>CM077013.1:28643596-28981096 GCA_039090855.1 Macrothele yani | reverse complement strand
ACCGACAAAGCTAGAGTGAAAGAAGAGATCTCTTCAGTTTGTTCGTCTGCTGTGGTGCCAATAGTTCAGGGGACATCGTTGGCATGGTGCCAAACATTGGATTCAGATTCAAAAGAGCTGAAGACGCATTCAGGATAAATGCGTTTTACAATATTTCTGAAATACATATTAGTGTCAGATTTATTGGTAAGCAAAAAAATTGTCACTAATTTCGCACTTCTCGAGACTCAGAACTTTGTTACACTAAAGGAAAGTGAAAAAACAAATATTCTGACAGTTTGAAAAAATAAATGATAAAAATATAGATGAACATTTCTCACTTCGACTTCGGCAAATAGTTTCTGATAGCTGTATAAAAAAAGAAATTAAGCCGCCCATGTGGCGCAGTGATCTAAGTGATGGCCTCGGAGCATGCGTCTGAATAAGGTCCGGGTTCGAATCCCGGTGAAGCATGGATGTTGCTTGTCTTACGGCACTGGCTCTCTCCCTTCCCTGGAACCAGTAACTCTAAACGGGCGACTACTTATAGCCCATTGAGTTGCTCATGGTGGTCGTCAAACCTTTAAAATCAAAAAGAAAAAAAAAGAAAAAAAAAAGGACATTAAACAAATTAATTCCATAAAAAAACTCGCAGAATTGTTAATAATAAAGTTTAATAACTCATGCAGTTACCATTAGCACTTAATTTATATCTAACATCGTATGCGTAAAGTCGTGGTGGTTGGGGAAGGGGGGGGGGAGATGAGAGATACGTGGCCCCAAGTTTAGAAAACTAAATGCGAGAACAAGCCTGCAGTGGAACAGCAAATGTGAATGGGAGGTTTAATGAAGTCGCTACGGAGTTCGAAGAGGAAGAACCAAGAGCTTTACACATACACCTTATTATGCCCATCTTTTAGATTTGCTGTGATTCATTTCTTGTCAGGACGTGAAACCACAGCATAATGCTACCAATGTGGGGAACTCATTATGTAACATTATTCATGTATCAGCAAAAGAAAAAAATTGTAATTTTAAAAGAATTTGTAAAAAAAGAAATGCTTTGTGCTATTAAATTGGGCGAATTAAAACTAGCCTTACAATATGCCTAAAGACAAGACATATTATCTACAAAAATTTAATAACATCTGAAAATTTTCTACTGAAGATTTCAATGCCGAAGCAGAACAAAAAATCTTAGGATGGAATTCCGCTAAAAATGAGACATGTTTCTTTTACATAAATTTTTGCATGCCGACACTTAACGTTCACAGCAGCAGAGGAGGTAACGGGTCATGGGTCAGCGGGCCAACGGGTCGACAATATTTTGCGGGTCAAACTGGTCGGATCAAAGGTGTTCCTTACCCGATTTCGACCCGGTTTTATTTCAGTTTCATTTTTGAAAAGAAAAAACATACAGTCAAACCCCTATTTAACGGACTGCTATAACGAAGTGAATTTCTCCGTCATTTTTATCCGCGCCAGGATTCGAACCCGGGTCCCCTCATTCCGGAATAAGTCACTCTACCAATTGAGCTACGCGGACGATTATTCTGATTCCTATCTGCCTTTATGTCGTGTGCGTCCTGCTGGCAGGTACGTCACATCTCCCCCCCCCGAAAGAGGGCCGGGGGCATGGCCCACGGGTCAGCCGTGACCATGAATCGTTGCAGGCAGCCATACACTGTAGAACGTGCACTTGAGAACTCCCAGTCAATCTGCTGTGTGGAATGCAACATCACACATTTTTATTTTTCGAAGCGCTGTAGAAGGAATTCTCTGATTTTTCCTGTCTCGCGGTGTGGAAATAACATCACACCAATGCGAGATTTTGAACGGCCGGGTCATCCGGATAGTTCGGGCGCCATTATAACGAAGTGAATTTCTCCGTCATTTTTATCCGCGCCAGGATTCGAACCCGGGTCCCCTCATTCCGGAATAAGTTGCTCTTCCAATTAAGCTACGCGGACGTTTTATTCTGATTCCTATCTGCCTTTATGTCGTGTGCGTCCTTCTGGCAGGTACGTCACATCTCCTGGTACGTTACATCATCTCCCCCTTATATTTTTTTTTTGTCGAAGTGCTGGAGAAAGGATTCTCTTATTTTTCCTATCTCGCGGTGTGGAAATAACATCACACCAATGCGAGATTTTGAACGGTCGGGTCATCCGGATAGTTCGGGCGCCATTTATAACGAAGTAAATTTCTCCGTCATTTTTGGTCTACGCCGGGATTCGAACCCGAGTCCGCTTATTCCGGAACAAGTCGCTCTACCAATTGAGCTACGCGGACGTTTTATTCTGATTCCTATCTGCCTTTATGTCGTGTGCGTCCTTCTGGCAGATGCGTCACATCTCGTAGTACGTTACACTGCGATTTAACGAATTCCGCAATTTTACGTACATTTTTTATGGTCCGGAAGGAACCACATTGAAACTAATGCTTGCCGTTTCTCGATTTAATGAACACGTTTCCTCAATTTAGCGAACATTTTTAATTTCTTTAAACCACCAAACTATGCTAACCAGCATTTTCATGTTAAAAGTTAACTAGAAACATAGACTCGCGTAACACGAAGATTTTACGCATGCAGTTAACCAGTGTTTCAAAGAACACCATCTAAGCCTCAGCTTAACAGAATCGTAAATCAGTTCGCCTTTCCTCCGACTATCAAGCGGAAGCTTCTTACAGGGAAAGCAAATGACCAACAAGTTCCAAAGGAGTGCAACGTTATCTTGCATGAATGGGAAGCAGAAAAAGAAAGGCAGTGTAAGGGAGGAAATCTAGAGTACCCCGGGGATCCTTATTTTCAACTACAGACAGAACGATAACTTTCTTTGAAGTCGGGGACACACACATTGTACGTACACATTACTGATCTTCTGGAATTCTTCCACAAATTGCGCTTCTTCTTTTCTTCTGAGTGTTAAATCTACAGGTCAAATTAAACAACACAATTCTTACGGAGAAAGTTTTGATGAACATAGATAGAACTAGAAAAGTTAGAAGTTAAATTTACTGATCACTGTAATTTGCAAAAGTGCATTTTATGAAAGCATTAAAGAAAAAGAGTGACTGCAGCAAAAAAAAAAAAAAAAAAAAAAAAAGAAAGCTTGATGAGAACCCAGGATCACAGAGTGCTGTAGCAGAGAAACTTGGAATTTCCAAGTCAACGTTGTGTACCATAGCGAAAAATATAAAATAAATTGAAAGCTGTGCATCAAAGTGTGGGCAATTTTGGAGTAAGAGGAAATCTATGAAAGCATCGCACCTGAGTTGGAAAATGCTCCTGTCACTTGGTTGCAATAAACACGGGCAGGTAATTGGCCTACGAGTTGATCACTTGTGAAGGAAAAAGCAGTTCATCATGCCCAGCGACTCCAAATAAAGGAATTTACCGCATCAAATGGATAGATTGATCGTTTTAAGCGCAGACATAACATAGTGTATAGAGTTCTATCCGGCGAAAGTAAAAGTGTTGATTCCGTGACGGCACAAACGTAGAAAAATGAGCACTGAAGTCGTTATTTAAGAAGCTAAATGCTAGGAAAAAAAATCAACTATAATATTTTTTTCGGAACTTTAAAGTATTTACAAATTTTCATGCTACATATTGAAATCTAAGATCCAAGAATTTTATGTAATTTAATATGCAAAGTAAATGTGTACGTATTATAACATTTTTAATAGTAAATTTCGTAATTAAAAGTACCATACATAATTTAAATTTCACTGAAAGAAAGTACTTAGCTGCTTACATATTCTGTTATGAACACTAGCTTAATTTGAATGTTTCATTCGAAAGGCTTCCTCGATTTTACGTACAAGACTGCTGGTCCCTTGAAGTTCGTTAAATCGAGGTTTGACTGTATTTCAAAGAAAAATGCATAGTGTGGAATTTTCTGCTCGATGCTGGTGCCCGCGGAGTAAAAAATGATTTGTCATACAAAAATATTATCGTCTCTTCCTTAAAGCAATTAAGATTTCCACCGACCGACGATTTTCAATGCGATTGTCCGAAGCAAGATACAGACAAACGCCTGTCGCGTGCTTCTTTGGTGATTCACTCTCTGACATTGTTAGACTGAAAGTTACTTTTCACATCGCATCTTTTGCATTGAGCATTAACAATGTTTGACCCCTTTCAAACTCTTCACTACACACCACTGTCGGGTTTTTGTTTGACGAGCTAACATTCCGTTTCATCGTATGTCGTGTCAGAATTAATGCCTTATTCGTTAGTATGGATGAATTTAAATATTAAGGAGATTGAAAAAGGCGTCGAGGCCAACAAATACGTTCTTGTTGAAAACCAAAAGGGAAAGAATGAATGGAAGTTGTTTCGTCTCATTAGGAAACCAGAATATGCTTCACAGAAACACCAATTTTCACAAACTTGCATGTGATGAGTTGAAAGTTTCCAAAATGTGAATGTTGATTTCATGAGTGTTCCTTCCATCTGAGGAGCAATGATGAAATCAAAATCCACATTTTGGAAACTTTCAACTCATCACATGCAAGTTTGTGAAAATTGGTGTTGCTGTGAAACCTATTTTGAAGCTTGATATGTTATCAAGAAAACAGCAGAAACTGAAATAACCGGCATTCAAGAAATTACTTAATTCAAATATTTTGATTCCATCAAAATTAAGTGGAACAGCCTTAACATTATTGCGAAGGAAGTTTTTGACTTTAACAGATATGTTTGAAAATATGTGTGAAACAGTTAGGCTATGTAAAAAACGACAGTTTCCATACTTTAAGTGAGTAAATTATACCTTTCTGAAATGTATTTACGTGATTTCTATACAACCTACGACTATATAACATACGATACCCACCGCGGAGAGACTGTTTGAACTCCCTGTGTATATATACTGAATGATTATGTATAATTATAAATTGAGTTTTGAATTTATAGTTCAAAGAAGATTTGTCCGGGTCCGGTTCTCGTCGGGTCCGGGTAAAAAAATTTTGACCCCTTTCAAACTTCGCACGGCACGGAGTTTGGTAACAGACACGGCACGGCCTCTGTCTGTAACCAATTATACTAGAAACATTACACACGTAATCCTCTTCTTACTCAAGCACATTACTTTATTGATTTCCATTTTGCTTACCGAAAATTCGTATCCTATGCGTTTATTTGCAAAATACGCACTTTGCCGATAGGACAATGCATAAATACACGTAAGCTGGATTAAGAAAGCAAGGCTTTTCACCTTTTTCTTTTGTGATTGTTGTTGGGAAACAAAGAGTTGTATTCTTTCGGAATTTATATCCCACTAACTCTAAATGTATTTCAGAACTGCAAAGTTAAGGTAAGTGGGCGTTACATTTTAATACGGTTGTGTATATGACATAACAAATCTCGATAAAAATCGGCCAAAACAATAAATGCTGAAGGATTATGCCAGAAAACAAAGAAGTCTTCAACTCTTGATCTCTTCTTTACACCAGGAGATGCAACTCATCTTATCTTGCTTTCTGAGATCGCACACGTGCGCCGCTTTGAGCGCGAAAGTGGAACGACAAGGTTAAGAGTTCCGGACAACGGTAAATATCTCCAGTGATGGATGGCGCAACAGTTCTTGACAAAATGGAATGTAATATGACCTGGCGTTTTTCCTTTTCTTTTTTTCATAATTTTAATCCTCAGTGCTGGAGGATTCGTTTGATTGTGAAACATTAGTGACTGGCAGAAAGGATGAAAAACAAATCATTGACGCATCTCAGCTTTGCTGCACTTTGTAGAAAAACTGCAGATTAGTTACATAGTAATTCAGTTGCAACAATAAGACGAGATGATAAAAACGTAGATATTGAACTAGAAAATAGGACTGAAATCTCATTACTGCCGCGATTTACGACAGAAATGAAATTTTAAATGCAGTTACTACAGTACGCTTGAATGGCAACAAAAAATAAAAGATTAAAATGGAAAAAAGTAATCGAGCACTAAATTTAAACGAGAAAAATTATGCGTTACATATGTATGTATTAACACAACCGATGTAGCATCCCCAAATGGTAAAAAGTCTAAACTGGAAAAAGAAATTGAGCATCTCAATGTTCTACACTTTACAGAACTTATGGATTACATTCTGTGTAATAATGCACTTACAATAATGTTCCTACATGGTAAAAAGAAACGATTAAAGCCGTCCCGGTGGCGCAGTGGTCTGAACGATGGCTTCTGATCATTCGTCCAAGAAGGGTCCCGGTTCGAATTTCGGTGGGGCATGGGTGTTGCATTTGTCTTACGGCGCTAACTTTCTCCCTTCCTTAAAACCGGTGACCCTAAATTAAATAGAACTGGGCATTTCAATAATTTTCTTTTTTATGATTGAAGGTTTAACGACCACCGTGAGCAACTCAATGGGCTACAAGCAGTCGCCCGTCCCTAATTTAGGGCCACTGGTTCCAGGGAAGGGAGAGAACCAGTGCCGTAAGACAAACACAACATCCATGCCTCACCGTGGTTCAAACTTGTACCCTTTCTCGGGTGAATGGCCATAAGCCAGTGCTTAGACCACTGCGCCACCTAGCGGCGGCGTTTCAGTATCAATACGTTTTACAGAAAAACTGCATATGAGGATAGTCCATAATTACATACAATCCAAAACAATATAATTTCCTTTATCTGAACGTCAGAACATTTGTCCCACTTTTGTGGCTTAGCGGAGTCATCACCATAGCAACACTCGAGAAAGAAATATTTGTGAGGTCAAGCTTATCTTTTCGCGTTTCCGTGCAGCTGACGTCACCAGCTTTGCAACAACTGGGAAAGAAATATCTGTGACGTCATGCTTAACTTTTCTGGTTGCCGTGCAGGTGAAGTCACTTTTGCAACAACTGAGGAAGAAATATTTGTGATGACACGCTTAGTTATCCAGTTTCCGTTTAGGTGTTCAGTGAACGGAATTTCCGGATATAATCGTGTGACCTCATCACTAAGTGAAAAGGAAATATTTGTAACTTTCCGCTTACCTTTTCGTGCTTCCAGGCAGGTGTTCCGTGAATAGAAACTGCGAATTATGTCAGCGTGTGGCGTAACAACTGTATGACGTAGTACTTTTTAACTGTTGTAATGTTCATGAAACATACTTTCATATTTGGGCATCACAAACAAAAAGGATACCCGGTTATTAAAAAATTACTCTGCATATCTTATTTTGCACCGTCATTATTGATGGGTTTTCACCTAGTGTAGCACTAATTCTTTTCGGTTGGCTGTACTGTTGCGCGTGCATGTGAAACCCAATAAACAGTACAACAAATGCAGAAAAGGTATGACCTTGATCTGTCAGGACTTGTATTGTAGTTATGCCCTTAACGCCGGTTAAGGGCATGACTATAACATCCTCAGCGCCGGTTTACGTATTCACCAATGAAGGACACTTAGCAGTGATCCACTTTACGTATGCACCAGCAAAGAACAGAGAACAATGGTCCGCTTTACGTATATGCCAATGAAGAACAGTTAGCAGTGATCCATTTTATACATGCATCAATGAAGAACACTGAGCTGATCCACTTTACGTGTGCCCCAATGAAGAACAGACAAGAATGATCAGTTTTAAGTATGCACCAGCAAAGAAAAGAGAGCAATGATCCGCTTTACGCATATGCCAATGAAGCGCAGAGGGCAGTGAGTCGCTTTGCGTACGCACACTCTAGTGAAGAACAGAGAGTAGTGATCCGCTTTACGTATGCATCGATGAAGAACAGTGAGCCCTTTTGCGCAAGCACCAGTAAAGAACAGAGAGAAGTGAGGTTTTTTTACATATGCACCAATGAAAAACAGGAAGCACCGTTTTTTTTTTTTTTTTTTTTTTTATTGGAGGTTTAACGACCACCGTGAGCAACTCAATGGGCTATAAGCAGTCGCCCGTCCCTAATTTAGGGTCACTGGTTCCAGGGAAGGGAGAGAGCCAGTGCCGTAAGACAAACACAACACCCATGCCTGACCGGGATTTGAACCCGGACCCCTTACGGACGAATGATCAGAGGCCAACGCCTTACACCACTGCGCCACCGGGACGGCTGGGAAACACCGTTCCTCTTTACCAATGCGCAATGAAGACTAACGAAAAGTAATCCATTTTCGGTAGGGAGGAGGTATATCGAGGACAGAAAGTCATCGAAGCCTTTCCGCACCATACGGAAAGAATGTGTTGCCACAGCGGAGTGCCAATGAATGGATATCCAAATTCGAAACTGGTCGCACAGGTGTAATGCATGAAGAAGGAGCAAGTCGTCAGTCCATGTAGACTGCTGACAACATTGCAAAAGTCCGTAACATGGTTCTTATGCAAATTAGTCACCGGATTTGTTCTTACTAGGAAATCATGGTGGCAAAGTGGTCAGAATCGATGGCTTCTGAGCATTCGTCCGAGATGAGTCCAGATTCCAGTTCCGGATGAGGCATAGGTAGTGTGTGTATGTCCTATGGCACTCATCCTTCTCGGGAAATGAATGGATCCAAGCGACTGCTTAGAGCTCAATAAACAAACGAGAAAGTAATCGTCCACAACAGACTTAAATTTTATAAAGTAAGGAGGGTCATGGAAGTGAACAAAGAGCATCATGTTTGAATACCGGTCAGTACCTTTTGGACTGCTATTTTAATTAAGGTGAATTCTTTTTGCAAGTTATTCAGACAAATCATTGTTCCACCATTGCGTGTCAGAGTGTAATTAATAATCGTAGTTTGAAACGGAATTATCAGGGATCACCAGTAGAAACAAGAAAAATAAGTCTAAACTCAACCAAACATTGGAAACGGGACTTGTAAGGGACAATACAGAAACATATTCAGGAGAGTGGTTCAACCGCAAACAGTGTTCGTTACAGTGTGATGTCACGGGACAAACTGAAGTCTCCAATTCGAAGCAAAAGACTACCGTAGGAAAGGATTTAGTTGTTGCACCACAATGTCGTCCTGATACTGCTGCTCACACTGTTGAAAACTTCCAGAAAATTAATCTTCGAAGCCCTGGTTACCTAGTGGTATAAGAGATGGCTTCTGACCGTTCGTTCGATTGGTCCGTCTGAGTTTGAGTCACCCGGATGAAGCATGGGTGGTGTATTTGTCCTACGATACTTGTTCTTTTCCTTCCCTGGAACCAGTGGCTCTAAATTAGGGACGGGCAACTGCTTATGCCCTTAGAGTTACTCACGGTGGTCGTTTCGGGCTTTAATGACGGTCTCTTTAAGAAGCCGTCGTTTTGCCATTGCTGAGCAACTGGGACAATAGGGAAAGCTACTACAAGAAACTATCGAGTTCATGTATAGAACAGTTGCAGATGTGAAGCCTACATATGCTATTAATATCTAAGAAAATGACACACATTACTAAACGGAAATGGAAAACGTGCCTTGAACTAAAACTGAGTGAGATCCGAAGTAACTCAAGTTACTTAAAACGTCTAAAAGATAATAAATTTGAAAATGAAAAGATTCAGAAAACAAAATAAAATATATCAGCTAGATAAAAAAACAACTCTAGACGTGTCGGACATACCAAAATAACAAAGAACAGGTACTGCAGAAAAGATATCAGGATATGATGCACACTTATAAGGAGGGGCAGTTCCGACAAAATCTACAGTTGTAGTATGATTAGAAACAGGTATACAAGCGGAATAATAACATCTTTATCGCCATGATGAAAGCAAGGCTATTAACTTCTGAAGAAAAATGTCGAATAATCTAAAGATCGCAATAAAAATGTTGTCCAGATTTAAAATCGTGGAAATGTTTTAAGACCGAGAGGTATGAGAGAACCAAGAACCACGATATGATGTCTCAAAGTAGGCGAAGAGAATAAAAGATTGTCCAGTCCCCAAAAAAGATGAAGTACTGTACATTGATTTTTGCTGAAAAACGTATCAAATTTACATTCTAGGTTAGCGGAGAATTTAACTGCTTGATACAAACATGCACTGTTGATGACAGAATGAAAGCTGGGAGAAAAATGATGACCGTGAAAGTTTAAAAGAAGGAGTCAGTTCCAATTGACTAGAGACCAATAATCTGATTACCAACAATGTTTAAACTGCTAAATGAAGTAAAAGCAGATGATTTAATCTAGAATCCTTTAACGTTAGAAAATCAGCTTTCAAAAGAAAAAAACGGAAATTGCCGAAATTCAAGGTACAAACGAATTACTAATAGAGAAGACAATCCTTAAAAGTTTTGAAAGACGCAAAACGTGGATTACTAACGAAACTCCAATGACTCCTTGAATGCCTAAAATTTTGCAAATTAGAAAAAATTGTTAGAAAATTTCTTGAATCTGAAATAAAGATCAAGGGATGTGTATTGATGTGCATTCTTCTGCTTTCTTTCGCTGCTTGTAAAAGCAATGACATCATTTTTAATATTCAAGAAAGGCATACAGCGTATGAAATCCGTTTATTTTTATAGTGTAATGAGCACAGAGATTCGCCAAGCTTCCGCACTCCACTGGGAGGCTTTTTCAAGGCAATGGTAGCCATAAAAATGCTTTTATTTATTTATAGCATTTTTATATCTACCATTGCCTTGAAAAAGCCTCCCAGTGGAGTGCAAAAGCTTGGCGAATCTCTATGCTTATCACACCATAAAATTAAACGGATTTAATAAGCTATATGCGCTTCTTGAGTGTTCATATTGTGGTGTATTAAAAATAACGTTATCATTGTTAATAATAATGAATAAAACAAACTGTGGATACGTATTACAGTAGAACTCCGTTTATACGTTTCTCACTCGTACGTTTTTCTCCTTTCTACCTAAAATATCGCCAGACCCAAAATTCTGAATTGCACTTAATGTGGATCCACCTAAAAACTTTGCCCTATGTTTAACATGGTAAAAACTTCTGCAGACATTTTTTCGCAATTAACGTTTTTCCCAAAGATGAAAATTTGCACAATAAAATAACTTCAAATTATAGCCTAGTATACTTAATATTTTCTAAAGTTTAACCATAATTCTATTAAGATTCAATAACTCTTCATTTAGTGGTGTTGAGACTTTCCAATAAATGGTGCCAGATGTATTTGTGACTTGCTGAATGCAATTACGCGCCATTCTCTTCAACAATTTCATTAATTTTCGGAATGGAATCAACACTTGAGTCTATTTATGCAACAGTCTGGAATGTTCAGAATGATTTGAGCAACTTGTATTAAATTTTCTGACAATGATTTAGCTGAAAATATTAATAGAACTGTAGGTACCGTTGATTTTTAATTCCAAAATAAACCAGTAAACTCTCTTTCAATTTCAGCTAAATTATAGTCAAAAAATGTAATCTAAGTGGATAAAATAATTCAAAACATTCCAGGCTATTTCATGGATAGACATAAGTGTTGATTCCATTACAAAAATTAATAAAAGTTTTGAAAAAAATATGGCGTGATTGCATTTAGCAATTCACGTGTACACGTGGCGCTATCTATTTGCAGTACTCAACATTACGGAAGGAAAAGTTATTGATTGTCTTTTTTTTTTTTTTTTTTTTTTTTGATTGGAGGTTTAACGACCACCGTGAGCAACTCAATAGGCTATAAGCAGTCGCCCGTCCCTAATTTAGGGTCACTGGTTCCAGGGAAGGGAGAGAGCCAGTGCCGTAAGACAAACACAACATCCATGCCTCACCGGGATTCGAACCCAGACCCCTGACGGGCGAATGATCAGAGGCCAGCGCCTTAGACCACTGCGCCACCGGGGTGGCCTTGATTGTTAACAGTTTTAGAAAATATTAAGTATACTAGGCTATAATATAAAGTTATTTTTATCGATATACAAATTTTTATCTTTGGAATTACATTAATTGCGAAGAATATAGCAACAGGTTTTACCATTGGAAACATGGGGCAGAGTTTTTAGGTGGATCCACCTTAACGTAAAATTTTATCAATTGTACGTTAAATTGTAATGCAACGAATGAGGAATTCGAACCATGCGAATTCAGTTTGCTAAACTCTCTCCCCGCCTTTCCCCTTTGCCTCAAATTCCGTTTTCTATTTTCCATATTTTTTCCTATTTCTATTTCGTGTCATCCACTTTCTCTATGATTCCCTCTGGGAAATGCGTGCGTACTTTCTCTGCTCCCATTGGTACTGTACTAGACACCTGCTCTTGCTTGCCGTTCTCATATCGTATTCTTTCCTTGAGACTTTCGTTTCCATTCGCTTTCTTGCAGTGGAACAATGTATTCACGATCTCGTAAAGCCTTGTCTTGAAAAGACAAAATGGAGATTTTAAAGGAAGTTGATGAAAGTCCCACGCTGAAGAAAGCGGCTTTAGCTGCAAAATTTAAAATTCCAGTTTTGACTCTTATGACGGTAATTGAAAATTTTAAAGATATGGAGGACAATGCCACGTCTTTAAATTCAACTGCATCGAAAAAAAAAATGCGAGTTCAAACTGGAAAGTTTGCTGAAGTGGAGGATATACAATGGTACTTCAATTCTTCTGGAAGTGCCGTGTCGCTAACATTCTCATAAGCTGTCTATTGCTTATTGAAGACATTAAGAAAAACGCAAACGTGCACAAGAACATGAAAAAAATATATACTGCGTACTCTGTAGAATCTAGTATAATAACACTAACGACTATACCATGCGTTTCAAGAAAATACTATGCTGCCATATAGAAACGGAAATGTGCCTTCGCTTATACGGCTTTTTCAATTATGCGTTACTTTTACTTGGCCCTTGAAAAACGTATGAACGGGTTTCTACTGTAAACCAATTGATAAAATTTGTCATCTGCTGTACATGGATGACTAGAACCTTTGCGGAAAACCTTCGTTAGAAATTAAATCATTACAAAATATAGTTTCAGTGTTTAGCCAAGATTTTAACAATAGAATTTGGTATAGAAAAATGTGCAAACTTGTCAGTCAATAAATGAAAAACACATTTTATATGGAATAAAACTTTCAGACGAAAATGTAAAAAATAACGTGGATGACGAAAGAGTCAGAAATATTTAGAAAGTCTTCAATACATCTATAACAAAACAATAAAAAAAAATCCAGTTCTGAGTGTATTAAAAGGGTTTTCAAAATGTTAAAATCTGAAATAAATGCGAAAAATACCTTTCATGACATAAACACATGGACAATATAAATAATTAATTAGATGAATTGTTGGGACCGTAGATTGCTCCCAGGCTGATCCAGACATCTTAGGTACAAAACGATCTCGAAAACATATAACAGACAGTTGTGCTCTACGTCCTCTAAGTGAAATTAGTTACCTTTACGTTTTGTTTGTTTGTTTGCTTGGAAGCTTGACGACTACCAAGAGCAACGCAATGGGGTATAAGCAGTCATCCGCCCCTAATTTAGGGACATTGGTTACAGGGAACAGAGAGAGAGAGAGAGAGAGAGAGAAAGAGAGAGCCACCAGTATCATAAGACAGACATAACATCCGTACCTCACCGGCATTCGAACCAGGACTCACGCCAGACGAATGGACAGAAGCCAGCGCTTAGACCACTGCGCCACCGGGGTGGCATTGGCAAAATAAATATAAATAAATAAATACATCGCTCTTAACCACGTTCTAGAAACACACAGCAACCGAAAAATTGTTTTTCAGCCGCCGCTGGGGAATTGAACCAACAGAACTCTCGATCTCTAGCCGAGTGCGTTACATTTACGCAACGGTGGCCAACAATCCACGGTGCTATGTGTATTTTTAAATAAAAAAAAAATGTAGCGCACTCGGCTAGATATCGAGAGTTCTGTTGGTTCAATTCCACAGCAGTGGCTGAAAAACAATTTTTCGGTTGCTATGTGTTTCTGGAACGTGGTTAAGAGCGATGTATTTATTTATTTACTGTCGCCACGTATTTGGAGTATTTTCAAAGTGGCATTGGCAGTTTAGCAACCACCCTGAGTAACTCGAAGGGCAGTCGCCAGTCCCTAATTTAGGGCCACTCGTTCCGGAGAAGGGAGAGGTCCAATGCCATAAGGCAAAGACAACATCCATGCCTCACGGGATTCGAACCTGGACCCGTCTCGGACCAATGGTCATTAGCCAGCGCTTTGAACATTGCGCCACAGGGGCAGCACTCACCGGGTTTTGAACCGGACACATCTCATACGAATATTAAAAAGCCAGGGCTTAGACAACTGCGCCACTGCGGTGGCACTTTTATGTATCACGAAACAAAGCTGCCCTGAAATTTTTATGGGTTAGCCAAGCCGTAGAAAAAGAAAACGTACTTTGAGTGATTACATCGAGAATAGCAACAACGATATGCTGACTGATGTGTATAAGGAAGATACACAGCGCTAAAACTAATATTCGGATGTCCTTCTTTTGAGTGTGCATTCAGTCTTACGCACGCAAGTACAACGTTACGGACTGAACTATAAATATGCTCGTAAGTCTGTGATGAAACAAAAGCATGACTATGAATTCACAATGCCTTGTGATCGACACAGTTAACTGATTTCTAGCGCCTATAGGATGCCACATAAGAAATCGCTCCATACGTGACTTCCAGCGGCACTGAAGATTCCTAGATCGACGGCTGGGGATATGATATGCAAACGGAAGCGACTGGAGTTTAGTCTGCCAGGAGACCATCCAGTAAACTTCCGAAAACTAAGAGAGTGTGACAGAAAGGTTCTGCAAAGGATTGTCCGCTCAGTACGCAAACCAGCATTGTCTCAAATCAAACAAATCGTGTTCGAGATTACTGGGACTGAAGTTAGCACCAGTACAGTGCGAAGGAATCCGCACGACATGTGTTATCACGGTCAAGAAACCGTCCACGAGCCAGTGTGGTTTCTTGACCGTGAGGCAAAATATTTTGAAAACCGTTGTTTCAAAAGTAGACAAAAAGAAGTACGGTAAAAGGGGGCCAAAAAAGGTCAAATATCAACTCCTGTGCTGACATTTCCTGAAGAACATCAAAGGAAAAATGAGCTACAAAAAGACCTGGTATTGGCTTTAGATTGGTTCTAAACAGAAAAAAAACTGAAAATCTGATTTTTGTTGCGCAAGATTTGGTTTCGCAAACAAAATCTATTAAAACAAAGGGAACGCTTTTAAATCTGTGTTTCATTATTTGCTCTGAGTAAAGTAAGATACCGTCACGACTTGCTGAACTGTTTGTTTAATTTATGCTCTAGCAGGGGAAGATGTGTTTGTCTTCTGCTGCGTTCATCAAAGTTTAGCGTTGCTTGGTATTTATTATTTCTTACTTATCGAAATAATAATTATTCATTTTTTTTCTGGCTGTTACAGTCCGACTTGGAGTTAGGCACGGTGTTTCAGTCAGTGGTGGAATTAGCATAACGTGCGCCCCCCCCCCCCCCCACTTTCCCGCAATATGTGCTTCAGCGTTCCTAAACAAAGCAATTTTCCCTGGATTTCGAACACAGGGAGGATGTGTTTTTCGCGGTGTGTGTGTTTTCGGTGATGGTCACAATGTCAGGGAGCCTGTCAGGAAAAGAAAGTGTGCGTGTGTGTGTGTGTGTGTGGGGGGGGGGGTTACCTAGAGCCTGTAGTTTTAACTTTTTAAGTAATGCTATCAGTCAGCCAATCTATGTAGATTAATGCGGTGTGCCGGAAACAGGCCCTTAGGCCGGCAGGAACCACTTTCATTAATGAAGAACTTGACTTCAGGATCAAGAACATCTGCATCGTAATGCTCTATGTCTGTCAGGTACTTTATAGCGACGGGTAGGCATTGAACACTTCCATGACCAACGGTACTGGTGTCTTGGGAAGCAGTCAGCACATGATAATTTTCACCGGGTTTTGCAATTTCAAAATCACCTATTTAACTTTCACTTGTTTCTGTAGAACTCGTTTTTTTTTGTAAAACATCTGCTTCTAAACTTTAAGCAACTGACGTACTAAACAAATCATCATTCTTTTATCTAGAAATGGCACTTGAGCTTAAGTCACTGTGCGGCAAAAAGAACTGTTCAAGTTTTGGAAGTTTCTTTGCGCGCTCTCCTTCTTTTTCTTTGGCCGATACTGTGCTCCACATTTTGCAAATGGACGTCGTTCGCCTGCATATAAAAAATTTCCACACAGTGAAGAAGATAGACATACTATGAACTAAAAGCAATAGTAACGTGTAATTGTTTTGTCTAAAACTAAAATAAATCACCCGAAAAAATCACCCTCTTATACACAGGGGAATCTGTGGCTGCTGTGAATAAATGTTAGCGCCTGTCATGTATGTAATCCTAGGTGACTGACATTCTCAACGGAGAATCCCCATGTGGCCTCGTACTTTTCCCAGAAGAGCAGAGACAGGACGGTTGGCGAGCGATTAAATTTTTTACAACCCATTGCAGAGCGATCATATTACAGTCCGAAGCCAAAGGGCTGAACAGCTTCAATCTGTAGGACTTCCAGTGTTTTAAAAGTGAAACTTGACATTTATTTAGGCAAAGCTAAATACGTATTTTGCTTCTTTATGTACAGTTTGTCACTTCGTATAGAGCGCATCTGGCTGTTTCCTTTCTCACATCAGTTGTCATCTTCCAGTTTTGTTGGACACCCTGTTAGCCGAGTGAACATTCGTTCGAGTGGGGCAAATGGTGGGGCACTAGTTTGAACACACGGGCTCTGAATTCCCTCTGGAACTAGTGGCCATAGATTAGGGACCGGCGGCAGTCTGTAGCCCCAGGAGTTGCTCATGGTGGCTCTTAAGCACCACCCTCTCGTTTTTTTGAGGTAGGTAAGTAGGGCATAAATTTCTTCTGTCTAACGCATGCTCACGACCCCGTACGTCTGATAAGCAGAAATTCTGCGACATACCGTGGCTCCTCTTTCTGTCGTTTGAGAAGGCAATTTTGCTTTCTGACCACTTTTTCAGCCGAAAGTGCAATATATGAACAATAATTATTGTACATGCTATTTTATTTAAGAAAGTTATGTCTGTGAATAAAAATTGTAGACTCACGTTGTATTGTAATATTTTCGTTCTCCATTGAGCTAATGTATTTCGATGTCGCTGTTTTGAACTTGGCGGTTTTCATTAAAGGAAAAGAAAAAGCATTTTTTTTTGTAATTAACATACGAGAGTTATCTTGACAGTGTTGCCTTTGTGCAAGTAACTCGTCATTTGCGACATTTTAATAAATTTATTGTAAACATACATTGATATCTGCTGAATGTGAGGGTGCAACTTATAATAGTGCCCCGCTGAAATTAAGCATTTACGTGCTGATGTTCAACCCAACACGTGTACCCAGTTTGGAAATGTTTCGCGGATTGTTGTTTGGCCCAGGAGCTCACAGACTGTTTAACTTCATCTGCATTCCTAAAATCGTTTACCACGGAGACTTTGCTTCACGGCACCGAAAAGGTAAAATTTAAAATGGGCCAAATCAGGGCTGTACGCCGGGATACTGACCACCCCATTTTGGCAATGACTGATCTCTTCTTGCGGATAGTTTCCTTGAGCTTCTTTGGCATCCGAATATAGCGAGAAATGTTGATAATGCCATCCTGTTTGAGAAACTGGATTTTTAAGGCGGAAAACAGAATAGCTAATGCCTCTCTTACTGTTCAACATGCAATTTAACATCAGAAAACTTGAAAATTACTTCGCCCTGTAGCTGGAATCGAACTCACATGTCCCGATTTTCGTTCGAGCATGCTATCAGTTACACCGCCCAGGACAATGAAGTTCCATGTGTCTGATGGTTGGGAATTGTTCTGTAACGAACAGCATGCTCGAACGGAAATCGGGAGACGCGGATTCGATTTCCGCTCCACAGCAGGTAATTTTCAAGTTTTTTTAATGTTAAAGTTACATGTTGAACAGTATGCAAGACAGTAGTTATTCTGTTTGCTGCCTTAAAAATCTTTAGTTGTTCTATGCATTTGCGAGGAATATTTCTTTTACAATCTCACTTTTCAGAAAAGCAATAAGAATGATGCCTTTGACATGGAAAAATAACCAAGAATATAGTACGTTGTAGATGCCGTTTCGGAGTAAGAATTTTGACGAATAAACAGATGAAATTTTTTTTTTAAAGATTCGCAATATCACAAACGTTGTTTCATCGTAATTATATTAGGTTTGGGGTTTAACGACCACTGTGACCAACTTTATTTACTATAAGCAGTCGTCCGTCCCTAATTTAGGACCACTGGTTCGAGGGAAGGGAGATAACCAGGGCCGTGAGAAAAACACAACATCCCCGGGATTCGAACCCGGATCCATCTGGGACTAATGATCAGTAGCCAGCGCCAGCTGTTTTGTCGTAAGAACTTCTTTGAGTAAATACTTGGAAAAAAAATAATCTAATTGCGTACCCAGCGGAGCTCACAGCCTACCGCATCTCAATGCCCTGAGCACATATGTTGATACGTATACGAGGGCCAGTCCACCCATTGTTCCTGCTTGTTACAATTTCAGTTTAGAGCAGTGTGTGTTGAAAGGAAATGACTCATCACTGAACATCTTTCAATTATTGAAACCGGGAAGGCAGGGCGAAAAAGATTAATCGAGATTATTTAAACCATCATTGTTTTGCTGATGACATAGCCATTTTTGCACGTACTTTTATTGCAGAGAATGATCGAGGAACTTTTAAAGAACTGGAGTTGAAGATGAATTTACAGAAAACAAAACTGACGGAAAATTGTTTTTTCCACAACTGAAGATTTATAAGTTGAAGGAGAAAATTTAGCGGTAACTGATGACAATATCTACTTTGCACAACAGATAACAAGAGTGGACCACATCAAAGAAGAATAAATTAAACAATTGAATATTTATAGGTTAATGGCGCAAATTTAGAAGTAACTGATGACAACATCTGCGGTGAAAATTCTCCAAATACGTGGCGCGAGTAAATAAATAAATACATCGATCTTTCCACGTTCCAGAAACACACAGCAACCGAAAAATTGATTTTCAGGATTTTCACCTTGGATCTCGCCCTTTGGATTTAACTGCTATAATATATATATATATATGCTCTTGAATAGCATATATATATATATATATATTATATATATATGCTCTTGAATAGCATATATATATATATATATATATATATATTATAGCAGTTAAATCCAAAGGGCGAGATCCAAGGTGAAAATCCTGAAAATCAATTTTTCGGTTGCTGTGTGTTTCTAGAGCAATATGCCATTATGTCTTAAAAGAAAAGTGTTTGATCAATGCATCCTTCCAGTGCTTACGTATGGTGCAGAGACGTGGACCTTAACTAAAAGAGACATACAAAGGCTGCAGACAACTCAAAGAAGCATGGAGAGGTGCATGCTTGGTATAACCAGGAGAGATAAGAAGAGGAACTCGTGGATCCGAAAAATGGCGAGAGTGGAAGACATCATGATCAGAGTTAAATCCCTGAAATGGCAATGGGCTGGACATACTGCCAGAAGGACAGACCATAGATGGACAGCCGAAATTTTAGATTGGATTCCAAGGGACAGAAAAAGACCACATGGGAGATGGGTGGATGAAATTCGTAAATATGCGGGAGTGACATGGAGGAGACTGGCACAAGACAGACCGTTGTGGAGGAAACTTGGAGAGACCTTCGTCCAGCAGTGGATTGATAATGGTTGACAATGATGATGATGATGATATATATATGCAAGGTCAGGTGATGCGTAACATCACAGCCTCTCCTTGACAAATGTCAACCCCGCCTTCTCGTGGTGCATCCTGTTCCCACTAAAGGGGCTCTGACGACCGCCCATAGCGGTATAACTATACCATCGGGATCAGAGGAAATTCTATCCCACACTCACCAACCCGCTTGGCCAGCGTGGTGAGTTATGGCCAAACCCATCCAAAATGATTCCACAACTTAAATCTTGGCCCTCAGTCTCCGGCAGCTGGAATGTACCTGGCCAAGGCAGCGGCCAGTGCGACATGAAGGCAGAGGGTGCTAAGAATCCCCGGAGGACCGGACTAGGCTGCCATCTGATGCTGACCTTGGCTACTTACAATGGACGCTCCCTATCTTCTGATTCAAGGCTTCTTGAATTGGAAGAGGAACTACAAAGGATCAAGTGGGACATCGTGGGGCTAAGTGAGGTAAGGAGAAAAGGAGAAGATCTCATCGAACTGAAAAGTGGACATCTCTTCTACTATCGTGGGACAGATACTGGCAGAACTAGTGGTGTTGGATTTATAATAAACAAGAAACTGAAGGATAAAGTGGTAGAAGTTAAAAGTACCTCTGACAGAGCTGCACGACTCGTTATCCAACTCTCGAGAAGATACCAGGCTCAGATTATTCAAACTTATGCACCCACCACAAGTCATCCTGAAGAAGAAATTGAAGAATTTTATGAGGAAATTTGTCATCTAAATAATAAAGGTAAGCAGCACTTGAAAATAATTATGGGAGATTTCAATGCAAAAATAGGGCAACGGCAACAGAATGAAACTTCAGTAGGTAAATTCGGTCATGGCAACAGAAACCAGCGTGGAAATACTCTCGTTGAGTTTGCAGAGGCAGAAGGGTTTTTCATCTTGAACTCCTTCTTCAAGAAAAAGCCACACAGGAAATGGACATGGAGACATCCAAATGGGACGACAAGTGAAATTGATTTTATTATGTGTAACAAAAAATTCGTCATAGAAGACTGCAGTGTGCTAAACAAGTTCAACACAGGTAGTGACCATAGATTGGTGAGATGTAAGATGCACCTCAACACTAAACTTGAACGTGGCAAGCTCATAAGACAAACAAAATCTATTGACATAACCAACCTTAAAAAACACCATAATACCTTCAAGTTAGAACTGAAGAACAGGTTCTCTGCTTTAGAAGGCCTAATATCGGAAGAAGTGGACATCTTTGAAGTTAACAGAAAAGTAACCAAAGCTCTTATGGAAACAGCAACAAAATTAGCTGGGTCTAAGAACAAGTTGCATGTGAACAAATTATCAGGAAAAACCAAAATGTTGATGCAAAAAAGAAGAGAGATGAGGACAACTAAAGAAGATGTGACTTCCAAAGTGGAATATATAGAGCTATGCAAGACAGTAAGAAAAAGTATCATTGAAGACGTAAGGAAATTCAACTGTGAACTAGTGAGGAAAGCAATTGAAAACAACCAAAGCCTAAAGATAGCAAAGGGACATCTCAGTAAGGGAAGAAAACAGATTATGGCACTGAGAAAAGAAGATGGTTCTGTAACAAGAAATAGAGGCGAAATTTTGACAAGAGTGAAAGATTTCTACTCCAAATTATATGAAAGGGATGATATATGCACTCCAGACATCATGAAAGATACCAGTACCAGAGTTCCTCCAGTCCTTCCAGCAGAAGTTGCACATGCAATCAAGAACATGAAGCGAGGAAAAGCTCCAGGAGAAGATGGAATTACTGTAGACATCATACAAGAAGCAAGTGGAGAAATCGAAACAGTACTCGCCCAAATTTTCACTCGATGCCTTAATGAAGGAAAGATTCCTGAGGATTGGAACACCGCTACAATGATCCTGCTACATAAGAAAGGTGACATTGAGGATCTCGGAAACTACAGACCTATCAGCCTCCTATCAGTAGTTTATAAAATCTTCACAAAAGTTCTTTCACACCGCTTGAAGGTAGCACTAGACATGGCTCAACCGAGAGAACAAGCTGGATTCAGGAGTGGCTACAGCACAATGGATCATATCCACGTGCTGAGAGAACTAATTGAAAGAGCGAGGGAATATGAACTTCCATTGTGCATGGCTTTTATCGATTATGAAAAAGCCTTTGATTCGGTGAAACCATCAGCAGTTACAATGGCTCTGAAAACCTGCGGTATTGAAGATGCATACATTAATATTATTAATAACATCTATGAAAATGCAAGTGCAAAGATTAGGCTGTTTGAAAATACAACACACGTAAAAATTGGAAAGGGAGTGAGACAAGGTGACACCATATCTCCGAAGCTCTTTAATGCCACATTGGAGGGTGTTTTTCAGTCGCTGAGCTGGGAAAACAAGGGGATAAAGATTAATGGAGATTATCTAACCCACCTTCGTTTTGCTCATGACGTAGTCATTTTTGCAACTACCCCATCAGAGCTGCAGAGTATAATCCAGGAACTTGCTGACAAGAGTAAAGAAGTGGGATTAAAAATGAACTTTCAGAAGACAAAAGTGATGCTCAATGCTTTTACAAGAAATGAAGATTTATCGATTGATGGAGAAAAGCTGGAGATAACAGACACGTACGTTTATCTTGGACAGCAGATATCAAGTGAGGGTCACATTGATGAAGAAATTAATCGGCGTACAAAACTTGCCTGGAGAGCTTTTGGAAGAAACAGCATAATTTTCAAGAGCAATATGCCATTATGTCTTAAAAGAAAAGTGTTTGATCAATGCATCCTTCCAGTGCTTACGTATGGTGCAGAGACGTGGACCTTAACTAAAAGAGACATACAAAGGCTGCAGACAACTCAAAGAAGCATGGAGAGGTGCATGCTTGGTGTAACCAGGAGAGATAAGAAGAGGAACTCGTGGATCCGAAAAATGACAAGAGTGGAAGACATCATGATCAAAGTTAAATCCCTGAAATGGCAATGGGCTGGACATACTGCCAGAAGGACAGATCATCGATGGACAGCCGAAATTTTAGATTGGATTCCAAGGGACAGGAAAAGACCCAGAAGAAGACCACATAGGAGATGGGTGGATGAAATTCGAAAGTATGCAGGGGTGACATGGAGGAGACTGGCACAAGACAGACCGTTGTGGAGGAAACTTGGGGAGACCTTCGTCCAGCAGTGGATTGATAATGGTTGACAATGATGATGATGATGATATATATGTAAGGTCAGGATGTAAGGTCAGGTGATGCGTAACATCATAGCCTCTCCTTGACAAATGTCAACCCCGCCTTCTCGTGGTACATCCTGTTCCCACTAAAGATGCTCTGACGACCGCCAATAGCGGTATAACTATACCATCGGGATTAGAGGAAATGCTATCCCACACTCACCAACCCGCTTGGCCAGCGTGGTGAGTTATGGCCAAACCCCTCCAAAACGACTCCACAACTTAAATCTTGGCCCTCAGTCTCCGGCAGCTGGAATGTACCTGGCCAAGGCAGCGGCCAGTGCGACATGAAGGCAGAGGGTGCTAAGAATCCCCGGAGGACCGGACTAGGCTGCCATCTGATGCTGACCTTGGCTATGTACAACGGACGCTCCCTATCTTCTGATTCAAGGCTTCTTGAATTGGAAGAGGAACTACAAAGGATCAAGTGGGACATCGTGGGGCTAAGTGAGGTAAGGAGAAAAGGAGAAGATCTCATTGAACTGAAAAGTGGACATCTCTTCTACTATCGTGGGACGGATACTGGCAGAACTAGTGGTGTTGGATTTATAATAAACAAGAAACTGAAGGATAAAGTGGTAGAAGTTAAAAGTACCTCTGACAGAGCTGCACGACTCGTTATCCAACTCTCGAGAAGATACCAGGCTCAGATTATTCAAACTTATGCACCCATCACAAGTCATGCTGAAGAAGAAATTGAAGAATTTTATGAGGAAATTTGTCATCTAAATAATAAAGGTAAGCAGCACTTGAAGATAATTATGGGAGATTTCAATGCAAAAATAGGGCAACGGCAACAGAATGAAACTTCAGTATGTAAATTCGATCACGGCAACAGATACCAGCGTGGAAATACTCTCGTAGAGTTTGCAGAGGCAGAAGGGTTTTTCATCTTGAACTCCTTTTTCAAGAAAAAGCCACACAGGAAATGGACATGGAGACATCCAAATGGGACGACAAGTGAAATTGATTTTATTATGTGTAACAAAAAATTCGTCATAGAAGACTGCAGTGTGCTAAACAAGTTCAACACAGGCAGTGACCATAGATTGGTGAGATGTAAGATGCACCTCAACACTAAACTCGAACGTAACAAGCTCATAAGACAAACAAAATGTATTGACATAACCAACCTTAAAAAACACCATAATACCTTCAAATTGGAACTGAAGAACAGATTCTCTGCTTTAGAAGGACTAACATCGGAAGAAGTGGATATTTCTGAAGTTAACAGAAAAGTAACCAAAGCTCTTATGGAAAAAGCAACAAAATTAGCTGGGTCTAAGAACAAATTTCATGTGAACAAATTATGAGGAAAAACCAAAATGTTGATGCAAAAAAGAAGAGTGATGAGGACAACTAAAGAAGATGTGACTTCCAAAGTGGAATATATAGAGCTATGCAAGACAGTACGAAAAAGTATCACTGAAGACGTAAGGAAATTCTACTGTGAACTAGTAAGGAAAGCAATTGAAAACAACCAAAGCCTAAAGATAGCAAAGGGACATCTCAGTAAGGGCAAAAAACAGATTATGGCACTGAGAAAAGAAGATGGTTCTGTAACAAGAAATAGAGGCGAAATTTTGACAAGAGTGAAAGATTTCTACTCCAAATTATATGAAAGGGATGATACATGTACTCCAGACATCATGAAAGGTACCAGTACCAGAGTTCTTCCAGTCCTTCCAGCAGAAGTTGCACATGCAATCAAGAACATGAAGCGGGGAAAAGCTCCAGGAGAAGATGGAATTACTGTAGACATCATACAAGAAGGAAGTGGAGAAATCGAAACAGTACTCGCCCAAATTTTCACTCGATGCCTTAATGAAGGGAAAATTCCTGAGGATTGGAACAACGCTACAATGATCTTGCTACATAAAAAGGGTGACATTGAGGATCTCAGGAACTACAGACCTATCAGCCTCCTATCAGTGGTTTATAAAATCTTCACTAAAGTTCTTTCACACCGCTTGAAGGTGACACTGGACATGGCTCAACCGAGAGAACAAGCTGGATTCAGGAGTGGCTACAGCACAATAGATCATATCCACGTACTGAGAGAACTAATTGAAAGAGCGAGGGAATATGAGCTTCCATTGTGCATGGCTTTTATCGATTATGAAAAAGCCTTTGATTCGGTGAAACCATCAGCAGTTGCAATGGCTCTGAAATCCTGCGGTATTGAAGATGCATACATTAATATTATTAATAACATCTATGAAAATGCAAGTGCAAAGATTCGGCTGTTTGAAAATACAACACACATAAAAATTGGAAAGGGAGTGAGACAAGGTGACACCATATCTCCGAAGCTCTTTAATGCCACATTGGAAAATGTCTTTCAATCACTGAACTGGGAAAACAAAGGGATAAAGATTAATGGAGATTATCTAACCCACCTTCGTTTTGCTGATGACATAGTCATTTTTGTAACTACCCCATCAGAGCTACAGAGTATGATCCAGGAACTGGCTGACAAGAGTAAAGAAGTGGGATTAAAAATGAACTTTCAGAAGACAAAAGTGATGTACAATGCTTTTACAAGAAATGAAGATTTATCGATTGATGGAGAAAAGCTGGAGATAACAGACACGTACGTTTATCTTGGACAGCAGATATCAAGTGAGGGTCACATTGGTCAAGAAATCAATCGGCGTACAAAACTTGCCTGGAGAGCTTTTGGAAGAAACAGCATAATTTTCAAGAGCAATATGCCATTATGTCTTAAAAGAAAAGTTGCTTGATCAATGCATCCTTCCAGTGCTTACGTATGGTGCAGAGACGTGGACCTTAGCTAAAAGAGACATACAAAGGCTGCAGACAACACAAAGAAGCATGGAGAGGTGCATGCTTGGTGTAACCAGGAGAGATAAGAAGAGGAACACGTGGATCCGAAAAATGACAAGAGTGGAAGACATCATGATCAGAGTTAAATCCCTGAAATGGCAATGGGCTGGACATACTGCCAGAAGAACAGACCATCGATGGACAGCCGAAATTTTAGATTGGATTCCAAGAGACAGGAAAAGACCCAGAAGAAGACCACATGGAAGATGGGTGGATGAAATTCGAAAGTATGCGGGAGTGACATGGAGGTGACTGGCACAAAACAGACCGTTGTGGAGGAAACTTGGGGAGACCTTCGTCCAGCAGTGGATTGATAATGGTTGACAATGATGATGATGATGATGATGATATATATATAGCCAGTGCCGTTAATGCCCACCAGATGGAGACGTCTCAGTAGCTGAGCCCATCTTACGGATTTATGATGTCAGAAGCTAACTTAAGAATACACTTAGCACCGTGGATTGTTGGTCACCGTGGTGTAAATGTAACGCACTCGGCTAGTTATCGAGAGTTCTGTATTTCAATTCCACAGCGGCGGCTGAAAAACAAATTTTCGGTTGCTGTGTGTTTCTGGAGCGTGGAAAGAGCGATGTATTTACTTATTTATTTATTTATTGACAACATCTACCTTGGACAACAGATACCAAGATTGGACCACATCAAAGAAGAATAAATTAAACAATTGAATATTTATAGGTTAATGGCGCAAATTTAGAAGTAACTGATGACAACATCTGCGGTGAAAATTCTCCAAATACGTGGCGCCAGTAAATAAATAAATACATCGATCTTTCCACGTTCCAGAAACACACAGCAACCGAAAAATTGTTTTTCAGGATTTTCACCTTGGATCTCGCCCTTTGGATTTAACTGCTATAATATATATATATATATAGCCAGTGCCGTTAATGCCCACCAGATGGAGACGTCTCAGTAGCTGAGCCCATCTTACGGATTTATGATGTCAGAAGCTGACTTAAGAATACACTTAGCACCGTGGATTGTTGGTCACCGTGGTGTAAATGTAACGCACTCGGCTAGTTATCGAGAGTTCTGTGGTTCAATTCCACAGCGGCGGCTGAAAATCAATTTTTTGGTTGCTGTGTGTTTCTGGAGCGTGGAAAGAGCGATGTATTTTCTTATTTATTTATTTATTTATTGACAACATCTACCTTGGACAACAGATACCAAGAGTGGACCACATCAAAGAAGAAGAAATTAAACAATTGAATATTTATAGGTTGATGGCGCAAATTTAGAAGTAACTGGTGACAACATCTGCCTTGGACAACAGATGCTAAGAGTGGACCACATCAAAGAAGAAATTCAACAACTGAGGATTTATAGCTTGATGGAGTAAATCTAGAAGTAACTGTTGACAAGATCTACCATGAAAAACAGATATCAAAAGCGGGCCACATCAAAGAAGAAATTTATAGGTATAGGAAACTCGTAGCATTTGAAATAAATAGTACAATTTTCAAGAGCAATTTACCATTATCTCTTAAAAGAAAATCGCTCGATCAATGTATCATCTCAGTTCTTACTTATGGATATGAGACACGAACCTTAAGTAAAGTAAGCATTTACGCTATCTTTCATGTTTTCGTTTCGTATTTAATTACAGAACATACAGTGGCTACAGAGAAGTCGTTCGGAAAATAATGGCCGATTTGGAGGGTGATAAGACAAAAATGAAAGAGATACACCTCATAGCATATACACTTGTTTTATTCGAAATAGGCACCTTCAGCAGCTACACACTTCATCCAGCGACTGACAAGTTCTTCAACGCAAGTCAGGAAGAAATCTGATTCTCTGAACGCAAGACAGTCCCGGAATGCAATTTCAGCTTCCTTTCGGTTTCTGTAGGTTTTGTCTTTGAGTTAATTGCTAAAATGCATGAACAGGTGGAAATAGGTAGGAGCCAAGTCAGGCCAGTAGGCTGGATGTAGGAGAGGTTCGAATCTCACTTCATATAGTTTCTGTTTCGTCCTTTGTGGCACGTGCATTTTGCATTATCGTGGAGGAGGAAAGGACCCTTCCTGTTCGCCAAAGATGGCTGTTTGGAACACAACTTCTGGTGCATTCGGTCAATTTTTTCACAGTATGTGACTGAGGTAATGCTTTCACCAGAATTTAAGGACCTGTAGTGTATGGCATCATGAACAGTCCACCACACTGCCAACTAAACCCTGTTTTTCGCCAACCTTGGTTTAGGATGTCGTTTCGGTGGCTCACAATAATTCAGCTACTCCACTGTCCAGATTGCTTATGTTTGTTGTATTGTACCTACTTTTCATCGTAAGTTACAAGACGATCAAATAGCGGCTTCCTTTCGTGGCGAAGGAGAAGGTTACTGCACATCTCAAACCGTTGCTGTTTCTAGTGCCAGTCAGTTCGTGTAGGACCGATGTATCGAGTTTCTTGTCCTTACCAATTTGGTGGAGATGTTCGAAAATTGTTGACACCGACACATTGTACTGTTTGACGAGTTCTCTGACTGTGACGAGAGGATTTGCCTCACATTTGCCTTTAGAGCGTCGTTATCAATGACCGAATATACACTGAAGAGCAATTGAATTAGAGATACCTGTCTAGTAACGTGTAGCACCAAATTTCGCCCTGATGACTGCGGCGATTCGTCTCGGCATGGACTCGACAAGACACCTGAAGCATTGGGAAGCCATACGGATACAGGACCCCTGAACAAGCTCCCACAGTTCATGAAGATTTGATGGAGGGGTGTCAGAGCCTCGAACATCTCTCTCGATGGCATCCCAGATGTGCTCGATGGGATTGAGGTCAGGTAACCTAGATGGCCAAGGAAGCGCGGTCACGTCGGTGGAGTGTTCATCCAACCATTCGGATACAATTCGGGAGCGATGGCACGGTGCATTGTCTTGTTGCAGGATAAGGTCCCCAGTGGGATGTTGAAGACGCACAAACGGGATCAAATGGCTGTCTAGGATACCCCGGTAACGTTGGCCAGTGAGGGACGATGTCACACGTACCAGGGGTCCCATTTCAGTCCACGTAAACAGTTCCCAGACGAGAATGCCACCCCCACCAGCTTGAAGAGCACCCTTCTGGCAAGAAGGATCCATCTCTTCATGTGGTTTGCGCCGTACTCGTATCCTGCTATCCGCATGTACCAACGTGAATCTCGACTCATCAGTCCAGGCAACACTTTTCCACATGTCTAGGGTCCAGTGGCGATGTTCCCGCGCCCATGCTAATCTTTGCACCCTGTGATGTGATGTGCGGTCAGCAGCGGTACCCTCGTGGGACGATGGCTTCCATACCCCATAGCGAGGA
This sequence comes from Macrothele yani, assembly GCA_039090855.1. Taxonomy (NCBI): domain Eukaryota; kingdom Metazoa; phylum Arthropoda; class Arachnida; order Araneae; family Macrothelidae; genus Macrothele; species Macrothele yani. The sequence goes on along the minus strand of CM077013.1, from coordinate 28,952,145 downwards.
GATGGTTCTGGATGGTGTGGCTGCTCACACGTTTTTGTGCACCAGCGTTAAATTGCCAAGTGATTTCTTGCACTGTGGCCCGTCTATCCGCTGTTACTATATGAGCTAGCCGACGATCACCCCACTCATGCACACGCTGTTGTCCACGGCAGTTGGCCCTTGGAGAGATGGTTTTACTCGATTCGATATACTCACGGTACACCCGTGACACTGTGGCTCGTGAAAATCCCAGTGCTTGCACGACTTCCGAGATGGGGTGACCCATTCGTCGGGCCCCGACAATTTGCCCACAATCAAATGCGCTTAGATCCTTCGTCTTACGCATACTGCGTCCGACTCTTACTGGTTCCCGTCGCATCACACCTTATATTGTCGGATCGCTGCATACGTCATGTCGTTTCCATTTACAGGGCCGCCCACAGCGCCACATTTGCATAACGCCAGCTGTCTCTAATTCAATTGCTCTTCAGTGTAGTCTTCGGCCCTTCTCATCATGTAGACTCGTGTCACAGGAACTAAACTTTTCAAACCACCAAAGAACAGTTCGTTCAGATGTTGACTCCTCGCTCCATACCTCGACCACATTATAATAGGTTTGTGCCGCATTACGTCGCAATTTGAACTCATGAAGCAGAATCACCCGCAACTCACTTCTTTTTAACATGTTGTACAGACCACTCTTACATGAGTATTAAAGACCGCAGCTCAATCAATTATGGCGTGTGTGTGGCGTCTGTGTCGCCCTTCAACTCGTATGAATGGCACGGTGAGCGAGTTGATCTACAAGCATTGTGGGTGAGTTGAATGTGGAACCTCAGAAAATCGGCCATTATTTTCCGAATGACCTGATAGATAGAGAAGATAATGAATCACGAAATGGAAAGAGTGGGTGACATCATGATCAAAGTAAAGCTCCTCAAGTTGCAATGGGCTGGACATGCTGCTAGGAAAACTGACCACACTTTTGAAAAGCTGAAATACTGGAATTGCTAATAAGGGACAGGAAAACTCCCAAAAGACTGCCACGTGATAGATGAGTCGATGAAAGTCGAAAGCATGCCAGACTGACATGGAGGAGACTGACTCAAGACAGAAATTCTGGAAGTGATCTGGAGAGACTTCCGTTCATGTGTTGAGAATGGTTGATCATGTTATCGAGAGATTTGCACTGGGCTGATGTTTTTCTTTCAGAAATTAAAAACTTTGGAGAAATTTTACATTTCACAAAAGGTTTGCCATGATGTTTCCCAGGCAACAATTCTCAGAAAAAGATTTTCATAAAAACAACTCGTAGTTCGTCTTTCATGGACGCCATTGCTCTTCAAAGAAAGCGGTAGAATTGGAAACGAAAGAGAAATGCACCAGTCCATTGGCTGGAAGACAACATATTTGTTACAAAATGCCATTTTATAAACTTTCTTGAAATGTCGCATTTGTTACATAAAGGCAACTCCGTTATAAACTCCTGGCAACACACGAAACATTGTATTCGTTGTAAAACTATAGTTTGACCTGCATGTAGAAAAACTGGTTTATTTGCACCTCTGAAGGCTTTATGATGCAAGTAACTACATCTGTCCGGGAACTTCATAAGGAATAAAGGAGATGTAAATGATTAATCACAAGGTCAATTGTGGAAGTGTCACTTTACAAACAAAGATGCCTTCTTCGAAAGGCGAGCAAACAGAACATCTGCATCCCATAATTCTCAAAATAGATACATTTATCATTTTGAACAGAGTACTGTTTGACATAAAAATTGCAAAATTATTCCCAGGAAATTTGGCAATGAAATATCCTTTTGGCTATTTGTCCAGTCTCAGAGAAACATGAATGACGGTTTGATCATTTTGTTAGGATGCTACAGATTTTTTGTGAATGAGAACAATGTGGTTACATCGAATGACACTGTCAATTCTAAGATATCGGCACTGGGTTTTGGTTTCAATACTAGGGTATCAAATTGCTGCAAAACTAAAGTTTGCCAGGCACTACATTTTCATCATTCTTAATTTTTTTTTGTTGGAATCAATGTAGCCATTGTTCTTATTGAGTATTTTTACGTCGCCAGATATCTGATTACTACACTAACAAATGTGCTGATAAGGGCTGTGTTTTGATTTGTCTCTACTGGTTTTCTCCTTTGCCCGTATACAATCGCTTTAAGTCCGGTGGCCTTCGATGTTCGCTGGGGATGTGGTTTTGTATTAAACAAGAAATACCTAGTCTTACCGAAGATAGTAATCGTTTACGCTATTCTAAAGACCGGTCTTACCAAAGTCAAATCAAAGTCTTTAGAATTGACTTTGGTAAGACTGGTCATAATAGCGCAAATTATTCACTTTGCGAGCAAAAGGATATTTGAATTGTAGTACTGGAATTGGGCCAAACGAAAGTCATATTTTTCAGAAAAACGGTATTTCAAAGTCATAAATATTCCAAAGTTCGAACTGATACGCCATTGTGAAAATTGATATTGGCCGAAAACCACCTGACTCTTTTTTTTTTGTACTTTAAATTATATTTGGTGATTAAATATTATTAATCGACGGTAAATTAAGAGATATGTACGAGTGTGTCATTACTTTCGAAACCGTTACTAAACTTCTGTGTAGTTTTAATACATTGCTTGGATCTAAATGTAATTGATTTTTTTCGTGATATTTTCCGAAAGCAATTCATAAACAAGAATGATGGCACCGAATTCTCAGGTTTAATGAGCACGTCTTTCGAAGCACCTCCGACAAGAGAGTACATCCAAGTAAATCATTAGAAAAGGAAAAGAATAAACGAAAAAGAGCTTTTACGTTCTTAAGGGGGAAACCATGTATTTAAAACGGGAAATATTAGCAGTGTTCCTAATGAAAAATAAAACCAGTTCAAAACAAGACAAATATATTGACATAAAAATTGCAAAATTATACACTATATACACTGCTCAAAATAATTAGAGGATATCGTGGTTTTGATATGAACTACTGACATCAACTGTTTGTATGCTAAGAGAAAGAAAAAAGGAAAGTGATTACAATGAAACTTTTGCATACTTACAAACACCTGAGTATGAAAATTTTTTGTACGACGTTAAAAAGGAAGTGTTTCCATCAGCGAATGAAAGTGACATGTATCGTACGATTGTTTAGTCCAGGATAAAAACGACTCTAATGCTTTGAATGTGTGTTATTGATTAACGTGATTTCCGAAAAACGTGATTTACCCGAATCTGCAGCCTGGAGGGCTATCGGTCGCTTAGAAGCGGGTAATACCCAATCGCAAGTAGCGGAAACCATCGGAGTGTTTCAAAGCGTGATTTCCAGACTTCGGAATTGGTTTTCAGATACCGTAAATGTAAGGCGAAGACCAGTTCAAGGTCGTAGGAGAGCGACATCAAGAAATGAGGATCGGTTTGTAACACTGACTACCAGAATAAATCGGAGTATGAACGCCACTCTCCACTCTTCTGCAACGCCAACTCCGTACGGCTACTGGCACATATGTTTCAACTCAAACTGTTCGGAACCGATTTCACAGCGTTGGTCTGTATGCTCGACGACCTATGGTATGTGTTTCTTTAACCGCACGCCACCGTGCTGCCCGCACACTTTGGACACAGGACCATGCCGATTGGAGAAGAAATGAACGGAACAATGCTCTCTTCTCAGACGAGTCGAGCTTTACTGTATATCCTGACAATAGGCGACTCATAATTCGGAGGGAACGAGGTACTCGTAACAACCTATTATTTGTGCAAGAAAGTATTCGATTTGGAGGAGGCGGAATGATGGTGTGGACCGGTATCTCTATAAATGGTCGAACCGACCTGTACATCATCAGAAATGGAACACTTACTGCTCAGCGGTATAGGGATGAGATCCTCATACCCTTAGTCGAGTCGTCCGTTATGTTGCAGCAATCGGAGACGAATTCGTTTTCGTGGACGACAATTGCAGGCCACATCGCGCTCGATGTGTGGATGACTTCCTGTTTGTCGAGGGAATCATCCGAATGGATTGACCAGCGACATGAACCCCACAGAGCATATCTGGGACATACTGAGGAGAAGGGTTGCTGCTCGATTAACCCCTCCACAAACGGCCCAGCAATTGGAAAGTGCTCTTCTGCAGAAGTGGGATGGAATTTCCCAATCATTCATTAATACTCTGATTGACTCCATGCCTCACAGGTGTGCAACATTGCTTTCTGTCAGGGGAAACCATGCCCCTCATTAAATTCAATTTTCTCGCAAAAAATGTACATTTATTTTCATTTTTATGATATGTTCATAAATATGCATTTTTACGTTCGTCTCCTCAAAATTCACTAAATTTAAATTACTAATTGTTTCGGCCAAATTTTTCTTTTCACATAGAGTAAGTACTATGTCTGTAGTTCCTATTCCAATCTCCGAAGTTTTCCGTCACTCACAGTTTTCATAAAAAACTATGATATCCCCTAATTGTTTTGAGCAGTGTATATACAGTATATATATATATATATATATATATATATAGGGATGTAAGGTCAGGTGATGCGTAACATCATAGCCTCTCCTTGACAAATGTCAACCCCGCCTTCTCGTGGTGCATCCTGTTCCCACTAAAGGGGCTCTGACGACCGCCCATAGCGGTATAACTATACCATCGGGATTAGAGGAAATTCTATCCCACACTCACCAACCCGCTTGGCCAGCGTGGTGAGTTATGGCCAAACCCCTCCAAAATGATTCCACAACTTAAATCTTGGCCCTCAGTCTCCGGCAGCTGGAATGTACCTGGCCAAGGCAGCGGCCAGTGCGACATGAAGGCAGAGGGTGCTAAGAATCCCCGGAGGACCGGACTAGGCTGCCATCTGATGCTGACCTTGGCAACGTACAATGGACGCTCCCTATCTTCTGATTCAAGGCTTCTTGAATTGGAAGAGGAACTACAAAGGATCAAGTGGGACATCGTGGGGCTAAGTGAGGTAAGGAGAAAAGGAGAAGGTCTCATCGAACTGAAAAGTGGACATCTCTTCTACTATCGTGGGACAGATACTGGCAGAACTAGTGGTGTTGGATTTATAATAAACAAGAAACTGAAGGATAAAGTTGTAGAAGTTGAAAGTTCCTCTGACAGAGCTGCACGACTTGTTATCCAACTCTCGAAAAGATACCAGGCTCAGATTATTCAAACTTATGCACCCACCACAAGTCATCCTGAAGAAGAAATTGAAGAATTTTATGAGGAAATTTGTCATCTAAATAATAAAGGTAAGCAGCACTTGAAAATAATTATGGGAGATTTCAATGCAAAAATAGGGCAACGGCAACAGAATGAAACTTCAGTAGGTAAATTCGGTCATGGCAGCAGAAACCAGCGTGGAAATACTCTCGTTGAGTTTGCAGAGGCAGAAGGGTTTTTCATCTTGAACTCCTTCTTCAAGAAAAAGCCACACAGGAAATGGACATGGAGACATCCAAATGGGACGACAAGTGAAATTGATTTTATTATGTGTAACAAAAAATTCGTCATAGAAGACTGCAGTGTGCTAAACAAGTTCAACACAGGTAGTGACCATAGATTGGTGAGATGTAAGATGCACCTCAACACTAAACTTGAACGTGGCAAGCTCATAAGACAAACAAAATCTATTGACATAACCAACCTTAAAAAACACCATAATACCTTCAAGTTAGAACTGAAGATCAGGTTCTCTGCTTTAGAAGGCCTAACATCGGAAGAAGTGGACATCTCTGAAGTTAACAGAAAAGTAACCAAAGCTCTTATGGAAACAGCAACAAAATTAGCTGGGTCTAAGAACAAATTGCATGTGAACAAATTATCAGGAAAAACCAAAATGTTGATGCAAAAAAGAAGAGAGATGAGGACAACTAAAGAAGATGTGACTTCCAAAGTGGAATATATAGAACTATGCACGACAGTAAGAAAAAGTATCACTGAAGACGTAAGGAAATTCAACTGTGAACTAGTGAGGAAAGCAATTGAAAACAACCAAAGCCTAAAGATAGCAAAGGGACATCTCAGTAAGGGAAGAAAACAGATTATGGCACTGAGAAAAGAAGATGGTTCTGTAACAAGAAATAGAGGAGAAATTTTGACAAGAGTGAAAGATTTCTACTCCAAATTATATGAAAGGGATGATATATGCACTCCAGACATCATGAAAGATACCAGTACCAGAGTTCCTCCAGTCCTTCCAGCAGAAGTTGCACATGCAATCAAGAACATGAAGAGAGGAAAAGCTCCAGGAGAAGATGGAATTACTGTAGACATCATACAAGAAGCAAGTGGAGAAATCGAAACAGTACTCGCCCAAATTTTCACTCGATGCCTTAATGAAGGAAAGATTCCTGAGGATTGGAACACCGCTACAATGATCCTGCTACATAAGAAAGGTGACATTGAGGATCTCGGAAACTACAGACCTATCAGCCTCCTATCAGTAGTTTATAAAATCTTCACTAAAGTTCTTTCACACCGCTTGAAGGTAACACTGGACATGGCTCAACCGAGAGAACAAGCTGGATTCAGGAGTGGCTACAGCACAATAGATCATATCCACGTGCTGAGAGAACTAATTGAAAGAGCGAGGGAATATGAACTTCCATTGTGCATGGCTTTTATCGATTATGAAAAAGCCTTTGATTCGGTGAAACCATCAGCAGTTACAATGGCTCTGAAAACCTGCGGTATTGAAGATGCATACATTAATATTATTAATAACATCTATGAAAATGCAAGTGCAAAGATTAGGCTGTTTGAAAATACAACACACGTAAAAATTGGAAAGGGAGTGAGACAAGGTGACACCATATCTCCGAAGCTCTTCAATGCCACATTGGAGGGTGTTTTTCAGTCGCTGAGCTGGGAAAACAAGGGGATAAAGATAAATGGAGATTATCTAACCCACCTTCGTTTTGCTGATGACGTAGTCATTTTTGCAACTACCCCATCAGAGCTGCAGAGTATGATCCAGGAACTTGCGGACAAGAGTAAAGAAGTGGGATTAAAAATGAACTTTCAGAAGACAAAAGTGATGTTCAATGCTTTTACAAGAAATGAAGATTTATCGATTGATGGAAAAAAGCTGGAGATAACAGACACGTTCGTTTATCTTGGACAGCAGATATCAAGTGAGGGTCACATTGATGAAGAAATTAATCGGCGTACAAAACTTGCCTGGAGAGCTTTTGGAAGAAACAGCATAATTTTCAAGAGCAATATGCCATTATGTCTTAAAAGAAAAGTGTTTGATCAATGCATCCTTCCAGTGCTTACGTATGGTGCAGAGACGTGGACCTTAACTAAAAGAGACATACAAAGGCTCCAGACAACTCAAAGAAGCATGGAGAGGTGCATGCTTGGGGTAACCAGGAGAGATAAGAAGAGGAACTCGTGGATCCGAAAAATGACAAGAGTGGAAGACATCATGATCAGAGTTAAATCCCTGAAATGGCAATGGGCTGGACATACTGCCAGAAGGACAGATCATCGATGGACAGCCGAAATTTTAGATTGGATTCCAAGGGACAAGAAAAGACCCAGAAGAAGACCACATGGGAGATGGGTGGATGAAATTCGAAAGTATGCAGGGGTGACATGGAGGAGACTGGCACAAGACAGACCGTTGTGGAGGAAACTTGGGGAGACCTTCGTCCAGCAGTGGATTGATAATGGTTGACAATGATGATGATGATATATATATATAAGTATAGCATAGGAAAGTTAAATTTTCACTCATGTAATATAATACACTGACGGAAAAAAATCCCAACACCACGGAAAAATAGTTGTAGAGGAATGAAATGGCGGCAATACATTTGTATAGGTAACATATTTAATCGATTAAGGTTTCAAGTTCACAGCTTATTGTAAGCGCGAGAAGAGCCATTTTAAATGTGAAATGCTGGTACATTAATAACCGGTGTAACCGCCAGAATGTTGAATGCAAGCACGCAAACGCTCATGCATTGTGTCGTACAGATGCTAGATGTCAGTTTGTGGGATGGAGTTCCATGCCTGTTGCACTTGGTCGGTCAATACAGGGACGGTTAATGCTGGTTGGGGGTGACGCTGGAGTTGTCGTCCAATGATGTCCCATACGTGCTCGATTGGTGAAACATCTGGTGATCTAGCAGGCCACGGCAACATGTCGACACTCTGTAGAGCATGTTGGGTTACAACAGCGGTATGCGGGCGAGCGTTATCCTGTTGGAAAACACCCCTGGAATGCTGTTCATGAATGGCAGCACAACAGGTTGAATCACCAGACCGACGTACAACTGTGCCGTCAGGGTGCGTGGGATAACCACGAGAGTGCTCCTGCTGTCATAGGAAATTGCTCCCCAGACCATAACTCCAGGTGTAGGTCCAGTGTGTCTCGGCCACAGACAGGTTGGTTGCAGGCGCTCACCTGGCCTCCTTCTAACCAACACACGGCCATCACTGGCACCCAGGCAGAACCGGCTTTCATCAGAAAACACAACAGATCTCCACTCCGTCCTCCAATGAGCTCTAGCTTGACACCACTGACGTCGCAAACGGCAGTGGTTTGGTGTAAGTGGAATGCACGCAACAGGGCATCTGGCTCGGAGCTGTCCTTCAAGTAACCGATTTGTAACAGTTCTTTGTGTCACTGTGGTGGCAACTGCCGCTCAAATTGCTGCCGCAGACGCGGTACGGTGCGTCACGGCCATACGCCGTACACGGCGGTCTTCCCTCTCAGTAGTGCTACGTGGCCGGCCGTAACCCGGTCTTCTTGGGGCAGTATCTTCCCTTGACCACCGCTGCCAACAATCATGCACAGTGGCTACATTCCTGCCAAGTCGTTCTGCAATATTGCGGAAAGAAAATCCACCTTCTCGTAGCCCTATTACACGACCTTGTTCAAACTCCGTGAGCTGTTGATAATGGCTTCTTCGTCTTCTTAAAGGCATTCTTGACTAACATCAACACACTACGTCGAATCTCAACGATAACTAACGCTCACGAACGTTACAGCGCGTATTTACAGCAAACCTGCTTTGCATGTTCCGAGGCGCTACTAGCGCCACACGTATGCGCCGAGCGCGAAATTTGCATAGACGTCATCTTACAGATGTACTCTCACCGCCTACCAATTGTCGTTTATGTAACACAACCCCTTCTTGGTGTTGGGTTTTTTTTTTCCGTCAGTGTATAAACCACAACAAAACTGCGCAATGCTGCAAGTATTAGATCTAGTTAGTATAAGTAAAAGAATGTTAACATACAGGCAATCTACCCTCATATACAAACAAATAGGGCCAGAAACCTTCAGATAAAAAAAAATTAAAGTGAATAACAAAATGACGAAACAATGTTAAGAAAATATATATATAAACGTTTACTCAGAATTCTTGGATCACTCATCAGGGAAAGACATCCAGAGGCCCTGAGCACACAAGTTCAGTTCAGGTTTCATGAGAATGCAAAAAATCTCAAAAAAGCAATAATGGATATCCAATTTCAAATTTTGTGTTGTAAATTTTGATGCATTCTGTCTTCCCTACGTGAACTATAGAAAATACAAAAGAGTCACTAGGATTAAAATTAAACCGAAAAATGAACTATAAAACACCTTACCAAAACAATAATGTTACATGTACTGTTGTATAAACGAAAAAGGAACATCAAAACGAAAACTAAGTCAAAATTATCCCTACAAGATTAAAAGATAGTAACAGCAAAGAATATAAACGCTTGGTAACAGTAACATAAATCCTTCCACCAAACCCTTCATGACATAAACAAAGTCATTCTTAGAGTCGCGGTTAAGACGTAAATGCAAGTTGGAAAATTAAACTCCAGGTGTGTTCAGAAACCCAAGTGAACAAATTTAGCTGCAATTTCCTAGGTACTTTCTGAAATAATCCAATTCCAAAATTGGATAAAAAAAAATATATATATATATATCATCATCATCATCATTGTCAACCATTATCAATCCACTGCTGGACGAAGGTCTCCCCAAGTTTCCTCCACAACGGTCTGTCTTGTGCCAGTCTCCTCCATGTCACCCCTGCATACTTTCGAATTTCATCCACCCATCTCCCATGTGGTCTTCTTCTGGGTCTTTTCCTGTCCCTTGGAATCCAATCTAAAATTTCGGCTGTCCATCGATGATCTGTCCTTCTGGCAGTATGTCCAGCCCATTGCCATTTCAGGGATTTAACTCTGATCATGATGTCTTCCACTCTTGTCATTTTTCGGATCCACGAGTTCCTCTTCTTATCTCTCCTGGTTACACCAAGCATGCACCTCTCCATGCTTCTCTGGGTTGTCTGCAGCCTTTGTATGTCTCTTTTAGTTAAGGTCCACGTCTCTGCACCATACGTAAGCACTGGAAGGATGCATTGATCAAACACTTTTCTTTTAAGACAAAATGGCATATTGCTCTTGAAAATTATGCTGTTTCTTCCAAAAGCTCTCCAGGCAAGTTTTGTACGCCGATTAATTTCTTCATCAATGTGACCCTCACTTGATATCTGCTGTCCAAGATAAACGTACGTATCTGTTATCTCCAGCTTTTCTCCATCAATCGATAAATCTTCATTTCTTGTAAAAGCATTGAACATCACTTTTGTCTTCTAAAAGTTTATTTTTAATCCCACTTCTTTACTCTTGTCAGCAAGTTCCTGGATCATACTCTGCAGCTCTGACGGGGTAGTTGCAAAATGACTATGTCATCAGCAAAACGAAGGTGGGTTAGATAATCTCCATTAATCTTTATCCCCTTGTTTTCCCAGCTCAGTGACTGAAAAACACCCTCCAATGTGGCATTACAGAGCTTCGGAGATATGGTGTCACCTTGTCTCACTCCCTTTCCAATTTTTATGTGTGTTGTATTTTCAAACAGCCTAATCTTTGCACTTGCATTTTCATAGATGTTATTAATAATATTAATGTATGCATCTTCAATACTGCAGGTTTTCAGAGCCATTGTAACTGCTGATGGTTTCACTGAATCAAAGGCTTTTTCATAATCGATAAAAGCCATGCACAATGGAAGTTCATATTCCTCGCTCTTTCAATTAGTTCTCTCAGCACATGGATATGATCTATTGTGCTGTAGCCACTCCTGAATCCAGCTTGTTCTCTCGGTTGAGCCATGTCCAGTGTTACCTTCAAGCGGTGTGAAAGAACTTTAGTGAAGATTTTATAAACTACTGATAGGAGGCTGATAGGTCTGTAGTTTCCGAGATCTTCAATGTCACCTTTCTTATGTAGCAGGATCATTGTAGCGGTGTTCCAATCCTCAGGAATCTTTCCTTCATTAAGGCATCGAGTGAAAATTTGGGCGAGTACTGTTTCGATTTCTCCACTTGCTTCTTGTATGATGTCTACAGTAATTCCATCTTCTCCTGGAGCTTTTCCTCGCTTCATGTTCTTGATTGCATGTGCAACTTCTGCTGGAAGGACTGGAGGAACTCTGGTACTGGTATCTTTCATGATGTCTGGAGTGCATGTATCATCCCTTTCATATAATTTGGAATAGAAATCTTTCACTCTTGTCAAAATTTCGCCTCTATTTCTTGTTACAGAACCATCTTCTTTCTCAGTGCCATAATCTGTTTTCTTCCTTACTGAGATGTCTCTTTGCTATCTTTAGGCTTTGGTTGTTTTCAATTGCTTTCCTCACTAGTTCACAGTTGAATTTCCTTACGTCTTCAGTGATACTTTTTCTTACTGTCTTGCATAGCTCTATATATTCCACTTTGGAAGTCACATCTTCTTTAGTTGTCCTCATCTCTCTTCTTTTTTGCATCAACATTTTGGTTTTTCCTGATAATTTGTTCACATGCAACTTGTTCTTAGACCCAGCTAATTTTGTTGCTGTTTCCATAAGAGCTTTGGTTACTTTTCTGTTAACTTCAGAGATGTCCACTTCTTCCGATGTTAAGCCTTCTAAAGCAGAGAACCTGTTCTTCAGTTCCAACTTGAAGGTATTATGGTGTTTTTTAAGGTTGGTTATGTCAATAGATTTTGTTTGTCTTATGAGCTTGCCACGTTCAAGTTTAGTGTTGAGGTGCATCTTACATCTCACCAATCTATGGTCACTACCTGTGTTGAACTTGTTTAGCACACTGCAGTCTTCTATGACGAATTTTTTGTTACACATAATAAAATCAATTTCACTTGTCGTCCCATTTGGATGTCTCCATGTCCATTTCCTGTGTGGTTTTTTCTTGAAGAAGGAGTTCAAGATGAAAAACCCTTCTGCCTCTGCAAACTCAACGAGAGTATTTCCACGCTGGTTTCTGTTGCCGTGACAGAATTTACCTACTGAAGTTTCATTCTGTTGCCGTTGCCCTATTTTTGCATTGAAATCTCCCATAATTATTTTCAAGTGCTGCTTACCTTTATTATTTAGATGACAAATTTCCTCATAAAATTCTTCAATTTCTTCTTCAGGATGACTTGTGGTGGGTGCATAAGTTTGAATAATCTGAGCCTGGTATCTTCTCGATAGTTGGATAACGAGTCGTGCAGCTCTGTCAGAGGAACTTTCAACTTCTACCACTTTATCCTTCAGTTTCTTGTTTATTATAAATCCAACACCACTAGTTCTGCCAGTATCTGTCCCACGATAGTAGAAGAGATGTCCACTTTTCAGTTCGATGAGATCTTCTCCTTTTCTCCTTACCTCACTTAGCCCCACGATGTCCCACTTGATCCTTTGTAGTTCCTCTTCCAATTCAAGAAGCCTTGAATCAGAAGATAGGAGCGTCCATTGTATGTTGCCAAGGTCAGCATCAGATGGCAGCCTAGTCCGGTCCTCCGGGGATTCTTAGCACCCTCTGCCTTCATGTCGCACTGGCCGCTGCCTTGGCCAGGTACATTCCAGCTGCCGGAGACTGAGGGCCAAGATTTAAGTTATGGAGTCATTTTGGAGGGGTTCGGCCATAACTCACCACGCTGGCCAAGCGGGTTGGTGAGTGTGGGATAGCATTTCCTCTGATCCCGATGGTATAGTTATACCGCTATTGGCGGTCGTCAGAGCGCCTTTAGTGGGAACAGGATGCACCACGAGAAGGCGGGGTTGACATTTGTCAAGGAGAGGCTGTGATGTTACGCATCACCTGACCTTACATCCCTATATAAATATATATATATATATATATATATATATATACATACAGGGTGAGCCAAAAGTCACTGTGCACCTGACGTACTGTGATAAGAAATAATAATGATAAATCTATAAAGTGTAGTTACTGCGCACGTACATGCAATATTGTGAATGGAGAATGGTCGAATGGTCGTGTGTTTGGGGCGGTACTACGCGCATCCTGTCATCTAACCTTGAAAGACGCAGCCGGTATTTCCGGTGTCTAACGTCTGGCCGTGATTAAATCAGTCTGTATCAGTAGGGAGGCGTCACAGTGGCCGGTTGAACATGGTGTTGTCGCTTGAGGGTCGAGTGTTTCTCATTGAACATGTGTTCCGTAGTGGAGATGAATATACGGACGAAGTGAAACGTAAGTACAGAAAAAATTTCCCGATACTGAAGCACCCCACCGCAATGCAGTGAGGCGGTTAATTGAAAAATTTCGCAAAGCAGGATCAGTGAGAATTGTTCCGAGGAGCGGAAAGCCGCGAGTGCTAACAGAAGAAAATGTGGAGGGTATTTCCGTTTGCATAATTAAAAAGGAAATCGGTTCGAAAATTGGCACAACAAGCAGGTGTGTCGTACAGCAGCACCCGTAGGCAGTGGCGTAGGAACGGGGGAGGCGGTTCCCAAATTTTGGAGAGGGGTACATTAATATCTACTGTACCCCCCCCCCCAGATATGAGCAAACACAAACCAATCATTCATAAAGAGTGAACTATAAAATTTATATGCTACTTTTTTTTTATTCTCTTTTTTTTCAAAGAAATATCACAGGTCATCTGGTTTTTTTTTATATCCGAAGCTTGTAGTGGGAGGCTTTTCATCCACCAAAAACTAGCCAACCATCTGGGAAACTCCAGCAAATTAGTTCTGCAGGGAAACGACGAGTGCGAGGTTTTTGTTAATAACTTCAAACAGCATATGGTAGGGCTAGGGCTTAATAACATACTTGTGATCAGTGTTTCTTTTTTCTTAAAATTCCATGCATCTTGATCAGGTCGTCCTTTCTGCACTTTAAAAAACAATTTAATGCACAAGTGGACATTTCAGCGCCCGCAGCCCCGGCACTAAAATTGTTTTCTGTCTTAAGATCCGTAGCAATACAACAAGTGCATTACGGATTTCACATACCACTCATAGAACTCCAATTCCTCGATATCTCCACCATCATTTAGTTTTGCACCAGACCAATGTGCTTTTTACATCAATTGTCAGCCTATGTATCGTTCAAAGTTTTTAATATAGACTTCATAATGCTTCAATGGTACTATCTTCGCGGGTAGAGCAGTTTTTATCGTACTGCGGTTTTACTTTATTAACGTAAACAAAAATGATAATAAATTTAATACGTTATTGTAAAGAGTTATATAACATTTCCTGAGAAATCCTTCTTTTCCAAACCCTGCTTACAGAAATTCATCCTAATGTTGATTTGTCCCTGCTCAATATTTTAATGGAAAAAAAAGTACAAAAATTAACAAGAGAGAACACACACACACACACACACACAAAAACTTCACTCATTTTCTGATAAGAAATTAATAACGTGAACTTTTTGTCAGCAATAAAAATAATAATGGTAATAGTTAATAATATTATGATGATAACAATGTTCATTCGGATGAATTCCTGATCAGTATACGTATTTTATAAAACCTCTAATATACTACCTCCCCCCAAAAAAAAATTCGGAGGGGGTCATCCATAGATGGCTTAATCCTTGAGATGTAAGGATCATGAGCTTATACCCCCTAAATCAAAAGCGTCCATACGCCACTGTTTGCATTGATAGTCTGACTCACTAACCACTAAGCCATCCGCGGCTCGTATGTCCTGGCCGGCCGTAATAAATCATACACTGTTAAAAATTGGTACTTAGAAACAAGCAAAATGTACTCGTTTTTCATTACATTCTGGTCTTATAATAACTCCGAGCATACCTAGGCGTTTTCTGGGAGACGCGGGTTCGAGTCCCGCTCCAGGACGATGAAAATTTTCAAGTTTTCGGATATTATCTGACTTACCATCCTTGTCACATTTACGCCAAAAATCGGATTGTCATCTTCAAAACTTGTACTTCTGTCTCATTTTTGGGAAAGACACGTACTGATTTTTGATTACATACGAGGAATCAATTATGAGTATATCTGGTATTTCTAATTTAAAATACACTGAAGAGCAATTGAATTAGAGATACCTGTCTAGTAACATGTAGCACCACCTTTCGCCCTGATGACGGCGGCGATTCGTCTCGGCACGGACTCGACAAGACACCGGAAGCGTTGGGAAGCAATACGTATCCACGACTCATGAACAAGCTCCCACAGTTCACGAAGATTTGATGAAGGGGGTCAGAGCCTCGAACATCTCTCGCGATGGCATCCCAGATGTGCTCGATGGGATTGAGGTCAGGTGACCTAGCTGGCCAAGGAAGCGTGGTCACGTCGTTGGAGTGTTCATCCACCCATTCGGATATAATTCGGGAGCAATGGCACGATGCATTGTCTTATTGCAGGATGAGGTCTCCAGTGGGATGTTAAAGACGCACAAACGGGAGCAAATGGTCGTCCAGGATATCCCGGTAACGTTGATCTGTAAGGGACGATGTCACATGTACCAGGGGCACCATTTCAGTCCAAGTAAATAGTCCTCAGGCGAAAATGCCACCCCCACCAGCTTGAAGAGTACCCTGCTGGCAAGAAGGATCCATCGCTTCATGTGGTTTGCGCCGTACTCATATCCTGCCATCCGCATGTACCAAAGTGAATCTCGACTCATCAGTCCAGGCAACACTTTTCCACATGTCTAGGGTCCAGTGGCGAGGTTTCCGCGCCTTTGCACCCTGTGATGTTCGGTCAGCAGCGGTACCCTCGTGGGATGATGACTTCTGTACCCCATAGCGAGGAGATGGTTCTGGATGGTGTGGCTGCTTACAAGTTTTTGTGCACCAGCGTTAAATTGCCGAGTGCTTTCTTGCACTGTGGCCAGTCTATCCGGTGTTACAATGCGAGCTAGCCGACGATGACTCCGCTCATCCACACACTGTTGTCCACGGCAGTTGGCCCTTGCAGGGATGGTTTTACCAGATTCGATGTACTCACCGTGCACCCGTGACACAGTGGCTCCTGAAAATCCCAGTACCTGCAAGACTTCCGAGATGGAGTGACCCATTCGTCAGGCCCCGACAATTTGCCCTCGATCAAATGTGCTCAGATCCTTCGTCTTACCCATACTGCGTCCGACTCTTACTGATTCCCGTCGCATCTCTCCTTATATTGACGGATCGCTGCATACGTCATCCCGTTTCTGTTTTCAGGGCCGCCCACAGCGCCACATTTGCATAACGCCAGCTGTCTCTAATTCAATTGCTGTTCAGTGTACATGTGCTAATTTTTTTGGTACATATATTTCAAATAGATGTGCTCTAACTTCATCCAGTTTCTGTGCCCTTTTGTGCAGGGCACAGAAACTGAAGGAAGTTAGAGCGAATCTAGCGATTCTGACAGGATAGTTTGTAAGTGAGAGAAAGAGATAGCACACCAGATGGCGGCACCGTCCGAATTTGCACACAGAAGATGAAGATTAATTAGGGGAAGGAGGCTTAGGAACTTTAACCGGGGGATTCTTACCGTCACTTAACGTGCTCATCCGACGCACGGCGGATATTCAGGGATTGTTAGAAATCCGCACTACCAAGCTAGGTTTGAAGCTAGTGTCCCTCCATTAGTAGTCTGAATTTCGAACCAGTAAGCCATCCGTGGCTTGGTTTCAAATTAGGATTACGTGTGTTAGTACATACAGACTCATTTATTCATAGAATCAACTGGAAGTATATTATTGGATGGCACATCTGGGATAATAGATATACTCGTTGTTACATGCTGTGCAAATGGACCGCACAATTATATGAGAAATATAGTGATGAAGCGACAATATATTATTTATGAGATTATGCATAAATAAATTACTTGTGATCAGTGACTTTGTTCTACAAATTACTTATGTGTGTCACTTTACACATTTATTAAATAATTTCTCTTGAAACCTATTGGGTTGTGGGAAAAGTCATGATGTAATTTAGCCATCTTTTGCAAAGGTCATTTATTGATAGAAAGAACAAAGATAAATTAATGATATAATGCCCGTTTTATTCGATAACCTTTTGCCATCTTTCAGTGAGCTGCAGAATGCCTCGTTCATATAGAAGGACCTGTCTTTTGTGGCGAAAAACTATACAAGGTGCTGATTTACAGCCTCATCTGAATTGAACGTTATACCACGCAAGGATTGTTGAAGAGAGCGAAACAAGTGAAAGTCTGACGGTGCAAGGTCAGGCGAGTATGCTGGGTGTGGCAACACATCCCACTCAAGCTCCAATAATTTTTGGCGGGTGATCAAACTTGTGTGTGGTGTCGTGTTGTCGTGATGGAACACAACACCTTTACGATGAACGAGCTCTGGACGTTTCTGGATGATGGATTCGTTCAAACTGTCCAATTGTCGGCAGTACACATTCTTTTTTTTTTTTTTTTTTTTTTTGATTGGAGGTTTAACGACCACCGTGAGCAACTCAATGGGCTATAAGCAGTCGCCCGTCCCTAATTTAGGGTCACTGGTTCCAGGGAAGGGAGAGAGCCAGTGCCGTAAGACAAACATAACATCCATGCATGACCGGGATTCGAACCCGCACCCCTTACGGACGAATGATCAGAGGCCAGCGCCTTAGACCTCTACGCCACCGGGGCGGCCAGTACACATTCGAATTGATTGTTTGGTTCCGTGGTAGGAGCTGGAAAAACACGAAATCCCACAACACTGAGACCAGAACCTTCCGCTGATGAATGTCTGCTTTGGATGTCGTTTGAGGCGAAGCAGCACGTCGGGACCAAGACCGTTTGCGCAGCACATTTTTGTACACAATTCACTTTTGGTTACCAGTTATCAGTTGCTTCAAAAAAGTATCATTTTCCTTTACGTTTAATGAGCATATCGGAGATGTTTATAATCGCCGTCAATTGAGCTTCTTTGAGTTCATGAGGAACCCACACATCGAGCTTGCTTACGTATCCCAGCTTCTTCAGGTGGTCGTGAACGCTTGAATGATGGATGCGCAATGTGTCTGTAATCTCTCGTGTCGTGTAACGTGGTTTTTACGCGATGAATGCCTTGATTTGGTCGTCATCAACCTCGGTAGGCCTCCCGGACCGAGGAGCATCGTTGAGGTCAAAATCACCAGCACGGAATTTTGCGAACCACCACTGGAACTGACGTTCTTGTAGAGCATTATCACCGTACACGTTACGCAACTTTTCACAAGTTTGACGCGCGTTCTTCCCTTTAGGGAAGTAAAACAGTAAAATATGGCGAAAATGCACAGTTTGGTCTTCCATCTTCAACTTGATGTCAAATCTCCGCAAATCAACCAAATCGCTCACTATTCCTTTTAGACTGCAGCTAGAACTGGCACCTGTCGAATGCCATAGCGATAACAGAGCTGCGCATGCCTCTAGTACTTCCAAAACCGCCCAACCGCCATCGGGTACCGAAATACGTCATGACTTTTCCGACAACCCAATATAATATCTAAAATGAAGTAAGATATTTATATTTATTGACTCAGTTATTTGTAAGTACGTATGGTTACTTATATTTGAGGATGTCATGTACTCCTTTACGATACGATTGTTCTTAAAAAAACCCAAGTAGGTTCAGGTTCTCATTTCTAAGTAGATTTTTTTAACGTGTGGACGTGACTGCTGCTCTACCCGTACAAAATCAGAACAGTTCACGAACTGAAACACACAGACTGCGATAAGTGAGTGGAATATTGCAGATGGTTCAAGGACTTCATTAGTGACAATGGAGAGGGTATACTGGACAAATCGCTTTTCTTCGATAAAGTATTTTTCCACTTAATGTTATACGTGAACAGCCAAAATAGTCGCACTTGGTCTTACAATAAACCGTATCAGATACACGATATGCCATTACATTATCAGAAGATTGGTGTGTGGTGTGCGATATCTCGAAGACGCATAATTGGGCCCATATTCTTCGAGGGGACCATAAACGCGCCAAGTCATCGTGAAAACATCCTGTACCCATTCATCGGGCCCTTAACCGAGGAAGAAATTCTTAATGGCTACTTCCAGCAGGATTTCGCAACATCTTATACAGCGCATGCGTCCATGGCGTTGTTGACTGATGTGTTCGTAAACAGGATCATCTTCAAAGGCATGTAGCAGCCACGTTCGTCCGATCTCACGCCTTCAGATTATTATCTGTGGGATTTACTGAAAAACTTTGTTTACAAGAACAATCCCCGTTCTCTGCCGAAACTTCAGGAAGCCATCACCCCAGTAATCAGCACCAGTTCTTTTGGACCTGCCACGTGTCTTTTAGAACATGTTCAGACACGTGGATGCATGTCTACACACAAGAAGGGGCCATTTTCAGCATTTATTGTAGAGGATACACTTGTAGCTGTTGAACGTGCATTGTCTTGCCAGGTGCTCAGTGTTATTTGGCTCACCCTGTATATATATATATAAATATATACCAAATTTATGCAATCGGTAAAATATCCATAAATGAAAACACCTACCTACGCTCAAATAAATAAATAAATTAATTAATTAATTAAAATAAATGAAAAGAAATGTGTTGAAGAAAAATCATCGTACAAAAGTATTTTCCTGAGAGCATTTCCTAGGCTGAGATATATTTTTTTTAAATTGAACGATTAAAAGAGACATGGAGGCAAACGTGAAATAACTTTACGTCCCATAGAGGCAAAGCTGTGTGTTATTTGAAGACCCAAAGTGGAACAAAGTGTTCTCCAGAGTGACGAGCACCCTTTTTCAAAGGGCCTTTTAAGATCGGAAACACTTTTTTCAAATAGAAATGCATGCTAATCCCCGTGGCGGCAGAATTACAAAACAAGACAAGGAAGAAAATGTGTGAAAAATGTTTTTGTAATTGCGAAAGCTATGCGATGAAAAACTAATTTTTCAAAAACCACTTGTAGGTACAGAGATTTTTTGCATATACGCCCCTAGCGAGAAAAATGTGTACTATTGAAAAACGATGGTGTTTGAAATCTTTTCCGTTGAGAATGGCATACAGTAACAGAATTTTTTTGTTTCAATAGCCTTTTTAGAAGCGGCGATACTGCTTCAAACATAAATGGATACTAAAGCCACCTAGCGACAGGACTGTGCACCATAAAAAATCCAAGAGTGCATGCAAAATGTTTCGTGACGTGAATGGTATCAGATGCTAAAAGAAGTTTTCAAATCTCTCTTTTAGAAGAAGAGATATCGAGAAAAATAGATTTTACCTACGTGCTCCCTAATGGCTGATTCTGGGTTGGAAATGCGCCAAAATGGTTTCGTAGTGAGCAATAAATGACCGAACATTTTCCAATTGGGGTTTTAGACGCGCTGACATGTTTCCAAATATACTAGAAACAGAAATAGGCACTTGTGCAAAGCCGTGGAAAAATTGCAAGTTAAGAAAAATTAAAAATTATATGTAGAAAATTGTATTGGGTTGTCGGAAAAGTCATGACCTATTTTAGCCATGTTTTGCAAAGGTCATTTATTGATAGAAAGAACAAACATTAATCAGTGATATAATTCCTGTTTTGTTCGATAACCTTTTGCCATCTTTCAGTGAGCTGCAGAATGCCTCGTTCATAGAAGGACCTGCCTTTTGTGGCGAAAAACTATACAAGGTGCTGATTTACAGTCTCATCTGAATTGAACGTTATACCACGCAAGGACTGTTGAAGAGAGCGAAGCAAGTCGAAGTCTGACGGCGCAAGGTCAGGCGATTATACTTTGTGTGGCAACACATCCCACCCAAGCTCCAATAATTTTTGGCGGGTGATCAAACTTGTGTGATCTCGCGTTGTCGTGATGGAACATAACACCTTTACGATGAACGAGCTCTGGACGTTTCTGGATGATGGATTCGTTCAAACTGTCCAATTACCGACAGTACACATTCGGATTGATTGTTTGGTTCCATGGTAGGAGCTCGAAAAACACGACACCTTTAAAATCCCACCACACTGAGACCAGAACCTTCCGCTGATGAATGTCTGCTTTGGATGTCGTTTGAGGCGAAGCAGCACGTCGGAACCAAGACCGTTTGCGCAGTAGATTGTTGTACACAGTCCACTTTTCGTCACCAGTTATCAGTCGCTTCAAAAAAGGATCGTTTTCCTTACGTTTAATGAGCATATCGCAGATGTTTATACGCGCCGTCAATTGAGTTTCTTTGATTTTATGAGGAACCCACACATCGAGCTTGCTTACGTATCCCAGCTTCTTTAGGTGGTCGTGAACGCTTGAATGATGAATGTGCAATGTGTCTGCAATCTCTCGTGTCGTATAACGTGGCCTTGACTCAATCAATGCCTTGATTTGGTCGTCAGAAACCTCGGTGGGCCTCCCGGACCGAGGAGCATCGTTGAGGTCTAAATCACCAGCACGGAATTTTGCGAACCACCGCTGGCACTGACGTTCTTGTAGAGCATTATCACCATACACCTTAAGCAACTTTTCACAAGCTTGACGCGCGTTCTTCTGTTTAGGGATGTAAAACAGTAAAATATGGCGAAAATGCGCAGTTTGGTCTTCCATTTTCAACTTGATGTCAAATCTCCGCAAATCAACCAAATCGCTCACTGTTCCTTTTAGACTGCAGCTAGAACAGGCACCGGTCGAATGTCATAGCGATAACAGAGCTGCGCATGCCTCCAGTACTTCCAAAACCGTCCAACCGCCATCGGGTGCCAAAATACGTCATGACTTTTCCGACAGCCCAATATATTAGAAACGCTGTCCGTCAAAAAACGAATTTTTCAAATCGTACTGTTAGAAGCAGAGCAGTGGCGTATATTGTAGACAAGCTAGACTAGCTGCGAAGCCCAAAAAATGCACAAATAAAAGTCAATTAAATATTCACAAATAAAAGTCAATTATCGACGGTATTATGGTATATCAATGCTTTCGGTGCGAAAAAATCACGCGAGCGGATTCGTTTCTTTCGACTATGAGAATCAGTCTGGCGAGCGATGAACAACTGCATAACGCAAGCATGAACACGAGAGTCTTCGCTGTTCGGATGCGAAGAACTTCGATGCAATCGCTAACTAGCGTTTCCATGACAACATGAATGCGCATATGGAGGTGAATGGAGCATAGCTTTGCGCAACGGTTAGCCCAGAAAAAGAGAAGCCTTGGACTATCTAAGTCACTTGTATGCTTCCGCGTGTAACAGCGCGTATTTCGCGAGAGTTGTTTCAGTTTGTGTGAAGTGTCAATGAATTAAAATCAGTGATATTATATCTTAAATTCGTTACTTTGTTGGATGTTCTGATAAATTTTGTGAAAGCTTATCTGAACATCTACTGTCAGAACTAAATAAACTATGCTTCAAATTCTGATGCAGCTTGACTGAAAAAGGAACTGAAGGTGTTTTATTCCCTTGATAAATACAAAACAAATTAGTAAGACATTACTTGTCACATAAAGTTGAATAAATTGGACATAGTGTTTATTGAGGTGTACAAATTAGCAAGCCTAATGTTAAACTTTCCATAAATAACTGCAACTGCCGAAAGAAGTTTCTCTGTTTTAAAAAATCCCAGATATATCTTAGAGCAACACAAGGACATGCACATTTGAGTAACTTGGCTGATTTGTCAATGGAGAAACACATTCTTTTTAAATATGAAAAAGTGCTCGGAAGAAACATTATAGTGAAAACGTAACACTCAAGTTCACACAAAGTGAAAGAAGAATGAAGTTCATTTACAAATAAAGTATTTCAGAAGAAGAATGGGGTTAATGTACAAATAAGTGTTCAAATCCTAATCCTCATAATTATTTGGTATCATGTTAGCAATAGCATGTACCAAAAATTTAGAAAAAATGTTCCTTTTATTACTTAACAATTAAAAATTAAACTTCGCAGTTCTTAACAGTATTGTGTGTGTGTGTGTGTGTGTGGGGGGGGGGGGTTGAGATAGCCCAGGTCTCGGACCCAAGATACTCACTCTACTGAAGCAGAGATATTGAAAAAAAAACTGCAAAACTGCGCATTATTGTGAACAAGAAGTAACGGACTACAAAGGAATTCTTCCATGTCGAAATTTCATGAACGCAGATACTGCTGCTCTTTGAAAAATGTTGGAAACATTTGTGGATAAACGCTCCCAAGTGGAACAAATATTTATTACAAAAAACTACACATACCGGCCGCTGAAATTGACACTTTTATTCAATACCTTGTTGGATCTCTTTTATCCCGAATTACAGCACGTATAAGATTTGGCATAGATTCCACAAAGTGTTGGGATGCATCTACCTCTACAGCTGTGGCGTGTCTTGAGTCCGAGACCTGGGCTGTCTCCCCCTCCGCCCTGCGCCCCCAGTACTGTTTTTTTTAAATTGCGAAGTTTGTTTTTCAGTTGTTAAGTAATAGAAGTAACTTGTTTTCTAAATTTTAGGTACATGCTATTTCTAACATGATACCAAATAATTATAAGGATTAGGGTTTGAACACTTGTTTGAAGTGAACTCCATTCTTCTTCTGAATACTTTATTTGTACATGAACTCCATTCTTCTTGCCTTTTGTGTGGACTTGAGTGTTACGTTTTCATAAAAGTTTCTTCCGAGTACTTTTCCTTATCTAAAAAGAATGTATTTTCTCTATTGACAAAACAGCCAAGTTGGTGAAATGTACATGTCCTTGTGTGGCTCTAAGATGTATCTTGATTCTTTTTAATGCAGAAAAATTTCTTATGGCAGTTGCAGTTGTTGATGGAACCTTTAATATTAGGTCTGCTGATTTGTACATCTCACTAAACACAATATCCAACAATTTATTCTTCTTTATGTAACAAGTAATGTCTCTTACTAATTTCTTTTTGTATTCATCAACGGAATAAACACCTTCAGTTCATTTTTTAGTCGAGCTGTATCAAAAGGTGAAGCATAGAGTTCTTTAAGTTCTGACAGTAGATGTTCCGGAAAACTTTATCCAAACAGTTCGAATCCAACAAAGCCACGAATTTAAGATACAATACCACTGATTTTAATTCATTGATACTTCACACAAACTAAAACAACTCAAGCGAAACACATGCTGTTAGCGGCCGGAGCATGAGAGGGACTAAAGTAGTAGAAGTCTTCTCTTTTCTGAGCGAACCGTTACCAAAGCGTTCCCCTTCAACCGCTCTTTCTTGTTGTCGTGGAAACCCTTAACGGACTGATTCTCTAATCAAAAGAAGCGAATCGACACGTGTTTTTTTTCGCAGCAAAAGCAACTATATATCTTAATACCGTTGCTAATTAGCTCTTATTTGTGTATATTTAATTGACTTTTATTTGTGCATTCTATGGGCTTCGCGGCTGGCCTCGAATATACGCCACTGGTCTTCAGTATACCAGGTGTTTACAACAAGACTGTCGTTTAACTGGCTCAGATTTGACGGAAGAGGACTGTTTTTCAAAGATGTTCCATACGTTCTTAATGGAGTTCAGATCCGGGATTTGTGAAGGACAAGAAAGATGGTGGAAGGCGTTGTTATGCTTACTGAACCACTGGTGGACGTATCTTCTGCCATGGACAGTGGTATTATTGTCCATGAAACAGCCGTCACCTGCTGGATAAAATGTTAACATTGCAGGGTGGACTTGATTGGCAACACTGTTAAGATAATCCTTGGAGGACACACGACTTTCCAGCAATATCAGACGATTCGCTCTGTACCAACAGAACGGGCTCAACACCATAACACTGCCTCGAGAATCTTGAGTTGAGTTTATAAGGCAAGATGGATCTCTGGCTTTATGGGGCTACCGCGGAATTCTCCGCTACCGTCGGTACAGAACAAAGTGTACCGCAACTAGTCGGTCCACATGACGCTTTTCGTCTTCCAGTGTCCAGTCGTGGTGCTCCTGACCACTGTAGACAAATTTCCCGTTTCTTCGCAGAAATCAGTAGCTTCCGTATAGGAATAAAACTGCCAATACCGATCTTCTTCAATTCTCTTCTCACAGTTTATTGAGATGTCGGTCAGGAACAGCCTTCATTGAATGCTTCAGTCAATTACTCACAGAAAGTTCTGTTTCTCCGTACAAGCTTTCTCAGATGACAGCGATCTCGTTCCTGATAGATTTTCGTCGCGCCACAATTAAGTGATGTGAGTTCGTTTCCCACTGATCAAAGACCCGAGATATCTCATCTTTTTTAGAAAGCAGTCAGCTCTGCTGTTGTCAAAATCGTCGCTCCAAACCAACAGGGAACCTACAATAAGCCCTTTATCGAACTCCGAAAGATCATTTGTTTTTCTCATTGTCATCAGCACTATTGACTATTACCCATGAGTAGCAGTCTTAAATAGTTGACGACATCACATGGTAACTCACGTGACCACGCATTTTGCATATAAGCTGCATGAGTGACGTTTACTTACAACTCTATAAAGGTTTCTAGTTCAAGGGCCGGTGTGCCTAGCTATTATATCATAACTATTCTCCACCTTGAATTCTATCATAAAAAATTAAATCGGACAATTAATAGTAGAGATACTGTGGTAAATGATATATATAAGCCCGTACCGGGGAAAACTGTGCGCTATGATGGTCTTCTTTCTACACTGGCGTGCAAAAATTAAGGACGAGACGGTTTTTCGTATGTAACGTCGTGCAAAAGTGCTCCACATCGACTCAAATCATACCATAAGATCCCCAATATGTAAGAATATGGGACAAGTGAGCGAAACCGTCCAAACAAGGAATCCAAAGGATACAAAGGTACTTTATTGAAAAGGTAGCTTTGAGCACAACTGGACAGAAGAGAGAAACGTTCATGTGGAAGGTGGCTGCCAAGGAAAATCCAGTCTTTAGTAGGGGATATGATCAACCCTGACTACGTTGCAGGATTTACAATGTCTTCCTATGCTGAGAACGAGGTCGTCGAGGAGCTGTTAAGGCATCGCGGCCCATTCTTCTTGTAGCGCCAATCGCAGCTGCGGAATCGTTGCTGGCGGCTGGTGACGTGCTGCAAAGCGTCTCTCTCCCAAGAAGGTCCCACACGTGTTCGATTGGATTTAGGTCCGGGAACATTGCGGGCCAATCCATGCGTTGAATATCTTCACTCTCCAATAGCTCTGCGACAGCCACTGTACGTTGAGGTGTAGCGTTGTTGTCCATGAAGAGGAACTCAGGACCCATAGCACCTCTAAACAGACGCACGTAAAGCAGGAGAACCTCGGTACAGTAGCGGACACCAGTGACTGAACCTCCTTGGGAGGTCAGCACGGCTACCAAACATGATACCGCCCCAAACGAGAACTCCGCCACCTCCAAACCGGTCCCTTTCGATGATGTTGGAGGTGTGATTGCGTGTTCCCTGCTTTCTCCAGATGTGTATACGTCCAGGATCCCTCGTCAGACTAAATCGGCTCTGATCCGTAAAGAGAACTCGACCCCATTGCTGATGTGTCCAGTTCTTGTGTTCCTGGCACCACAGAAACCGCCGTCACCGATGAGTAGGCGTTAATGGCACACACCGTACTGGTCGTCGTGCAAATAAACCACCTTTGTGCATCCTCCTCGCCACGGTAAAACGCGATAACGGACGTCCAGTTGTCTGTTGCATGTGCCGTACGATTTTCCCCGCTGTCTGTCGTCTGTCTCTTCTTGCCGGTAGGACAACATACCGGTCGTCCGCAGCCATGGTTGCTCATGGACGACCACTGCTAAACTCTCGGACAGCTGTTCCTGTCGTTTGAAATGCTCTCCAAGCTCGTGAAACGATGCTGTGAGCGGTCCTGAACTCCTCGGCCACACTAGTCACACTTCGACCTTCTTCCAACTTTCCAATGACGCGACCTCGGGTAAAGTCATGTCGTCTACTGGACTGCACGTTGGCCATATCACACGGTGGCAGCAACTCGACGTCGTTCAAACCGATGTACACCGTGCAATAGCTTTCACCGAATTGCTGAGCGTACACCGCCCGTCTGCTTTATACCTTTCCGACACTCCCCCCTGTAACGTATACTCTATATTCACTTTCCTTTTGATTTTACTATCTCTGGTTATTTTATTTTACTATGTAAATTATCTTCTTACTGAACGAAATATTATTTCACCCGATGAATGAGATCTGGCAATGAGTGTAAGTCATGACGTGGTGGTAGCTAGTATATATAGGCGCGTTCATCGATAGCAAATGAGAGCGTTTATTATTGTATGGAGAGCGTTTGGTGTTGTACGGAGATATTTTGTTGTTATAAGGAGAGCTTTTGTTGTTACACTAGAGGAGCTACGTGTTATTTGAGTAGCTGTGTGTGTTGATACCAGTTGAAGTTGATAATAAAAAGATTTGAGTAAGTACGTCTTTCTCAATTAATAGTTTTTGTCAGACCTCTGTCTGGCTGTTAGGTTTATATCGTTAGTTTTTTACCATTAACAACCAGCGTTAAGACTTTATACATTCTAATTACTACACTACTAGCAGGAGACTATATTCATGTTCTTAATTAACTAGTAACAACAACCATTTGAATTCACTATTTGAAGCTCAGTAGGAAAGCTTCATTATTATCATTAGCTAGCTGGTAGAAAGAGCTTATTCATTATAATTAGCTTAGCGGAAAGCAAAATAAAGCTAATTCATTATACCCCCCCCCCTACGTCATGCTGCATATATGCGCCTGCTCTATCGTACCGGATCCTAGTCTATCTCCTTAAAGGTCTTTCGGTCCGTTCTGCCTGCTCGTTCCACTGTTATGCTAATTTCTCCTCTTCGTCCTTAATTTTTGCACTCCAGTGTATAAGGTAATGAACGAAAAAGGAATGGTTTCAATCCGATTTTTAGAAACAATGATGATATGAAATAAAATACTTTTAGGTGGCTTTAGTATACATTTATGTTTGTAGCAGTATCACAGCTTCTAAAAAGGCTATTGAAAAAAATGTTCTGTTACTGTATGCCATTCTCAACGGAAAAATTACGAACACCATCGTTTTTCAGTAGTACGTATGTTTCTCGCTAGGGTCGTATATGCAAAAATATCTCTGTATCTACAAGTCGTATTTGAAAAATTATTTTTCCATCGCATAGCTTTTGCAAAAAAAAAAAAAATATTTTTCACAAATTTTTCTTCCTTGTCGTGTTTTATAATTCTGCCGCCATGGGGGATTAGCATGCATATCTATTTGAAAGAGTTTCCGATCTAAAAGGCCGTTTGAAAAAGGGTGCTCGTCACTCTGGAGAATATTTTGTTCCCATCTGGGTCTTCAAATAACACACAGCGTTGCCGTTATGGGGCGTAAAGTTATTTCACGTTTGCCTCCATGTTCTTGTTTAATCGTTCCAATGAAAAAAAAATATCTCAGCCTAGGAAATGCTGTCTGGAAAACACTTTTTGTAAAATGATTTTTCTTCAACACATTTCTTTTCATTTATTTTTGTTTATTTATTTATTAATTTTTTTTAGCGTAAGTAGGTGATTCAATTTCTGGATATTTGTTTTGTCATCTATAGAGGCAAAGTTACGCATCGGAAGGAATCCGAAAAGCTATGATCACCTTTCTTACATTTCAGACTTCCCAATCCAAAAAAAAAAAAAAAAAAAAAAAAAAAAAAAATCGGATTAATAGTTGTTGAGATATGGGGTACACAGAAGGGTGGACAGAAGAACATAGTGATAATAAGAACATATCTCCCCACTTTTGTTTTCAATAGAAGTGCTAAAATGTGTTACAAGGGCAATATGCCAAGCAAATAATTCTTGCATATAAGGTGGTTTTTCGCCAGTCGTGCGAGATTGGTCCACGTTCGAGCCCAGAACAAGGCATGGGTACCGTTATTGTCTGACAGCGTTAAGTCTGTCCCTTTCTTGAAAACTGTGGCCTCAAAGTAGGGACGGGCGTCTGCTTATAACCACTTGTTTTTTGCTTGTTTAACGAATACAGATATTTGACGTGGACTAGGAACATCAAACAGAAGTCATCATCACTCTTTCCACATTTATAAGTGAGTCACGGAAAAATTTTCATTGGCAGCCACCGGGAATCGAACCCAGGGTCTTCCAGTTATGCGCCGGATATGCTTCCACTGCACCACAGCGACCTCGAATTCCTCTAGACTCACATACACTAACTGCCAAGCCAATTAGCAGATTGCTTCTTGGAGCCCGCAGAATGCTGGGAATTCACCAAAGATGGTAAGCAGCAACTGAACAAATAATTAAAAGCCGCCCCGGTGGCGCAGTGGTCTAAGGCGTTGGCCTCTGATCATTCGTCCGAAGGGGTGCGGGTTCGAATCCCGGTGAGGCATGGATGTTGTGTTTGTCTTACGGCACTGGCTCTCTCCCTTCCCTGGAACCAGTGACCCTAAATTAGGGACGGGCGACTGCCTATAGCCCATTGAGTTGCTCACGGTGGTCGTTAAACCTCCAATCAAAAAAATAATAATTAAAAGGGCGAATGAATAATTAATACAGACATTTGACGTGGTCTAGGAACATCAAACAGAAGTCATCGCTCTTTCCACGTTTAGAAGTAAGTCATGGAAATATTCTCATTGGCCGCCACCGGGCCAATAGAATTTTTTCGTGATTCACTTATAAACGTGAAGATCCTGTGTTCGATTCCCGGTGGCGGCAAATGAAAATTTTTCCGTGACTCACTTATAAACGTGGAAAGAGCGATGACTTCTGTTTGATGTTGTTTAACTACCACCGTGAGCAACTCAGTGGGCTATATCAGCAGTCATCCCTCCCTAATTTAGGGTTCCAGAAAATGGAGAGAGCTAGTGGTGCAAGAAAAACATAACATCCCTGCCTCACCCGGATTTGAACCCGGACCTGTCTTGGACGAATAGTCAGAAGCCAACGCTAAGAACACTGCGTAACAGGGACAACGCTTATATTCCAAGAGGCTTAGACTTCTCGTTAAACACCAAAAGGAAAAAAAGAATCATTCGATTTTGTATAAAACCAAATATCTTGTTTGAGATGATACAAAATGACATGAATATTGGAAAAATTAATTGGGTATCGCGATGTTAAGGATATCGGAAAGATAACCATGGTTGCGGATGGCCTAGTGGTTAACGTTCGTTAAAGCCTCAGAGTCAATCCCAGGCAGGTACGAACGCTCAAACCACTAAATATCAGCCGTGCGTCGGGTGGACACGTTAAGCCCTCTGCGCCGGGTACTAGCACCCCAGCTTTAAATAAGGATGTCTTCCTCCCTCTTCTGCCTTCCTTCCGTGTTACTTTCCTGTCGGGCACTTTAGCCCAAATCTTGTAGCTTCCTACTTCTAGGGGTTATTTAAGACCTAGATCCAGACACTCCCGTCCTAAAATCCTTTACATAAATCTCAGGAAAGAGAACCAGTTGCTTTCAAGGAAATTTACATATGCCTTTTTTGAGTAATGGCAGCACACCGAGCTTTGGTGCAGCGGTACACTTTCTATCAATTTAATAGTATTTGGCTGTCACCGTGGTCGAGTGATCAGAGGCGCTGGTTTTTCACTCTGAGTACGGTTCCCGCATGAGGCAATGTCCAATGCCCCTATTCCACGGCGATACCTCTTCCAATGGAATCAGGGTCTCTAAAATTTAGACGGGCGACTGCTTGTAACGCTAGTTGCTCACAATTGTGATTTAACCCCCAACAGAAATCAATATTTGTCGTACAAAATTCAGAAGAAATCCCAGATTACAATCAACATTAACATGCTAAAAATAGGTTAAAGAAAAAGATACTTTTCCATATACCTCAATAAATACCGGGTGTTCAATAAATGACAGAACACTTAGTTTGATAATAACTTTTGAAATACGCACGAGAGGGCAGCATTGTGAGTTTTTCGTCAACCAAGTGCTTATAGGTAATTGATTCAGTGTTGGTTCGACTGTGTTTTTAGTGCAAGTTAAAAATGGTGTATTCACCCGAAAAACCCGTTTTTATCGTGAAAACTTGGTATGAAACAAACAAAAGTCCTTCTGAAAAACTGAGAATGTGGTCAACGGCTTACAAGAATGCTCGAAAGCTATCAAAGCCAACAGTTCTGAACCTGGTTAGGAAATTTGAGACAAACAAAGCCACGCTGGAAAACAAGTTTCTCCCGGAAATTCACCGTCTGGGAATGGTCGATGGTTTCTGATTCATGCAAGATGGTGCACCTCCGGATCGCACTCTGGATGTTTTTTGGACCATAAGAAGCCACTTTGGACACAACGTGTTCGGTCCTAATCTATCGAATGGTTTCCTTATTCTTCCGAAGCAAATCCTTGCGATTTCTTTCTTTGGGGATACATCAAAGATTTGTTCTACAAATCACGCCCTAACACTGCGACTGAGCTCAAAGACGCTATCACTGAGGCTTTTCCCACTATAACTCGAGGTACACTTGGCCGAGTCATAGAGAATTTTGAAGCCCGAATGCGCCATCTTGCGGTAATGGAAGACAAACACTTTGAAAATGTTATCACTTCATTACCTTTTGAGCCCACTTCAAAGAAACACAGTTTGCTTAAATTATATCTTTTGTCTATAAAACGTTTTCTACAAACTAATTGTTCGGTCATTTATTAAACACCCTGTATTACTTGACATTTAACCGCAAGCGGCAGGAAGAAGTTTTGGTTTTGCACTCTGAAGTTATCTAAAGCTGGAAACTGGTTGTAGGGGCAGCAAAAGCTTGTTGCAAGATCAAACGGTTTTCTTCTGTTCCAGAATTACAAGATGTCGCACCTTCTCTCATAAAACTACTGCCAGCATCGATACACAGTTGCGTTGTCATGGCCCAAATACTGTGCATTCGGCTAGTTTTAATGTTCCTGTATATAGGGCTTACTGAACACTACATACAACCAGCTCTTCTTAAGTGCTTCACTTAACGTGTTACAGGAGTCACACAGCAACAAAATTAGCTGGGTCTAAGAACAAATTGCATGTGAACAAATTATCGGGAAAAACCAAAATGTTGATGCAAAAAAGAAGAGTGATGAGGACAACTAAAGAAGATGTGACTTCCAAAGTGGAATATATAGAGCTATGTAAGACAGTACGAAAAAGTATCACTGAAGACGTAAGGAAATTCAACTGTGAACTAGTAAGGAAAGCAATTGAAAACAACCAAAGCCTAAAGATAGCAAAGGGACATCTCAGTAAGGGGAAAAACAGATTATGGCACTGAGAAAAGAAGATGGTTCTGTAACAAGAAATAGAGGCGAAATTTTGACAAGAGTGAAAGATTTCTACTCCAAATTATATGAAAGGGATGATACATGTACTCCAGACATCATGAAAGGTACCAGTACCAGAGTTCTTCCAGTCCTTCCAGCAGAAGTTGCACATGCAATCAAGAACATGAAGCGGAGAAAAGCTCCAGGAGAAGATGGAATTACTGTAGACATCATACAAGAAGCAAGTGGAGAAATCGAAACAGTACTCGCCCAAATTTTCACTCGATACCTTAATGAAGGGAAAATTCCTGAGGATTGGAACAATGCTACAATGATCTTGCTACATAAAAAAGGTGACATTGAGGATCTCAGGAACTACAGACCTATCAGCCTCCTATCAGTGGTTTATAAAATCTTCACTAAAGTTCTTTCACACCGCTTGAAGGTGACACTGGACATGGCTCAACCGAGAGAACAAGCTGGATTCAGGAGTGGCTACAGCACAATAGATCATATCCACGTACTGAGAGAACTAATTGAAAGAGCGAGGGAATATGAACTTCCATTGTGCATGGCTTTTGTCGATTATGAAAAAGCCTTTAATTCGGTGAAACCATCAGCAGTTGCAATGGCTCTGAAATCCTGCGGTATTGAAGATGCATACATTAATATTATTAATAACATCTATGAAAATGCAAGTGCAAAGATTCGGCTGTTTGAAAATACAACACACATAAAAATTGGAAAAGGAGTGAGACAAGGTGACACCATATCTCCGAAGCTCTTTAATGCCACATTGGAAAATGTCTTTCAATCACTGAACTGGGAAAACAAAGGGATAAAGATTAATGGAGATTATCTAACCCACCTTCGTTTTGCTGATGACATTGTCATTTTTGCAACTACCCCATCAGAGCTACAGAGTATGATCCAGGAACTTGCTGACAAGAGTAAAGAAATGGGATTAAAAATGAACTTTCAGAAGACAAAAGTGATGTACAATGCTTTTACAGGAAATGAAGATTTATCGATTGATGGAGAAAAGCTGGAGATAACAGACACGTACGTTTATCTTGGACAGCAGATATCAAGTGAGGGTCACATTGGTGAAGAAATTAATCGGCGTACAAAACTTGCCTGGAGAGCTTTTGGAAGAAACAGCATAATTTTCAAGAGCAATATGCCATTATGTCTTAAAAGAAAAGTGTTTGATCATTGCATCCTTCCAGTGCTTACGTATGGTGCAGAGACGTGGACCTTAGCTAAAAAAGACATACAAAGGCTGCAGACAACTCAAAGTCGCATGGAGAGGTGCATGCTTGGTGTAACCAGGAGAGATAAGAAGAGGAACACGTGGATCCGAAAAATGACAAGAGTGGAAGACATCATGATCAGAGTTAAATCCCTGAAATGGCAATGGGCTGGACATACTACCAGAAGGACAGACCATCGATGGACAGCCGAAATTTTAGATTGGATTCCAAGGGACAGGAAAAGACCCAGAAGAAGACCACATGGAAGATGGGTGGATGAAATTCGAAAATATGCGGGAGTGACATGGAGGAGACTGGCACAAGACAGACCGTTGTGGAGGGAGCTTGGGGAGACCTTCGTCCAGCAGTGGATTGATAATGGTTGACAATGATGATGATGATGATGATATAGGGCTTACTGAACACTACATACAACCAGCTCTTCTTAAGTGCTTCACTTAACGTGTTACAGGAGTCACACAAAAATAACATCCAAAGTAATCATTACTTACAGTCTTTTTCCTTTATTCGGGCATTCCTCATAAAGACTATTCATGCAGAAAGTAACTATTCGAACAAGTTTAAATTAATCACACTGGTATTAACATTTCGGAACAACCAAACAAACGTTAGTAAGAAGAATAGTCTTTAACTCCAAACGTTAAACATACAGTACATTGACAAAAGAAAATGAACGGACCCGATGCGCTGTTAAGACGCGCGGTACACCTGCAAACGGTATAAAAACAAGCCTGCAGCTGAACGCGATCATATCGCACTGTGAGGTTGAGTGAGAATGTCGCGGCGGGAGAGAACTGACTTTAAGAAAGGAAAGATTGTTGGATCTTATATTAGTGGGTTGTCCATAAGAGAAACCGAGGGGCGTTTAAACATACCAAAGTAAACTGTTTTGGATGTACTGAATAAGTGGAAGACACATGGCATGCCTGAAGCAGCAAAACGCACCGGCAGACCAAAGAAAATCAGTGATAGAGGACGTCGAAGCCTCAGGAAAGTCGTTACAGCTAATCGACGGAGTAATGCACAAGACCTCAGTGTACAGGTGAGTAAAAATGCTGGAATCTCGGTATGTACACGTGCCATTTGCGCAGAACTTCATTCCATGGGTTACTGTGGTCGTGCGGCTGCTCATAAGCCTTTCATCTTCACTCGGAATACTACTCGTCGTTTAGAATGGTGTAAAGAACATTTATCGCGGACCGTAGATCAATGGAAACGGGTCCTATGGACTGGTGAATCCAGATACACGATCCACCAGTTTGATGGCCGTGTGTGGGTATGACGGCAGCCGAGGGAACGCTGTTTACCACAGTGTACTGTTCCTACTGTCAAGTTTGGAGCTGGAAGTGTACTCGTGTGGGGGTGTTTTTCGTGGTATGGTCCCTGCCCATTGGTAATCGTTGACAAACCATGTTAACCAGCACGTCTACCTCGATATTCTGGACAATTATGCCCTACCAATTTCGTGGCAATACTATGGAACCGAATCTTGTTGGTACCAGCAGGATAATGCACCGAGCCATAAAGCAAAGACTGCTATAGCGTTGAACGATAATTCCGTATCGTGTGTGGATTGGGCAGCACATAGCCCTGATCTTAATCCCATTGAGCACCTATGAGATAAATCAAAGTGCCGCATAAGAAGTTTGGAACCAAGACCTACTACTAAGTAACAGCGGCAGCATTATGTACTGAATGGAAGCGCATACCTATCGCTGTGTTCCAAAACCTTGTCGAAAGCATGTCTCGAAGTGTCAGTGAATGCATTAAGGCCAAATGTGGAACGACACCGTACTAGTGTATGTCAATAAATGCTATGTCGTGTTTCTCTTCTAGGTGTCCGGTGACATTTGTCAATATAGTGTATAACAACGCTCAATACGTAGCCTTCAAATAACATCAACTAAAACAACGCCGCTTCCACGATCATAGCATTATAACATACACCACAGCTTTTTTGGTTGTTGCTTCATGTATTACATCTCTTCCAGTTCTTATCTGTCACATTCATACGTCATACTCTCTAACCTCATAACTCTTGCTAACTTCGTTCCGCGAAAGGGAAGATATCACGTTAAGTTTGAAAACACTAAAAGAGAATGAACTGAGGGTTACACAGGAAAAGTAACAAAAAATCAAAGTTAAATTAGAGTATACATCAGGTCATTCATCTTCTCGGCGATCAATCATCTGGCCCTTCTGAAATTCACTCAGCTGGTGATATGTTTGGAAAATTTTGTGCCTTGGCATTCTGTAGGAATTTCGATTCCTGCTAGAAATCGCAGCTTGAAACCGAGAGACTCTTTACAACGAGGAAGACAATCATTGTTCTGACGTGGTTGCAGATGCAATCTAGTTTACATCGGCAAACTCTGCAAGTGCTATAGACCCATATTCTAATCATGCCCATATTTCTCCTCAACTTAGCAGCCTACTAATTTGCACGTATTTCTTCAGTGTGTTGTAATCTATAAAGATGCAGAAAACACGATATTCACGCAGTCTCCGACTTTTCCGTGATCAGACCTGCTTGTCTTTATTACTGACTTCTGTAATATACACTACTATTTGTGTAAATTGCAGCACCATGAAGGATTGCTGGTATTACCATGAAACTTACAGAATATGTACCACAGGTTGGGACATGCAAATGATAAAAATGTCAGTGAAAATTCGCATGCGCCATTCCGAGCAGGGCTCTCTGAACTGTCCGGCCTTGGGTATAAAGAGCTGTCTCAAACGACATGTTGCAATGAGAGAAGAGCCGCCGAGATTAAGTCGAAAGGGTGTTTCTTGTGTCTAACTATGCCCCGTTGCCGAAGAAGGTCGCATTATGAACACCTGACGGACTTTGAGCAAGGAAGAATTGTAGGGACGAGAGAAGTTGGATTTTCGTAGCGCGAAATTGTTACCTGTACGGAACGAAACGTCAATACAGGGAAGCGAACGAGGCTCCAGTGGACAGATAAGGCGCGAACGTGCAGAAATCGGGGATATGGACCGCTAAATTGTGCTACCTCATGGGATGACAGACACCTCTGCGGTATG
The DNA here is from genome assembly GCA_039090855.1 of Macrothele yani. Classification (NCBI taxonomy): domain Eukaryota; kingdom Metazoa; phylum Arthropoda; class Arachnida; order Araneae; family Macrothelidae; genus Macrothele; species Macrothele yani. The sequence goes on along the minus strand of CM077013.1, from coordinate 28,915,465 downwards.
GCAGTGACCGATCGCACAGTGTTAGAGCAGTGGAACACAGTCATAGGCCAAACTTCGACGTCTTCTTGTTTACAGAGGACTGGTGGCTAGCAGCTCATTGCTGCACATTCCTTTGATCTTCAACCACAGATGCCTCAGGCTGCAATGGGGTCTTGAACACAGACATTGGCGCGCTGATTGACAAAGGTAGTGTTTTCTGACGAGTCACGATTCAACTTGATGCACCATGATGATCCAGTACATGTTAGATGACATCGTGCTAAACGGCATATTGCAGCGTCACACCGGCCCAACGTAAAGCCCCATGGTTAGGGGTGCGATTGTGTTCAATTCGCAATCTTGCCTGATGCGAATTGGGAGAACCCTCAACAGCTAGCGATACATTAGGGATGTTTTAGAGACAGAGGTGACACCCTTCATTCAGAGTCGTCCTGCCGCTATATTCCAGCAGAACAATGCTCGACCACATGTGACCCGGAATGCCCAAGACCTCTCCATGCAAGGAAGATACCGCTTTCCCCTACACTACAAAACATTACAGGGTCAAATTACGGTAGATACACCGGTAGCTGAGTGGCCAGTCAATAAACCGTGATTTTACAGTACCATACCGTAATGTTCATTAGCATTCTAATGACCGGGAGATAAAAGCGTGCTGCCCACAGAGGTGTTGCCAGTCGATTGATTGCACGTGAAAAAACAGGTTTATAACCACTTTAAGAAGAACGTTGCTAGATTGTTAAGGTTAAAATACAGTAACAGTTTAAACACCGTGAGCGTGTAGTTTATCTACCGAAAATTTATGGTTGACCGCTAGGTGGCGTGCTTACTATCTGTAAACCATCTTAATCCGGATGAGACACTGACTATTCCAGGCAATGTTCTACAGTGTAGTCTGCATTCGCCGGTTATGTCCCCAATCAAACATGTCTGGAACATGGTATCAAATCAACTAGCCCGTCAAGCGCCTCCGCCAGTCACCAAAATAAACTCTGGTCTCATATAGAAACAGGCCGGCAGACTATTCCCCAGGAAGATATCTATTTAACATATCTGGGACATGGTAGCTAAGCGACTGGCCCGTCAAACGCCTCCGCCAGTCACCACAAATGAACTCTAGTCTCATATAGAAGCAGCCTGGCAGACTATTCCCCAGGACGATATCAAAAACCTCTTCCATTCAATTCACGTGGTGTAGAGGGTGTTATTGTTGCTCGAGGTGGCTTTACACTGTACTGAGTTTTGAAGGGAAAAACCTTGTATAGCTCTACAAATGTAATGAAATCAGTTACCTCCTGTAATATTAGAAATCTGTGATATAAAATTCATTCGCATAGCGCGATTCTTTCTTGGTGTTAGAATTTTCACAGACAGTAGTGTATCTTATGTACCTGTCATTTTTTACGCTTTCCAACCGTAGGTTGAAGAAGCGTATATGCTCCAGCTTTGTCCGTCTGTCTGTCGGTCCGTCCGCCCGCTCGTCCGTCTGCTCGTCCGCTCGTCCGCTCGTCCGTCTGTTCGTCCGCTCGATAACTCGCGTAAAAATGTTTCGATTTCGATTAAATTTTAGTATGTTGTAGGGGACCACCTGGAGACGAACCCTATTAAAAATGGAAGAAATGATCAGGTGTTAATGGCAGAAAACGTAAGGGCCATCAAGAATGCAGATTCGCCTCCTCCAGGCGTCTGAAAATGGTTCTGACGGACACAGGAGTTCCTTGTGCAGCCACCACATATCACTGGATATTTGACAAGGACGTCGTTGCATCTGTGCGTGTCGCAATTACGATCTCCAGGCCCTCTATGCTGGTGGTGTGTCTAGGTCGTCCACAGCCAGTCCGCCGTTTCTGGGTACCTTCCCATGTCCATTGCTCCCAACACGATTGCACCGTACTGTACGACCGGCCCAAATGACGGCAGATTCGACACGCCGGCCACCCTGCCTCTCTCTTATCCCGACGATACGGTCTCGTTTAATCTGCGTCAGTTGAACGTACGCACGTCAACGGCAGCTCCTCGGCATGTCTATCACTCAGGGATCTCACCTGACTCTTACCGTGCACATCGGCACGAACGTGGAGACATCTGCGCGGCGCCTTATGAGCCCCAAAGAATTGCGACTGCAGCGCCGGACTTGGACGCGCGGGCATGCGAAATCTCACGAAACTTTAATCATTTGCATGTGTGCCCTCCCCGTTGCTAATCCCGAGTTTCGCGTTAATCGCACGGTTTTTTCTTGGTGCGCGGATTTTTACGACAATGAGTGTATTTGGAGAAAACAAATACCATCTGCGTACCCAGAGGAAAAGACTACCGTATGTCACTGGCCTGAGCAGACATGTTGATATGTATATAAGTGCTAGTCCATTCACTGCTCGAGTAGAGTGGCGCCCTGGGGAATTACTGTTCTCTCTCTCTCTCTCTCTCTTTCTCTCTCTATATATATATACATTGACGGAAAAAAAATCCCAACACCACGAAAAAAATAGTTGTAGAGGAATGAAATGGCGGCAATACATTTGTATAGGTAACATATTTAATCGATTAAGGTTTCAAGTTCACAGCTTATTGTAAGCGCGAGAAGAGCCATTTTAAATGTGAAATGCTGGTACATTAATAACCGGTGTAACCGCCAGAATGTTGAATGCAAGCACGCAAACGTTCATGCATTGTGTCGTACAGGTGCTGGATGTCAGTTTGTGGGATGGAGTTCCATGCCTGTTGTACTTGGTCGGTCAATACAGGGACGGTTAATGCTGGTTGGGGGTGACGCTGGAGTTGTCGTCCAATGATGTCCCATACGTGCTCGATTGGAGAAAGATCTGGTGATCTAGCAGGCCACGGCAACATGTCGACACTCTGTAGAGCATGTTGGGTTACAACAGCGGTATGCGGCCGAGCGCTATCCTGTTCGAAAACACCCCTGGAATGCTGTTCATGAATGGCAGCACAACAGGTTGAATCACCAGACCGACGTACAACTGTGCCGTCAGGGTGCGTGGGATAACCACGAGAGTGTTCCTGCTGTCATAGGAAATTGCTCCCCAGACCATAACTCCAGGTGTAGGTCCAGTGTGTCTCGGCCGCAGACTGGTTGGTTGCAGGTGCTCACCTGGCCTCCTTCTAAATAACACACGGCCATCACTGGCACCCAGGCAGAACCGGCTTTCATCAGAAAGCACAACAGATCTCCACTCCGTCCTCCAATGAGCCCTAGCTTGACACCACTGACGTCGCAAACGGCAGTGGTTTGGAGTAAGTGGAATGCACGCTACAGGGCGTTTGGCTCGGAGCTGTCCTTCAAGTAACCGATTTGTAACAGTTCGTTGTGTCACTGTGGTGGCAACTGCTGCTCGAATTGCTGCCGCAGACGCGGTACGATGCACCACGGCCATACGCCGTACACGGCGGTCTTCCCTCTCAGTAGTGCGACGTGGCCGGCCAGAACCCGGCCTTCTTGAGGCAGTACCTTCCCTTGACCACCGATGCCAACAATCATGCACAGTGGCTACATTCCTGCCAAGTCGTTCTGCAATATTGCGGAAAGAAAACCCACCTTCTCGTAGCCCTATTACACGAATTCGTTCAAACTCCGTGAGCTGTGGATAATGGCTTATTCGTCTTCTTAAAGGCATTCTTGACTAACATCAACACCCTACGTCGAATCTGAACGATAACTAACGCTCACGAACGTTACAGCGCGTATTTACAGCAAACCTGCTTTGCATGTTCCGAGGGGCGCTACTAGCGCCACACGTATGCGCCGAGCGCGAAATTTGCATAGACGTCATCTTACAGATGTACTCTGACCGCCTACCAACTGTCGTTTATCTAACACAACCCCTTCTTGGTGTTGGGATTTTTTTCCCGTCAGTGTATATTCTTTTTTTTTTCTTTGATTGGAGGTTTAATTACCACCGTGAGCAACACAGGGGGCTATAAGCTGTCGCCTATCCCTAATTCAAGGCCACTGGTTCCAGGGAAATGTGTGAGCCAATGCTGTAAGACGAACACCACAGGAGCTTGAACCGGGACCCATCGCGGACGAATGGTCAGTATAGCCATCGCTTAGACCACTGCGCCAACTGGGCGACTCATAACTTTGAAAGTCGATTAAAAATGATTAAGTTCGTACCAAAGGGAGAGTTAGTCCTTATGATGGTAAAATATGCGCATTTTAATTCCTGTTGTGTGTAGTTTCCCGATCATATGGTGCAAACCTATTATTGTGTTTCGCGTTATACTTATACACAGTCGAGTCACATTATTGTGACCACCTCCTACTTTTGAAATCAACAGCGCGTAGCCAATGAAAGAAGGCACGTGTCGTGAGCTGGATTGGAGGTTATATAAGGTGTGCTGTACGCAATATGAAACATATCACTGGTTGCTGTCATGGATAAAAGGAGCGATTTATCAGATTTGCAAGAATAGATGATTATCGGCTTTCGAGCCAAGGGTGGCAGTATTTCTGAAACAGCGCAGTTTGTGAACTGTTCGCGTGCTGCTGTGGTTAAAATGTATCGTGATTGGAGAAATGGCACCATTGCGAATAAGCGACGTGGAAACTGCGGAGCACCAGGTGCCATTGATATGAGAGGTGAACGTCGGCTTCGAAGGTGCGTGAGGGCCGATCGACACGCTACAGTGGAGCAACTCACTGGCCGAATGATCCAGGGGTCTACCGGAAGTATGTCTAAAACGACAGTTCAGCGAACCCTGCTGCGTATGGGGCTCCGATGCAGACGGATAGTCACTGCATCTATGCTAAAGAAGGTGCATCCGTAGTAAAGGCTTACATTTGTACGGTAGTATTAGAATTTGACCTCTGCTGATTGGCAAAGGATTGCCTTCTTCGATGAGTCGCGTTTTCTGCTTCATCAAACGGATGGACGTTGGCATAAAAGTCTAGAAACATCGGAGAACAAACAATATTCAACCATTGCTGGCAGAACACAAGCTGGTGTGGGCAGCTTTACGATCTGGGGAATGTTTTCGTGGAATTCTCTAGGTCTACTCATACCTGTGGAAGGCCCTATGGACCGAATTCCTTATGAATCTTTGCAGACCACGTACACCCATACATGCTAATTGTCTTCGCTGGGGCGGATGAGATCTTCCAGCACCACAATACGATGTGTCACGCAGCTAGAAATGTCCGAGAGTGGTTGGAAGGGCACGATGAAGACTTCAAAGTACTTCCCTGGCCCCCTAATTCCCCAGACGTAAACCCAATTGAGCATCTGTGTGACCACTTCGATCGTGTTGTTCGCTATATGGATTCTCCATCATGCACCCGCTAGCAGCTGTCAGATGCACTGCAGTCAGCATGGCTCCACATACCTGTGAACACCTTCCAGCACCTTATTGAGTCACTCCTAGCCCGTCTAGCTGCTGTCCGCGCTGCACACGGCGGTTACTTTGGATATTAGCTGGTGGTCACAATAATGTGAGTCGATCGTGTATTTTTAAATGGTAAATAAAAAAATTATTTTATGTTGCGTAACATTCCACGAATTTTATTTCTTTGTCAGACAAACTGTTTTATCCCTAGTACAAATGTGTATTCTTTCTAGGTGAGGGAATATTTTAACTTGGCACTACAGTTCGCTTTTAAAAGTTCGATTTTGGTTTTTTGGGACGGAACGTGTGATAAGTGAAATTATAAACAACATTTTTTAATAAATTTCCGAGACCTATTCTAATGCAATATATTTTTGTTTGATAGTGTAAATTTATATTACAGTTCCGTGACGTCTCCGTTTCGAATTGAAAGATTGCAAAAATTCTTTTCATGCATGCTCAGTTATCCATGGTCAATACAATTTACATACTTATATTATATGAGTTTTCCAAGGCGTTTCTTTAACACTAAGCCGCGTAATGGTAAATTTTCATTTGGAACGAACTAGATCTGAGCTTTTGTTGGGTTGTCGGAAAAGTCATGACGTATTTTGGCACCGGAAAGCGGTTGGGCGGTTTTGGAAATACTATAGGCATGCGCAGCTCTGTTATCGCTATGGCATTCAGCAGGTGCCAGTTCTAGCTGCAGTCTAAAAGGAATAGTGAGCGATTTGGTTGATTTGCGGAGATTTGACATCAAGTTGAAGATAGAAGACCAAACTGTGCATTTTCGCCATATTTTATTGTTTTACTTCCCTAAAGAGAAGAACGCGCGTCAAGCTTGTGAAAAGTTGCGTAAAGTGTACGGTGATAATGCTCTACAAGAACGTCAGTGCCAAAGGTGGTTCGCAAAATTCCGTGCTGGTGATTTTGACCTCAACGACGCTCCTCGGTCGGGGAGGCCCACCGAGGTTGATGACAACCACGTTACACGACACGAGACATTGCAGACACATTGCACATCCATCATTCAAGCGTTCACGACCACCTGAAGAAGCTGGGATACGTAAGCAAGCTCGATGTGTGGGTTCCTCATAAAATCAAAGAAGCTCAATTGACGGCGCGTATAAACATCTGCGATATGCTCATTAAACGTGAGGAAAACGATCCTTTTTTGAAGCGACTGATAACTGGTGACGAAAAGTGGATTGTGTACAACATACTGCTGCGCAAACGGTCTTGTTCCCGACGTGCTACTTTGCCTGAAACGACATCCAAAGCAGATATTCATCAGTGGAAGGTTCTGGTCTCAGTGTGTTGGGATTGTAAAGGTGTCGTGTTTTTCGAGCTCCTACCACGGAACCAAAGAATCAATTCGAATGTGTACTGTCGGCAATTGGACAGTTTGAACGACTCCATCATCCAGAAACGTCCAGAGTTCATTCATCGTAAAGGTGTTGTGTTCCATCACGACAACACGACACCACACACAAGTTTGATCACCCGCCAAAAATTATTGGAGCTTGGGTGGGATGTGTTGCCACACCCAATATACTCACCTGACCTTACGCAGTCAGACTTCGACTTGTTTCGCTCTCTTCAACAGTCTTTGCGTGGTACAACGTTCAATTCCGATGAGGCTGTAAATTAGCACCTTGTACAGTTTTTCGCCACGAAAGACAGGTCCTTCTATGAACGAGGCATTCTGCAGCTCACTGAAAGATGGCAAAAGGTTATCGAACAAAACGGGCATTATATCATTGATTGATCTGAGTTCTTTCTATCAATAAATGACCTTTGCAAAACATGGCTAAAATACGTCATGACGCTTCCGACAACCAAACAGAAGTCCCATTTGAAAAACTAATTTCGTATACCATTGATGTATCCATAACTAAAAGGTTTTATGACCATTTATTTTCTTCTGATGCAAAATTTACCTATCAGGTTGCGAGCATTTTTAAAAATTTCGCCTGAAAATGTCCCCGTTTCCTTGTCGGACTCAAAAAATGTTTTAAAGCTGGATAATTTTAACAGTCATCAATAAGACGCACATGCTTCCTTGTCTCCCAGGTGCACTACTTTACGATTGAGGGTGTAGCCATAGGACCACCTACTTAAATAGCGTGTTCGGTTGCTATTTCGCTGCGATAACCGCTTGCCTCTTGTATGCTGCAACAGAGTGTCCTCAGGTATACTGTAACAGATGGACTGAATGGAATCCTGGAGGCAGGGGACTGAACGAGGTACTGGCAAGGACTGAAGAATGCCGAGATGTTGGATAGCATTTGAGGCGTAAGGATTTAGAAGCCAGAGGACTACTCGAAAAGCTTGGACAATTCTCGAACTATTTCTGCGGAACACAGACATCGGGACACGTGGTGTTGTCATCCAGATCGTCGGTCAAGATGTAGGGGAACACTTGTTCTGAAACAATGCTTAAGCAGGATTTGGAGGTGAAAATTTGTTGAACAGGGATGAATGGTCTAGTGATACTCGTGAGAACGATCTCTACAGCACAATACCACAGCCTTTAGCCTGTTTCCGTCCAATTGCGCAGTGTGGCTGCAGCTGAAGTCGTATACGGACCCGCCTGTCATCGTTTTGGAGCTGGAACCTCGACTCGTCGGAATACGATACTCATTTCAAGCCATCCAATACCCATTCACAGAGTTCCTGTGCCTAGTTCAGGCTCAGCTATCGATGCTAATCTGTTACCAAGGGACACCGACACCTTAAGTTCTCTAAGGTGTCGGTGTTTTCGAAATGCTTCTCTATGATCCCAGGTTGTAGTCTGCAGTTAATGGTGGGATCGTCAGTCGCATGTTATTCCGTACAGTACATCCCAACCGGCAATCACCTTGATCGCCAACCATTGGTAGTCTACTCTTTCGGGAAACATTGGGTAAGATATGTGTCATTCTTCAAACCATTTCCATCACACCTCACTTGTGGTGACAACCAGCAATGCCTACGGTTTCTGAGATGCTGGTCCTCTTCTTATGGCTGATAATTATGCTTCGTACAAACTCCGAAGCTGTTTCCTTTCAAATTGCGCTGAATCGCTCGGGCGAAATGATGCGTTCTGCTCGTGTCGTCTGTTTACGCCCCGCGCTTGTCCTTGACGTCACTGCATCGTGCAATGAGATGCGTCCACTCGTGCAGATATGGATGGTAATAATAACCCATCCCATGAATGTACCGCGTGGCTCAAAAGTCCGTTTAGTTTCCAAAACTTTGTAACGAAAGAAAAAATGCAGTGCTATTTGCACGAAAGAAATCAGCTAGTAGGGGAATTTTGTTTGGCAACGGGAAAAGTTTTAAATCGAAATTTCGATAAGAGGGGGCGCTTTATACGGATGCGGACCATGAATGATATTCGTTATTCCGTCATTCTTGGGCCATTTATCATTGAAGAACCGTTTCCCACAAATGGCTGGAAGACTTGCTCAGTAAATGTCGAACGTTCGAACGTGATGCCATGATTGCAAGAAAATATTCTGTTGCACACAATCACATTAATGCAGGGTGGTGCGCCAGCTCACGTCGCATCTCCAGTAAAGAACGTTCTTGACATCACATTTGAGGTAGGAAGACTAATCAGCAGGCAATGCAGCATCCCGTAGCCATCTCGGTCTCCAGATCTGACACCCGCGGGGATTTCCGGTTATGGAGCTTATTTAATGTCCAGAGTATACCAGACAAGACCTACCACACAGCCACAACTCAAGGAAGTCATTCGCCACGAAGTCTGTTGTATTCACCCGAGCACGCAACAGTATTCGGCGGTCACTGGAGTTGTCGAACACTTGAATGCTGTTATGACTTGTGGTGGAAGAGATGTTGAACCATAACGCATGTGATAAAGTCACCAAATTAATGCAACATATGTATTTTTATTGATTTTCACTGTATTTAAAACCTTTTTAGTGATTATATCCGTCTGTCAATGGCTATTTGAACTAAAACATTTTCCGTTGCCAAAACAGAACCTTCCTACTAGTTGCAAACCAGACTATTGTACACGTGATTCTTCTTTTGATGTACATTTTTAAAATTTAAACGTGACTGTTTAGCCACCTGCTACTTGCATTTGATATTCTATCAGCATTTCTTGGAGTTATGTTAAAATGCCAGTTGCCGATCACTGTAACAACAGCCATCGTTTTCATTTTCTATGCAATCTAAACCCTTCGGTTTAAAATTTTCTTGCTAGTTTGAGCAGAATTTCATTTTTTTGTTTTATGGTAATCGCACATTTTGAAAGTATTAATTGGAGTACCCTCTATGTTGTAGGATTGAAAAAGACGTAACTTTCATGTTAGAAAACCCAGCGCCATCTTTTTTAACACTTATAACGTACAAGTTTGTCAGCGCCGGCCATCGAAACCGGGTCACCTCACTCCGGAGTAAGTCGCTCTCCCAACTAAGCTACGCGGACATGTGCCCTCACTGCTATCTGCCTTTATGTCATGTGCGTCCTCTGGTGCAGACACGTCACATCTCCCCCACCCCTTCCGAAAGGGGGACGGGGGCATGGTCCACGGGTCGGCCGGTACCATGTGTCGCTCTAGGCAGTCATCCCATGAAGAACGTGAATTTGAGAAATCCCAGACAATTTGATGTCCCGTAACATCACACTGATTTATTTTTTTGAAAGCACTGAAGAAGGGATTCTTATTTTTCCTGTCTTGCCGTGTGGAAAGAACATCACACCATTACGAGAAATCTAACAGACGGGTCATCCTGGAAGTTCGGGCGCCAATATAATGTACAATTTTGTCCGCGAAACCGGGTCCCATCACTCCGGAGTAAGTCGCTCTCCCAACGGAGCTACGCGGACATGTGCTCTCACTACTATCTGCCTTTATCTGATGTGCATCCTGCGGTGCAGGCACATCACACACCTCTTTTGTGAAAAAAGATCGTGCTTGTGTTCGGGACGGGACACGGGTCAGCGGGTCAACGGGTCAATAATTTATTGCGGGTCAAAAGGGTCGGGTTAAGGTATTCCTGACCAGTTTTTGACCCGGTTTTATTTCCGTTTTATTGTTGAAAAAATAATAATATTTAAAAAAAAAATGCGTACTGTGGAATCTCGGAGTCGCGGATGGCTCAGTGGTTAGCGAGTCAGACTATCGATGCAAGGTCCCCAGGTTCGAACCTGGGCTGATCTTTCAGAGATTGTGTGATTCACTAACAATCGCTGAATATCCGCCGTGCATCGGACGAGCACGTTAAGTGACGGCCCCCAGGCTGGACCCACTGATTAAATGGGTATCCTTTCTTATGCCCCACCTGAAATTCTCTCACCTCTCTATGTGCAAATTCGTACTTGTACGGTGGCGCCATCTACTGTACTCTAATCTCACTAAAACTGTTCTGTCAAAGTCGCTAGACTTGCTCTCATTCCTTCGGTTTCTATGTCCTGCCCAAAAGGCGATCTCGCTGTAGGTGGCTGGGATCTAAACTCTACTCACTGTGGACGGAAGTCCTTCAAGAAAATGACAAATACTGTAAAAAAAAATATTGTGGAACCTCGTGCTCGATATTGGTGCCAGCGCAGTTAAAACATGATTTGTGAACAGAAATATTACCGTCTCTTTCTTAAAGCAACGAAAATTTCCATTGACCGACGGTAACGCGCAGACGCTAAGCTCGCCGATACCGTACTTCCTTTGTGCTTGTTTTCAGTGTGTTTATCCGGAGCGAGATACAGGCAAACACCTGTCACCTGCGACCCTGGTGATTCACTCTCTCACACGCCGCGTGCCATATTGTAAGACTGAGAGTAACTTTTCAAATCGTATGTTTTGCATTGAGCATTAAGAGGTTTTTGTTTGACGTGCTAACATCACGTTCCATTGCATGTCGTGTCGGAATTAATGCCTTATTTGTTAATACGGATGAGGGAGAGAGAGAGAGAGAGAGAGAGAGAGAGAGAGAATTTGCCATTAAGGAGATTCAAAAAGGCGTCCAGGCCGATAAATACGTGCTTGTTGAAAACAAAAAAGGTAAGAGTGAATGCTGGAAGTTGTTTTGTCTCATATTTCACAGCAACACCGATTTTCTGAAGCTTGTGATGAGTTGAAAGTTTTCAATATGTGAATGTTAATTTCACGAGTGTTCTTTTCTTCTGAGGGACAATGATGAAATCAACATCCACATTTTGGAAGCTTTCAACTCATCAGAAGCTGATGAAAACTGGTGTAGCTGTGAAACATAAGACGAAATCCAAAACACACCACTTCACATATCTTAGTCAAGAAGTCCAACTTACGTCAATTTTTTATTGGTCCAGCAACATTAGACGAAATCCAAAACACACCACTTCACATATCTTAGTCAAGAAGTCTAACTTACGTCAACTTTATATTGGTATAGCAACTTTGAACGAAATCCAAAACACACCACTTCACATATCTTAGTCAAGAAGTCCAAATTACGTTAACCTTTTATTGGTCCAGCAACATTAGACGAAATCAAAAACACACCACTTCACATATCTTAGTAAAGAAGTCCAACTTACGTCAACTTTTTGTTGGTCCAGCAACATTAGACGAAAGCCAAAACACACCACTTCACATATTTTAGTCAAGAAGTCCAACCTACGTCAAGTCTTTATTGGTCCAGCAAATTAGACGAAATCCAAAACACACCACTTCACATATCTTAGTCAAGAAGTCCAACTTACGTCAACTTTTTGTTGGTCCAGCAACATTAGACGAAATCCAAAACACACCACTTCACATATCTTAGTCAAGAAGTCCAACTTACGTCAACTTTTTGTTGGTCCAGCAACATTAGACGAAATCCAAAACACACCACTTCACATATCTTAGTCAAGAAGTCCAACTTACATCAACTTTTTATTGGTATAGCAACTTTAGACGAAATCCAAATCACACCACTTTACATATCTTAGTCAAGAAGTTTACAGTCAGAACTCAGTAACGATCTAACATCTCCACACACACAAAGCAACTGCTGCATCGTCTTTTTATCTAACGTTCTTATCACACACATGCGTTACTCTTGTTCCGACCTCAGTGTGTTGTCAACATCATTCTCGTTTAAGGGAAAAGACATAACGTTAAGGTTTGAAAATGTCTAAGAGAACAAACTCAAATTTACATAGAAAAAGAAACTCAAAAGGAAAGTTAAAATAGAATATACGTTACACCGCCGTAAGTAACGCATCTCCCCAGCACACAAAGAACTCCTATGTCTTTTCTGCAGTACCCAGGTTTCACTGTCGTACAACAGAGTAGGAACAATAACACTTTCATACACAACCATTCATGACCTCCTTGAGAACCCATCATTCCTGTGAAATCCTCCTAAGGCAGCTATGACTTTCAATGAAGAATTCACTCGCCTATTAATTTTATCATCTAATTTGTCCTCTTTGCCAAATATACTTCCTAAATATACAAACTCATTCACTTGGGCAATCTCTGTGCCATTAAGGCTTATCTTGCATTCAGTACGAACGATGCCCCGCTCAAAAACCATAACTTTTGTTTTTGCCTTATTTATGTTCAGTTTGAAATTCATACAAACTTCGTACATCCGGGCCAGCATACTCTGCAACTCACTTTCGCTCTCTGCCAACAGGACTATGCCATCAGCATAGAGCAATCTATACACACTGACATTACCAAGACATAAATCATTATTGTCTATTTTGACATCACGTATCCATAAATATATCAAACAGCCATGGTGACATTACACAATCCTGTCTGACTCCTGATCCAATAGAAAACCATTTGGATACAACACTATTTTCTAGAAACGGCGCTCTTTATAGGTTAAGCGTGAGAGAAATGCTCATAACGCAACGAACGACGGGTTAAGCGGTACATACGAAGATGTTTTGACATTACTAAGAATCTTAACCCCAACCAAACAAAATCAAAGCAATGCTATTGTGATTCATTTTTTACGCTTTCCAACCGTAAGTTGAAGAAGCGTATATGCTCCAGCTTTGTCCGTCTGTCTGTCTGTCCGCACGATAAATCGCGTAAAAATGGATCGATTTCGATGACATTTCAGTATGTGCTTCGATTGTGACAAAACCTGAGGACGAACCCTATTGAAAATGGGTGAAATGGGATCAAAGGTCGGGACACAGGAGCGGGATCCATTCCATTGCCCTTGTGCATCAAAACTTATTTAAAAATGCTTCGATTGTGACAAAACTTCATCATATTATTTTGGAAGTATACTGAACCTGTTCTGTTGAATATCATCGAAATGAGTCAAGAGTCAGGGCACAGGAGCGAGATTTATTCCACAGCCATTATCCTCATAAGTTGAGTAATAATTTGAGTAATGATTTCTGGTATGTTGGAAAGAGTATCATAATTAATGCATGCATGATTTTACAGACTTGTTTTTTTAATATTTGTTATTCCTGTTATTTCTCTTATAAGTTCATTTCTAACTCTATCTCTTCTTATTATTCCCAACATTCTTCTCTCTAACTTTCTTACCGATACTCTTATTTTTTTTTCACATTGTCGTTCTGTGATACGCCACGTTTCACTTTCTTTACTAAATACAGGGTTGATACATGTTTAACTTCTACTTAGGATTTAACATTTCTAAATAACACGCTATGAATCCTTCCCCTCCCCTTGCTTGAGCATTAAAAAAATCTAGCTATTCGAAAATTCGATCCAGTCTTCTGTGCAGAAGAATGCTTTGGTTTTTTTTTCGTTTACTTTCCCATGGCAATAGATGCTAAAAAACCAAAAAAAAAAAAAAAAAAAAAACATTTGTGTTATTGCAGTTTCTCAGGAATGAATGCAAAAATCTTTGAAAGGAATGGTTTTCTAGGCCGACACTCGTCTTTTCCCACTGCGTTCAGCGTGATGTCTCTTGAGTTTTGAAGAGATGCGAGAAAGCGAGAAAGTGAATTGTTTGGACAGTAGCATAGCTATTAAACCACAGCCACCTCCTCAGCACCATATGTATGTCAGCTCCTGAGACTAGGACAAAACTCAGAGGGTAGGGAGAAATTTGTTTCATTGACGAATATGTGCTGCTGTCATCTCCTTAACATAGCCTTCAAAATTTTTTTTTGTTAAAAAGTTATTGATTTGTGTGGACCGGTTACGTAAAAATAATAAAACAATAATTAGCATACAAGCCTCTAGTTAAGAAAAACAGAATTTGTGTTAACTTATATTGATTACGGTTACCCATTCTTTTTTTTAATTTTTAATAAAAATAGTAACTGTAATTTTATAGCAATAATAGCCACGGGTTTCCTTCTTATAATATTATCCCCCCCCCCCCAAAAAAAATCTATATATTTATAATGAATGCTTTACTAAAAATATTGATGGTGAAATAACTTATGGAAATAAGCAAACAATTCTGAAAGTGGACGCAATTCAGTACAAGCCCCGGACCCCACGGTATGAAATAATTTGGCCTTGTCTGAGCTCACTGATGAGACCGTGGGTGATGTCTTTGTTCTATTGCTCTGGTTCTACTTCCCCGGACCTATTGTCTCTAAATTAGGGATGAGTGACTGTTTATAGCCTTATATGCTCACAGTCGTAGTTAAACCAAGAAAAAACAAGTACATATAGGTCAAAAATTGATTCTATGGAAATAACCAATTGATAGGAAATCTTTCATGGCTGGAGGATTTAAAGTACAGGGTGTCGTCCACAAAGTCTCTTTACAATTTTCACATTTATTACAGACACCCTATACTATGTAAGTTCATGGTATTTGTTGTATGATATACTGTAAATATCAACGTTTTAATTTGCATTATCGTTTTTTGTAATAGGTCCCTCACTGGCGTTGCAGGTGCTGTTCTATGGAAATGTGGTCCCCACAAGAGAGAGAGAGAAAGCACAGTGCATCGCTTAGTTCATCGAAACAAATTCTGATACACAAACGCAAAGACATTTCCGTATTAAGTATGGGAAAACCTCGCCATCTCGACCTACAATGCTGGCCACCGAAAATTCAACACCAAGAAGGAAACGAGATAGCAAAGCCAGATTTACTGGACACATAACAACAGATACAAAGATGAAACGATTGAGCTTACAGGTCCGTGCGACTTGCGGAACACGCAGACATCAAAAGTTTGTGTGGCCCCCATGGCTGGCAACAACGGCCGCTACACGCCGCTGCATCGAACGAAAGAGGCTTTGGATGTGGGCTTGGGTTATGTCGGTCAGACTGCTCCCACACGGTACCACAGTTCATCAGGCGTAGCCGCGGGTGGTGCTTGCTGGGCCACTCGGTTGCCAATCAGCGACCAGACGTGTTCGATGGGCGACATATCGGGAGAACAGGCGGGCCACGGCAACAGTGATATCTAGTGGGCGGTGAACAATTGTTGCACGAAGCGTGCCACGTGTGCATTGTCCTGTTGAAACGTGGCCGCTGGCAGGTCCTACAGGTAAGGGAGGTCTACAGGCTCCAAAACGTCGGAGATGTAACGGTGGCTGTTGAGTGTACCGGCGATGCGTACCAGAGGGGTGCGGGTGTCATATCCAATTGCGCCCCAAACCATAACGCCAGGCGACGGACCGGTATGGCGATGCATCATACCGGTCCGTCTCTCGCCGCGGTGCCGCCACACGCGGATCCGACCATCGTGGTGTTGCAGGCAGAAGCGGGATTCGTCAGAGAAGACAATGTCGTGCCATTCCGTAGTCCAGGTGCGGTGTTCAACGGCTCATTGCCGCCGTCCTCGCCGGTGGTGTAACGTCAATGGTAATCGGAGCAATGGGCGCCGTGCGACAAGTCCCCGCTCCTACAAACGACGTCGAACGGTACGTGCTTGCACAGGTTGTTGCGCAACACACCCTAATTCCTGCGCTAACGTTCGTGATGAGGCGGTGCGAGCCGTCATTGCCCGCAGCACAACATGCCGGTCCTGTCGTTTGGTGGTGTGCCGCGGCTGCGGCAATCGCTCACGTCGGTCCGCCCGTTCCTCCTGCACCCACCGATTCCATACCCGCCTCACTGGGGCTGGATGTCGTCCAACTCGGGCGCTGATGTCTCGGTACGATGAACCGCTGTCGCGATAAGCCACTATTCGTCCTCTGTCGAGCTCTGATACGTGCTGGAATGACTGCCGAATTCTGCGACGAGGTATCGGGAAGCTTCCCACGCACAGGTCCGGCAGCACAACACACTTCCACTACTTACACCCCGCCTTCTGTACACCCTTCTTATAGTGCTTCTCGGTGGCGTGCCGGGCGCACATGATTTGCATATGCCCTGCAATGCTAATCGTTTGCATGCCCTCTCACGGGCGACGCATGCTGCGATTTTCAGGCCAATCAGATGCTTCCTTCTCGGTGTTGCATTTTGGGTGGCCAGCAGTGTGGTATCCGCCAATGGCACCAGAAATTCATGTAGACTGGGTCCGTGTTGGATCAAGATCCTAGTGGCCGCCCACGAACATCGAATGAAGACATCGAACGTGTTCGTGATACATTTTCACGAAGCCCGAAGAAGTCCATTCGTTCTGCTGCCAGAGAACTACAAATACCCCAGTCCACGGTACACAGGGTGCTACATAGACATCTACGCTTATATGCATACAAAGCGAAACTGTTCCAAGCACTTGAGGCGAACGATAGACCAAGACGAAAAGAATTCGCAGTAACGACGCTGGATAGACTGAGTGAAGATCCCGAGTTTCTCACTCATGTTTGTTTTACGCATGAGGCAACTTTTCATGTCTCTGGGGAGTTAAACAGACACAATGTCAGGATATGGGGGTCTGAAAAGCCTCGTGCGTTTATGGAACTTGCGAGAGACAGTCCTAAAGTGAACGTGTGGTGCGGTGTTATGCATAACCGAGTCCTTGGACCATTTTTCTTCAGTGAGAAAACAATGACGGCAGATGTTTACCTGGATGTTTTGCGTGAGTATGTTGTGCCACAGTTGGAGGACCTTTAACCAAGCGTGATATTCCAACAGGACGGTGCGCCACCACATTGGGGACGTCACGTTCGGGACTTTTTAGACACAACTTTTCCTGGGAGGTGGATTGGACGGGATGGTCCAATTGCATGGCCACCCCATTCCCCCGACGTCACACCTCTGTACTTTTTTTGTATGGGGCTATGTGAAGCATATCGTGTATCGAACAAAGATGTAGGACATCGATGACCTGTAATCGTGGATCAACAATGTCATTTCGACAAATACTGAGGACATGCTCCAGAACACATGGTTGGAACTGGAGTTTCGGCTAGATGTTCTATACGCAACAAATGGTGCGCATATTGAGTTTTGTAATAAGGCAGAAAATACTTTAGTCTCTGCTCTTACTTATGTGCTCAACCACATTTGTCTATCTCATACATCATACAGTGTATCCGTAATAAATGTGCAAAGTTGTAAAGAGACTTTGTGGACACCCTGTATTTTCTGCTAAGAATTGTGTTACTTTTTTCACTTGACCAGGTAATAGAGTATTTGTCTTCCAAACTTTTAAGAATTCTGATACTTTTTCTTTGATAGATGATAAGTCCTTCTTAAAAGATATTCATAAAACCTTCTTTTCACCACTTAGCGGTGTAGGCGTCCATTTGTTCGAGCGAACTGAATCCGCCATTTTTGACAGAATATGCATAATAAATTACAACGTGCGAAATCGTTTAAGATCTGGAGTGTGATGAACTAATAGAGGATTCTCCTACTGTTGAAGCAAGAATGTCATACTTCATTTGTAAAACCTTTAAAACCCGGAGTTCTTGCACAGTTTCACATCTTTTTTCGATGTCACACAAATTATAGTATAGAGGACATTGCTTCTTCTTAAAAATTACCTAAGTTTTAAATTGCATTAACCATATTTAAATTAACTCACATCGCAGCATCTGTAGCGGGGTGGGGAGGTATTGGCTGTAAAATTATTCCGCCCATCAAAAGGGCTGGTCAGTTTATTACTTAAAGGAAAAATAAATCTAAAAGAAGCTACTTTCACAAAAACTTTCTTCAGATCACTTCGGAAATTGTCTCACAGTTTCCTAGCGAAAATGTTGAATATTAATAACTGTATTCTGAGAGTAGACCAAAATCACAATTTGAAAACATCAAAATTTTTGTTCAACAAATTTTACTCAGATATTTTTCAGGATGAGGTACGTGTGAAAAGACAAATTTGTACGTGACGGAGATCGAACCCGCGAACCCCTCACTCGGGAGTAAGTTGCTCTCCCAACTAAGCTACACGGACAGAATGTACCGCTGAAGATTTGGTCGTCTTGACACGGGATTCACCTCTGCAGTACGTTACATCATCCCCACTTCACCTTTTTTTATTTTTATTTTGAAGCGAAGTAGGAATTTTTCATTAATTCTAGATGATGTGTGGAACACACATCATACATTTTTCGAAGAACCCAATGACCAGCAGATCCATTTTTACGTTGGGGGGCCAATGTAAAAACACAAATTCGTCAATGACGGGGATCGAAATCGCGCCCCCTCACTCCGGAGTAAATTGCTCTCCCAACTAAGCTACACGGACGGAATGTATCGTTGCATATTTGTCGTCTTGACACGTGATTCACCTCTGTAGTACGTCACATATGTTATTCTGCTTAACCGCTTAACATTCTTTTTTTTTTTTTGGCTTATTATTATAACTTTTAATTATTGTTTTAAACAACGTTCAATGTTTCGTTAGATGCTTAAATTTTCTTAATTTTCATCTCCTCTTCCATACGGGACTCTTTACTGACTTTCAGCACTTCATGCAGGGAGACCCGCAGTTATCATGGGAATAGGTTCCCCGAAATTGGAGTGACAGCTCTGGTGTAGGCAGAACGAAAATGTTGCTTAACATATACTCTGGGATTTTGAAATTCGCCGAGGTGTTTTGACCTTACGCAAAACTTACATTCCATAGGTCGAAAAAAAAAAAGACAAAAAAAAAAAAACAACAACTGCCATTTCCAAAGGACGAAACTATGATAAGTTACATTTCTTTTGGCATCATACCTCACTTTAACTAAAATCCAGTTAGAGATGATTTCAGAAAAACATGTGGAATGCGGAATAAAAGGCAATAAAGTCGAAGTGAAGAAAAAATCCGCTGCATATTTGTACCCTGATTCTTTTATAAGTAATGAAAGTCAATTAAAAAAAAAAAGGAAGGTGCCTGAATCACCTTGTGAATTTTGCTTGATGAGAATTTAAATTACTTTTAAATTTTCCTTCGAGAAAACGCGACAAAGACAACATAAAACTCACAAAGTGGGATTATCGCGGTCTCTTTGCCCAATGCATGTGAATGAGATTGTCTCGGATGAAGCAAGGTGGTATGCTGATGTAACGGAATACTAGATCAGCAGCATTGGGACATTAGAAAGTGGCAACAGACGACACCAGTTAGTCGGGTAGCTAGCAGGGCGGTGGACGTGACTTGACCCCTTAATACCAGAAGATGGCCCGTTAGGTTGACCCCGTGGCCCCGTGCACTACTGTGGACACGTAACAGCGGCATCTTGTCACGGACAACCATTAATTTCCACCTGATGCCATCTTCCCCGCCCGGGGACGAAGCTCATGGTAACACGCTATATAAGAGACGAAGAAAGTTTTTAACAACTGGTTAGCTGTCGGAGGAAGATTTCCCCTTGCACAGCGAACATGCTCCTGGTAAGTAACCCAACCCATAATTTGTCTTTCGATCTTTGTTCTTTGCAGTAGATCAGGAGAGATCGGAAGCCTTGAGAATTAATTACCTTAAGCGATTGATCTTTTTATTGTTGCAATATGCCAAATCACCATAGGTGGTCGATTATTCAATTCAAGGGTCAATCGCGCGAGTTGTTTCACTGATTACTTTCATTCTTTTGCTGTTAAAGAAAGGCTTTATTGCAGGATGGGTATTATGTGACTTTGGATTTAAATGACAGCGTGAAAAGAAATAGCATACAGGAAGTAGTCTGTAATGACAGATTATTTTTCAGCTGTGAGAGGTTTAAAACGGTCAAAAAAGGAGAAGTTTTAAACATTATTAAAAAGGTTTAAAAAGAATTTTAAACATGAGAAAAAGGGTTTTAAAATCTTTCAAACCATTTGATCTCAAAACTACGTATTCCTTAATGTTTTGAATTAGAATGTTTCAGGCTTGTGCTTTGAAATAATACTAAATGCTTAACGCAACACTTAGAGGACCGCTAAGGATCAATTTAGCAAGAAATAGCAAGAAATGGGACTTAACTTGCTTATTGCCTTCCTGGTTGTTGACTAAAAAGTCATAATTCTTCTTATAACTATACTAACGGAGCTTCGTTTACTTAATCAGAATACCATGCTCGTATATAAAACTCATCTAGTACACAGTTCATCAGAATAACACTCGCCAAAATACAATCAGTTAAAATATTCAAAGCAAATAGAATATAAATTCTGAATTTGCTGGTACCACTTACTAGTCATCCATGTAACTCCTTTCAGAAAACTTGGAAATTTCATCTCCCTCGAGCGGAAATGGAAGCAGCATCTCCCGATTTTCTTAGATTGTGCTAGCATACTCTAACGTCTCGAACCTGAAATCGAAAGATGCGGGCTCAATTTCCGCTCAAGTATGCTAACATACTTTAACGTCTAGAACGGAAATCGGAAGATTCAATTTCCGCTCCAGGGCGATGAAATTTTCAAGTTTTCTGAGACTTGAAAATCGAACCAGCATCTCCCTATTTTCGTTCAAGTATGCTAGCATACTTGAACGTCTCGAACGGAAATAGGGAAATACGGGTTCGATTTCCGCTCCAGGGCGATGAAATTTTCAAGTTTTCTGAGACTTGAAAATCGAACCAGCATCTCCCGATTTTCGTTCAAGTATGCTAGCATACTGTAACGTCTCGAACGGAAATAGGGAAATACGGGTTCGATTTCCGCTCCAGGGCGATGAAATTTTCAAGTTTTCTGAGAGGTGTTGCATGGATGGCCAGTAAGTGTTACAAGCAAATGCAGAATTTATATTCTGTTTGCTTTGAATTATTTTATCGATTTCCCATGTATTATGAGGAATATTTCTTTCTTCATTGATTTACAATCAGTAAATCCTCTTTTTTAGTACTATATCCATACTACACTTTTTATTTTTCTTCGACTCACTGTCAGCTGTTGCCGAAAAGTACAAGAAAATTCGGAGAAGCGACCTGCCGTTCAGAAAGCAAATCCAACGGAAAAGTAACCTAATTTTTATGAGAACAGAAATTCAAAAGAGGAAGGTTAAATTAGCGATGTACTTCACAATTCACACAACGGGCAGAAATGTCTTCCATACAGATAGAGAGAATTACTCATTTTGGACCTCACTGTGACAGAAATACAGAAATTTAGATATTTAAAAGGTGAACTTTTTAAGCCAAAACTGACCACGTCACCGATGAAAGAATTCTGACCGTCATTTCGCAATTTTAGTGAGTATGCTTTCCGCTAACACAATTTTACTCGAAATCTTGGAGGTTTCGCTGCATTCAGCTTTCCTGTCCTATCGTTGAAACTTTTTGAGCATATTGTGAACTTGAGGATGTATTTACAGCTGAAAGGAAACTTTAAAAACATATCTTTATCGTCAGACGCGGCTGTGGTATTTTGCGGCTTTAGGCAAAGATCGACTTGCAGCGCTCCCCCTTCTAAGAGTAAATTTGACAGGAAAACGTGCATGATTATCATTAAAAATCAATTTTCAATCAGATTTGAGAAATATATATTTTTTTCTCACTGACAGGAAACTAAAATAAAAATAAATGTGCATAAGTTATTGATATACAAACTTTTTATCGTTTTAATGATTTTTTTTTCAAAGATAATACATAATAAAAATTGTATGTTGATAAAAAAAATCCGCGTATGACTTAAATGCGTTTCCCACATAAATGTAGACCCTAGGAAGCTGCCTTGCCTTCCTGTACTACAGGATGGCCCAGCTTATCTTTCACTGAATGCTTACTTTAAAATTTAGATTTTGTTTATCTACATGGCTGGAGAATTAGTCTCCACCATAAAAAAGAGAATTTCGGGATATTTTCAAAGTATAAAAAGTTTGCAGCTAACACTATGTCTACTCCTCCTATTTTAACCGACCAGGTGGCCGGGGCTTTAGAAGACAAAATGCTAAATGTTTTCACATTTATAACAGAAGACTTTTCTTTCTGTAGTATTCATCGTCGTTAAGATGCGCGAATATACGTTCTCGGCACTATTAGTGTGAAAATGTTTTTGACGTAATATTGCGTTCTAGCGGCATTTGAACAGGTTTTCGATGAGCGTATTATTGCGTCGCCGCCACTTAGGTACAGAAACCTCAGAAGGTATATATGCGTGTTCGCCTCTCGGAGGGTTAAGTCAAAGCAGAAGTGAATAAAACAGGAAGAATAAATAGCCTCTCCTGTTGCTGAATGGTCTGAGGAGTTGGCTTCTGACCATTCTTCCGAGCTGGGGCCGTGTTCGACACCCGATGAGGCCTCTGTTCCAGGAACGGATTCCTGGAACAAGTGGCCCCAAATTAAAGACGGGAGACGTAGCTCTTAAGTTGCTCATGGTGACCGTTGTCAAACCCTTGAACAAAAAAAGAGAAGGAATAACTGTGTAGGTGCGTTATGATACATTTTGCAATTTTTCTTCACCTAGGAGAGAATAAATGTGTAAAAAGTCCCAAAATTAGGATATTCATTATTGAAATGTTTTGAAAATTTCAAGAAGGCAAGCTACCCTGGCTCCGCTCCGTCTCACCCGGACCTTGACAGGGTTTCGCAAATGTCTGATAAAAAAACTGCCACATGCGCTACAGAATTAAGCACTTTCTATTTTGAAATCTGTGTCAAGTATGTGCCTTCAACTGGACAGAGAAATTACTGTAATCGTGATTGGTTAAGTGTAATTAGATAGTGGATTATAGTCACAATTATTATTGCCTGCGCAAGTAATTTCTTTTACCTGAAAGATACTGTGGGGCAAAGCCGTATACAGAATTTTTTTC
Organism: Macrothele yani; assembly: GCA_039090855.1. Taxonomy (NCBI): domain Eukaryota; kingdom Metazoa; phylum Arthropoda; class Arachnida; order Araneae; family Macrothelidae; genus Macrothele; species Macrothele yani. Next base: position 28,892,124 of record CM077013.1, on the reverse strand, counting down.
GGGGAAAAGGGGGCAGACAAAAAATGGAAGTTTTTAAAATTCAACAGAACAGAATAAAAGTTAATGAAAAATAGAAGAAAAATTAAAGCATTTTTTCTAATGTAAGGTGATCCATTTTTATTAAAGTAAGACATTTTGTTTCTAATGCAAGTCGCATTTTAATCTAAAACATAAAAAATGAAACACTTTCTGGGGCAAGGCCTTCTTTTCTTGGCTTCTCTCTAAATGCGTCCCTGCTGTGGGAGTATATCATTGAAGTAGTATTGCAATGAAACCAAACCACAGAAGATTTGCAAAACTCAAAAAATCTGTGTGGAACAATTTGAATTGTTCCACACAGATTTTTTAAAGAGTTGTACCTGCCTATTTACAAAATATCCACCATTATTAAACTGGGATTATTCAGCTAATGTTTGTAAATAAAGTGTTTTCAATAAAGTTTTAATTGAAAAGATTTCATCATTTTGAGCATATTTCCCACGAATGCTACAACGCTTTGTTCTGCAAGAGTTGACTAGTAAGTTTACAAAAACCTAAATTACAAGGAGAAAATGGAATTCGCTGCTTCTTCTTATTATTAAAGAAAAGGATGGTTTTAAGGATTTTAATTCGTTTTATCAAAAACAGGCAGACTATAATAACTCAATATCCTGGAATTTGCGTAAATAATAAATAATTTCTGTTCTTCTTTTTGGCTACAGAGAATAATTAGTTTACTCAGCGAAAAATTTGTGAAGCAATTTGTGAAGCACTTGCATCTACAGTAAATGTTTCAGCATTTATAAATACCCCCCCCCCCATCCAAAAAAAAAAAAAGAACAGTTTTTGTTTAAAAAAAATCGGTTTCCAGATAAGCAGCGCAAAATTTTTAAGGTTTAAAACATTGAATAGGAAATTTATGAGATCAGGGGAACATTCACGAGGGACAATGCCAACATACTTTTGATCGCATTTTGTCCAATATTAAAATCAGTGTTAGAAAACAGTATACTTAGTATATTCCTCGGCAGAGAAACGTCACTAGCGGCCTGTATATTTTAATAGAAAATTTTCCTCCCCCATCCCCCAAAATAATTTTTTTTTATGCTGTACTTGAAATACGGATCTACAACATCAGTTCAAAGTTTAAACTTCATTACTCTTAGTTGCCAATGTAAAGATTTTATAAAGTCTTGTGAAAACTCAAGTTTGTCCACGCCCCCTCACTCGGGAGTAAGTTGCTCTCCCAACTAAGCTACATGGACGGAATGTATCTTTGCAGATTTGTCGTCTTGACACGTGCTGCACCTCTGTAGTAAGATCAGAGATCATATGTAGAGGATTTTAGGAAGTGAGTGTCTGACCCCAGGTCTTAAACACCCCTTAGAAATAGGAAGCTAGGGGATTTGGGCTAGAGCGCCCGATAGGACAGTGACACAGTAGCGAGGTAGAAAGAGGGAGGAAGACGCCCTTATATTTATAATCGGGAGGCCAGTACCCGGGGTCCGACGGCTTAATGTGCTCATCCGACGCACGGTGGATATTTAGTGGTTCGAGCTTTAGTACCTGCGTGGAATCGAACCTGAGGTTTTCTCCGTGGAAGTCACGAACGTTGACCACTAGGCCACCAGCGGCCCTCACCTCTGTAGTACGTTACAGTCTGCAAAATCAATTAGGGCATTTATGTGCTTAAAAACACTGAGTTTGATCGAAAATTTTGGAAAATACTTCAAGAGAAAAGTAAAAAAATGTTTCACAACACGAAACCCAAAGACAGATAGATATCAGTAAATCCTTTGTTCCCTTTGTTGAAAACCTGGTTAAAATACGACAAACCTTTTTTCATTTGCAAATGCAAAATTGCACTCTCAACATTAGAATTCCAAGTGACGATTACGCAAGTTTTTAGCTTTATGGTCATAGTTTTACAAAATTTGCGTCTTTCTGAAATGATTATATCACTGAAGGGAAAACAATAACTTTCTGTCTTTGAGTCTGCGCATCGGGAATATTTCTTAAGTGACACCACTCTCTATGCGTCCACTTTTTTCACGGAAAGTTTCTGATTTATGGAATGGGGAACAATCTCAAATAGCTTATTTTAAAATAACATTATTTAAAGAGCATAAATGTTCATTAAAGCCCAATGAAAATTTTGAAATCAGTTAAATTTGAACTTCTCTTGAGTAAAAATATAAGAAAGAGTAGAAATATATATCTAACGAAAGACAGAAAAGAATCTTTATATATTTAGCACTTTCTCAATTCACCGTCTGACCTTGAGAACCCTATTTAGGACTTTTAAGATTCAGCTGGAGTATGTTTCATTAATAGTTTCTGACATCCCGAAAAAAATTAAAATAATTTTGATGAAACACAAATAAATTTATTTAAAAATGCCACAAAAACTCTGAATTCGAATAAATGTCATGCAAAAACAGAATGAAATTGTTGAAGGTTTTGAAACGTGGTGAGAAGTTTATGGGATAGTTAGGAAAATTTATAAATGCAAAAATTATGACCTTCTGCTACATATGGATGCAAAACAAAAAAGGACTTCAAAATCCAAAATGTAAGAAGAATCACCTTTTTAATTTTTTAAAATTTCAGTTGCTGTAGAGGGAAATTTAAAAGAAAAATAATAGAAAACAGAACTTAAGCTGCACAAGGAGAAAATCTTTGCTAAAAATAGCTTTACAGGTTCATTCAGATTAATTCGAAATTCTGCCTTCACCAGTGTAATATTTTTGTAACACTTGTGTGATTATAAATTGCAACTGAAACGATCTGCTTTCAAGACCATTAACACGTTAATAATATTTATGTATTTTTAAAAATTAAGTAATTAAAGAATTTAAAAATGCTGTATTTGATAGTGAGCCATCCCGGTGCCTGAGTGGCCCGAGGCGCAATTTTCTGGCTAGTTATACCATCTGGGCTTAGTTTAGAGTCTCGGATGAAATATGGTCGACGTGCGCGTCTTAAAGCGAATTTTTTAAATTTAAATAGCCAGTGGCCCCAAATTAGGAACGGGGAACTGTTAAAGCCCTTTTAGTTCTCATAGTGGTCGCTTAACTCCGAAATATTGTGGAAAAAAAAGACGACCATCTTGAAGAACTCACAGGGCTTTAAGCAGTCGCTCATTCCTAATTTAGCATTGCTGGTTCAAGGGAAATGAAATAGCCAGCGCCATCGAAGGGAAATTCTACTGATGCCCTATCCAGGACTGGAACCTAACACCATCTCGAGCAAATAATCAGAGGCCAACGCCTCAGGACACTCGATCACATGTTTTCGGGGATTTATGTTTAACTCTTTAACGACCCTGACCCGAAAGTCTTTTATCACTCCAAATATCATAACGGCCGAACCTGTCTGTTAGTTCACTTCTTTGTTTAACGAAAACAATAGTGACTGAAGGTGACTCCAGTTGATCTCTCATTGGTCGAGAAAATTTGAAGAACAAGTAAGGGTAGGAAATCTGACTCACTCTAGACAGGCGTTTCGGGCGGCTATGGCCGTTTGTATGTACGAGCGTTTTGGTCGTTAAAGGATATAACGAAGTAAATTTCTCCGTAATGTTTGGTTCACGCCGCGGATCGAACCCGAGTTCTCTTATTCCGGAACATTTAGCTCTACCAACTGAGCTACGCAGACGTTCGTTCTCGCTGCTATCTGCCTTTATGTCGTGTGCGTCCTACGGTGCAGACACGTCACATTAATGTAAAACTTACTCGGGTACGAGGAACAGGTCTAAATTCAGTCTAACGCGTCGCCTGGTTGTCGAGTTGTCTGAGGCTCTGGCCACTGACTGTTCGTTCGTGATGTGCTCGGGTTCGAACCCGAGCACATTTCACAATGCTTGAATCTCCATTAAAGTGCTCATTTCACAGAGTTGCCTCTCCTTTTTACGCAACCAGTGGCCCCAAATTAGGGAGAGAAAATTGCCTGAAGCCTGTGGAGTTGTTCGTGGTGGTCATTCAACATCGAAATAAAGAAACAGTAAGTAAAAATGACCACAGTGAGCAACTCACAGGACTATAAGCAGTAGTCCGTCCCTAATTTAGGGCTACTGGTTCCGAAAAAAGAGACAGTTGTAGCACCTTCAAACTAACGCGCGACTAAAGCAGGTCCGTCGTGGACGAATGATAGAGGCCAATGGCTATGATTACTTAGCCATATGTTTCCAGGGAGTTATGTTTAATTTAAAATTCTTTCGGGGTAGATGAATCAGGTGTAAATATCTATATAAGCCCTATGCCTCGGCCGGTGGCCGAATGGTCAGAGCTCAACTCATCAGACCATTTGTCCTAGACAGACCCAGATGAGAGACATGGGTGGCGCGCCTGCCGCGCGGTTCTCCCCCCCTCCCCAACCACTCCATGGAATCGGTGGCACCAATTTAGAGTGGGGAGAGCACCCATAACCTTTAGAGCTGCTCATGGTGGACGTCAAACACCGAAACCAAAGAAAAAAAAAGGAACTTTTTCGAGGAAAAATATAAATTGATGTGCACTAAAAAGAAGTGCATTTTATCTTAACGAAACTAAGTTTCTGTTTTTCTGGTTATCATTGTATCACCTAGCATTTATGCAGACGGTAATTATTGAATCTCCTTCCCCTCCCCTTAAAAATATTTCTTCTTAAATCTTTCCACATTTTCCGTGACAGTAATTCAGGATACAAGCAAAGAGAAATACGAAGGGGCATCCTGAAAGTAATGCCTCGTCCCTCATAAGATTTTTATTTATAGCAGCAGAAATGTGAAACTTGGTGGCAAAATACTTGGACATATTGTTAATGATGCTGGCCTATTCAAAGTATTGTCCATCACTTTCTATACATTTCCGCCATTTTTGAACATTTTTAGAAACATTTCTGAGGCTGTCGGCCCACCCATGTGTTCACAGTCAGTTTAACGCATGTAACATCGTCGAAACGTTCCCCACGAAGGGTGTTTTACAAAAGGGGAAAACAGGAAGAAGGCTGAGGGAGCCAAATCAAGTCCGTAGGGAAATTGTTGGGGGGTTAAATGTCCACCACATTTTGGCAATAGCCTATGAAGTCTCCATTGAGGTGTAGGGACGTGCGTAATCATGGTGTAAAACAAGACTGAAGTGGGATGTCATGTCTTTTCCTTCTGATAGCTTCCTTTAGCTTCTTTAACGTCTGCACATAGTGAGCAGTGTCTATTACTGCAACTCCAGGATGGTGAAACGACGATCAGCTGTGATGAGGTCTTTCACTCGTTGCCTGTTGGCATCTGTCACTGCAGTTGCGGGCCTTCCACTCCGTTGTTTATCCGACACTGAGCTTTCTCCCTCCCGAAACCTCTTCATCCATCTTCGGACATTACTGATATTGATTGTGGCATTTCCATACAATGCCAGGAGTCTTCTGTGGATTTCTGGAGCCTCACATCCCTCTTTTTCCAGGAATTTAATTACGGCTCGCTGCTTTTCTCTGTCATTCATGATCTTTATTTCAGATTCTGAAAAAAATTTGTTCATACATTACATAGTACATGTCAGTGCAGTTTCATTAAAATCACTTTAAAATTTCAAGAGTTATTAAGGAGGAGACATTACTTTCAGGATGCCCCTTGTACATCTTCAGTAACCTTGGGAATAAAACACACCATTTACTGGTGAAACTAAAGAGTACCAAAATATTTTGGAAAAACACTACGGTAAATCAAGTAAGACGTACACTTGAAAGGTGATCAGCAATTATCTTAAAACAACGCTCAACTTGTAACAAAATTTCACAAGTTATCCAAAACTGATTGTTTAATGAATGCAAGCGTTATATTGTTACTCGTGAAGAGGTCGGAACTGTCGCAGCTTTTCAAAAATGCTACACGAAAACTTTTCTTTCTCTTAAGACTGCCGACATGCAGAAAATATGCGTCCATAAAACTCGGCATTCTACAATCTTTCTTTATATTCTTCAAATGTTGATTTAGTTCGACTTTCGTATCATTCGTACATCCCACAATTTTAATATATTTCCCTTGCTACATAGAATTATGCGCAATTTTTTTTTCACTCGCATTAAAAGTAACCAAATAAAATGCTGAACAAAATTAAAGTTACACCGTCAGAAGAGAAACACACTCGAAAAGTTTTAAACTAACCGTTTCACGGGTATTCAAGATAATTTGGTGTGGCGCAGTGGTCTAAGCGATGGCCACTGATCATTCGTCCGAAAGGGGTCCGGGTTCGAATCCCGGTGAGGTATGGATGTTGTGTTCGTCTTACAACACTGGCTCTCTCCCTTCCCTGGAACCAGTGACCCTAAATTACGGACGGGCGACTGCTTATAGCCCATTGAGTTGCTCACGGTGGTCGTTAAACCTCAAAAAAAAAATGTCATTTGAATATCAAAATCCACATAAAGCGGTACTTAATAAGCAAAACATGAAACAATGTCACAATTTTGACAACGATTCGATTCACTTCACTTTTGGAGTTCAGTTTCTCACACTACATGCAAAATCATTAATTTGAGAAAATGATTATTTTATTCTGCTTTTAGCGTGATGTATATATGCTTTTAGTTGATTAAAAGAAATTCCCGGTGAAAAAATTTCGTTCGAGGTTGCTAACCCCCCCCTCTTATGCGGACAATCTATTTAGCCCAAATGTTACCCGAAATTTCCCTTATTTCCTTAAACAGAAATGTTCGCATATTAGTCAGGTTTTTAAGAAGTTACGGCAAAACAATTCGTCTTCCCCTCGCATCTCAGCAGTTCCAGCCATAAACCTGTCAAGGTCGAAAAGCACTCCTTTTGAGCTCTTTATTCTCTGCTCATGATCCAAAGCATGAGGAGGAAGGGTCTAGTCCCCCTGACTCGACCATCATACAACTGGATAGAAACAAGCTACTCAAAAACCTGCTCTCTCGTTTCTTAGGTTAACAGGCTGTCAGTTGGAAAGGATTAATATCAATCTTCGAAATAAGCGAGAACTTTGAATAATGAAGCTAACGGGGGAAGTAACGCTTTCAAATCCGCTGGTTCACTCGTTACAACCGCATTTGGTCCACTTCTTAGGCAGCTAATATGTTCGTTCGAACTGATTTCAGCCCATTCAACTAACCCCGAGTTAATTCGTTCCCGCTAGTTAGAAGGTAAGTATTAAGGTTAGTTGATAATGAGTTACGCTTAGATTAACAATTTCGGTGGTTGAAAGATGTTTGATTAGGTATGCTCGATTAAATTAAGAATTCGATTACATGCAAGTTTTCCTGTCTTGGCGATTTATTGAACTGAAAATAGTTACTCTCCTAGATACGAGGTCTCCAAGCAAAGTGCCGCCCAGGTGGGGCAGTGGTCTAAGCGATGGCCTCTGATCATTCGTCCGAAAGGGGGTCCGGGTTCGAATCCCGGTAAGGCATGGATATTATGTTTGCCTTACGGCACTGGCTCTCTCCCTTCCCTGGAACCAGTGGTCCTAAATTAGGGACGGGCGACTGTTTATAGCCCATTGAGTTGCTCACGGTGGTCGTTAAACCTACAATCAACGACAACAAGAAAAGCGTGTTTTGCCTTTTGCTAGAAAACGACTTATACTTCCAAAATTCACAGCGAATTTGTCTGAATTCATGGAGAAGATGATTCAAATTTCCATAATATAACCACAACGGTGTGCTACATTTTGGAAATTATTTTATTTCAGTTTTAGCAATGATGCTACAAAGCGTAAGGACAGCGAATTCGACAAATGATGAAAAAGCTATACAAATCAATAAAACTGTGAGTGAAATAATAGTAACTGGTAACGTTTAGTCAGGTTTGTTTTAATCTACAGAAACTAAGAAAATCACTGATCAAAACAAACTTAATTACATCAAGTCTAATGTCTTAAATTAAACCTGTATTTAAAAATATGCTTGTAATTTACACCCCATTTCTAGTGTAATAGTAGAATTTGGTTACTAATACTTTTAAATAAGCTGCGCCGCCCATCTGCAACAATACGCTGCTTATTAATACTTAAGAGTATTAACTATCATAAAAGGAGTTTCTTGCAAACTCCATCTTACACTGATCTTTTGAACAATCCATATATTACGTCAATAATTATTTTAAACATGTTATACTTACAAGGAGCATCAATAATCAGCAGCTTATTATCAGCCAGTATTTTTATTGTGATACAAAGGAATCAATAAGAGACATTTTTCAGTTGCAAATTTGAGCAGCATATTTTGAAAAAACTGATCACTGACTTGTCACGCGTATCAAATGATTATGTTTTTCTTTTCTGAATTTTTACACGTGTTTCAAAATGTATTTCTGAGTGATCAGATTATTTTTTAATAGATTGCGTTATCTTTCATTTCACAGCTACTACTAATATCTTCACTCCTGGTATCAGCCCATGCAGAGGGCTATTCCAAAAGAAGGCCGTCAGCTTTCCAATTTCAACAAGCTACAGTTCAGGTACGGTCAACTAAATTAAAGTGATTATGCGTTACCTTTTTTAGTTGTGTATCATTTCATTTTGTGCTACATTCGTAATAAGAAAAAGTTTCTACTTAGCCATTTGGTGTACCCAAACGGCAAATGTATTCCAACGGAGGTATCATAGGTTAAAAGGAGTTGTTTTCCTTTCAAAACTACTTTTAGATTCCTTTTCATATCGCTCAAAGAACGATTTCAGATGACCAACGTGCATCTCTTATTTTGCCTCTTATGTGCAGTAGGAAATAAAGTCCCAAACTTTCACGGCTCATCACGATAAGTCCAACTGTAAGAAAGGTTCTGAAGCAGTATTTTGTCACAATTTTTCGACTAGAAGCATACTGCATGGGAGAAAATAAAGTAGCTACAGTTCACAAAAATGTGGTCCGATTTTCCGATTTTCAACTTAGCAGAATGTAAATGAAATGTTTCCATTGGTATGGAAGCGGTATAGATGTATATGATTTACTACATATAAATACAAAGGTCAAAATTTTGTACAATGCTTTTACAAGAACTTAAGAATTATAGGTCGATGGGCAAATTTAGAAATAACTGATACGTAGCTCTACCTCGAACAATAAATATCAAGCGAGAGTCAAATCGAAGAAGAAACAAATAGGAGTAAAAAACTAGGCAGGAGTGCATTTGGAAGAAGCAGTACAATTGTCAAGAATAATTTACTATTATGTCTTTTTTAAAAAAAGTATTTAATCAATGCATCCTTCCAGTTCTTACTTATGGATCAATGACACATGCACCTTAAGTAAAAAACAAATTCGGAGGCTGCTTATAACTCAAAGAAGCATAGATCGATGCATTCTTGGTGTCACCAATAAAAATAGTAAGAGGAATTCACGGATCAAGAAAATAAGAACAGTGGATGACATAATGATCAGAGTAAAGACTCTTAAGCGCTAATGGGTTGGCCATACTGCTAGAGGTGGCCAGCGTTGGATAACTGAAACACTAGACTGGATTCCAAGATATGCATAGTTGACAAAAATCAAGGGTCATCTGAAGCGTAAATAACTGTGAGTATTGATAATGAAAGTTTACACGAAAACTTTGACGGATAATTTCAAAATGGTAAACGATAATCTAGAAGCGTCTCAATACCAGGGCAATTTCACGAGTTTGTGATGTTTTGCTATGTAAAGCTTGTACGTTCAGTCACTGTTCAAAATTTGCACGTAACGCCAAGATTATCCATAAAGTATACTAAGTCTGTATATTCCTATTAGAAGCATCAGAAGAAGACTAATAACCACTGAAACAACCTGAAAATAAATTCGAAGCTGTAGGTAAGGGTGGGAGAAGCATAATCTATTTCTAAGGCTCAGTCTAGGCTTAATAGGGTCAAATGTAGTGATACTAGCCCAACGAAAAACAGCTATCGTGACGTCCATTATTGGTCAAGCTGATCCCTCAACAAGCATTCGCAGGTTCTAGATCTACGATAGCTAGGCTACTCACAGATAGTTACAGTTTGGCAAGGAAGTCAGAAGTAGCCGAAGTGTTTCACTTAGACTGACTGTGCTAAACAAGCCAGCCGTATCAGAGTATACAGAAAACTACTCGCGAATACACGCAATCACAGTTTAATCAAGCAAATTGTTATTCATGACGAAAATTGAATCTGTTTCAACAAATTTCATTTGGGTTTCATCTAAAGATCTTTTTAAAATTTAATTCAAAGGCTATATTGTTCATTTGGTGGTATTTTGAAGATGTAGTGCACTTTGGAACTTGTCCTAGATGAACGTACTATCAGCGCAAACTTCAATTCAGAACAACAGGTGCGAGTGCATTCTGTGATGATCGATCGCTACCCAGGATTGGGAAATAGATAGCATATACTCCCCCCTTCCCCAGACAGAAATTGCCAAATCGTACACCGCAGTATGAACCAAAGGAAAACTTAGCGTGATGCTTCCACACCCACTGTAATGTCTGGACCTAGCTCTTTCCCGCTAATATTCTCTCTCACTTTGAGGAAGGTGGTTTACAACATTAGAGGAAATCAAAAATGACTGTCAGGAGTTTTTCTTCTCCAAGTGGGAGCTTTCATGGTAGCAAAGAAGAATCACCAGCTTGCAGGCAGATTGTGCGAACTATTGAAAACGATAGCTCATATTTCGCTGAGTAAAGCTGATTTATTGTATTGCGGCTAACGTTCGTACGTTACGCAATAAAACGAATAGACTACATCAATGCGATCATGTGATCAAATCCTCAACAGTCAATTGTCAAACTTGCATAAGAATAAGGTTATGCTACCAGTGGTTGCTTCGTGACGTCACTGTCCAAGTCGCCATAGTAACGCCATCTAATCGCCGCGTTTTTGTGTATCCGCAACATGTCCGAGTTATTTTTCGTAAAGTGGAACGAACAGCATTCATCAATTTTACTAGAGCATTTAATGCATTCTGTTTTCAACTTCCACTTAAGCAAATTTATGGAATGTTACAGAAATATTTTTCTGTTCGACCTAAAGAAATGTCTTTATTGTATGACAGTAATAAAATAGTATATGTTTTTTTACTTTTTTCTTTTTAATTTATATAAAAACAGGCAGTGTTACCCCTGTAAGTAAATTAACATTCAAATTTATAACCCGTTTCTCTCCCTTTGCCTTATATTTAAATGCAATTGGGATTTTTAAAATGTTGGTTGTCTCTTACTAAAATATTCACAAATATGTGTGAAAACAGGAATTTGTCGGTGACGATTTCGACAACGCGTCTCCACGCTCCGGAGTGAGTTACTCTAACCAACTAAGCTACACCGACGAAATATATCGCTGCAGATTTATCGTCTTGACACGTGCTTCAGCTCTGTAGTACGCCACAGATGTTAATTTCTTCTAAATATAATGTAAATGTGATTCTGCACAACGTTTGACTGCAATTTTGCAGTTATGATTTGATTTAAAACTTGTCGAGAGCGCGACTTCGCGTTTTACCTGTTAAGACGCTGACGTCATTCACTCAGAGGAATGGGAGTCGAACAGATCTTGGCCACCCTGGTGGCGCAGTGGTTAAGCGATGGCTGCTGATCGTTCGTCAGAAAGGGGTCCGGGTTCGAATCCGGCTGAGGCATGGATGTAGTGTTTGCTTTACGGCACTGGCTCTTTCCCTTAACCAATGAACCTAAATTAGGGATGAGCGACTGCTTATAGCTCACTGAGTTGCTCAAGGTGGTCGTTAAACCTCCATTCAAAAAAAAAAAATAACATATCTTCTGCTCATGAAAGAAATACGGGATTACGAGATATAATAAAAATTTTGAAGATGACAATCAGATTTTTGGCGTGAATCTGACAAGGATGGTAAGTCAGATAATATCCGAAAACTTGAAAATTCTCATCGTCGTGGAGCGGGACTCGAACCCGCGTCTCCCAGAAAACGCCCAGGTATGCTAACCACTACACCACCCAGAACGACCAAGTTTCAAGTTTCCGATCAAACGTGAAACTTGGTCGTTCTGGGTGGTGTAGTGGTTTGCATACCTGTACGTTTTCTGGGAGACGCGGATTCGAGTCCCGCTCCAGTACGATGAAATTTTTTTTTTCAAGTTTTCGGATATTATCTGACTTACCATCCTTGTCACATTTACGCCAAAAATCGGATTGTCATCTTCAAAATTTGTATTATATGGCGTAATCTCGTATTTCTTTCATGATTTATCTGCTTCTCCGGGCACTCTCGGGAAAAGATGCTTAACCTCCAGATTCGCTAAACATGAATGCCGGTTGCTTCGACAAGCGAATCCTGTGATGGTTATATTCAAATTGATCGGAAACTTGAAACTTGGTCGTTCTGGGTGGTGTAGTGGGTAGCATTCCTGGGCGTTTTCTGGGAGACGCGGATTCGCCACTCCAGGACGATGAAAATTTTCAAGTTTTCAGATATTATCTGACTTACCATCCTTGTCACATTTACGCCAAAAATCGGATTGTCATCTTCAAAATTTGTATATCTTCTGCTGTTTTACCTTTGCTGCAAGAAGAAAATATATCCAGTAATGTCAAAAACTCTGCCTATCATGCTTTGGAAATACAACAGCACAAACCTTAGGGATAATTTCTTAGCATGGATGTAACTGTCTTCTACTGGGTGTTCTTAAAATTCATAGCCCAAGTAGGCCTGGGTTTGAGACATTGGTGGTATTTTGTCTTGCGGTACTAGGTCTCTATCTCACCTGGAATCAGCGACACCAAATTAGAGGCGAGTGATTGCTTATAGTACTTACAGTTACTCATGATGGTCGTTAAACCCCCGAACTAATAAATAAATAAATAAAATTCACAGCAATGTATACCGTGAGAGGGCGATATTGAACATACTTAGCTTACAATTTGCCATTTAAATTAAAGTGGGAACGCAGAACTCAAAGCAATTTCAAGTCATTGAGTGTTTGTTTATGAGAGAGACCCCAATTACAAATGTCACAGCAAGTGTAACACTAACGGCGTATCCTCCACAACGAGCCGACGTCATAGTTCACACAAATTGAAAATAAAGTCACGCTCACTATTCGGTTGCTGAGCTACACAGCCATAGACTACTCAAACAAGCCTCATTTAAAAATAAATATAAACCTGCTGCGATGTTGATATGAACTGGTGGCATTTTCTTTAACTTTCTCCTTTCAGCTGATCAAGTTAGTACAATGAAATATCGTTGCGATAAAATTACGAAGTTTGCATTCTGATAAATTTAAGAAATTAAATAAAACAATGATTGAATTGCAAGAAAATAAAATTATTCTCATCAAATCAAACTATCGAAAAAAGGAATCCCAGTCTTTGTTAATTCTAGACGCTAGGGGAACATTTGGCGAACAGTTACCTGAAGAAATGCACCACTCATTTTCATGTACTACAGGATGAAATCATAAAATAACTTAAAAACATTCCGTAGATATTGATGAATTTCTAAAATCTGATTGAGTTTGCATTCCAGTTAATCGAGATGCTTAAACTTTTTTGAGAAATCAAGAAATTTGTAACATTGAAGACAAGGTACCAGTCAAAGGGTGTAAATATGAAACGTTCAAGACCAAATTTATGTATCTCCGTCTATGTGAAGAAGAAACATTTTGGATATAAAATTTTCTAAAAAAACCCCAAAAGGTTTCAATGCCGTTATACAGTAATTAAGTAAGAACCTCAAGAGGCTACATATTGGCAGCAAAAGTGATTTATGGTTTCGTTTATCTTACACTTAACCCCATGTAAATAATTTAATGGTGGGTCATGAAGTCTTTTTAGGTATTCATTGATCCATTCCTGATGATTTTCATTTCTTAAAATTAAATAGTGATATGATTGTTTTTAAAATACAAATAAGCTTAGTAAAATTAGCATATATCCTACTTCACTTAAAGTTCGTTACATTGCCATTTTTTATTTGCATTAGATGTATTTCCGGGTGTTATGTTTAATGCAAAATTTACTCTGGATGGAATTTCCGTTAAATTTAATTTTGCGGAAACCCAAGTGGGTGGTCGTGCCCGTGCCAGAGCAACTTAAGACGCTGACTGACTATTCGTCCGTTGTGAGCTCGAGCTCGAGGCCTCCGATGAGGTACGGGTAATGTGCTTCTTCAATGGCTCTGTTCCTTCCCTGAAACCAGTGGCCCCAAATTAGGGACGCTCGATTGCTTGTAGCCCTAAGAGTTGCGTAGGTGGTCGTTACATCTCGAAACTGTCCCAGTGGTCTAAGTCCCTGGTACTCTGACCATCGGTCCGAGATGGTCCCGGATGTGGCATGGGTAGTGTGTTTGTCCTACGGCGCAGGATGTATTCCTTCCATGAAACCAGTGGCCCTAAATTAGTGATGGGCGACAGCTTGTAGTCATTTGAGTTGTTCACCGAGATCGTTAAACCCCGAAACGAACCCCCCCAACCCCCCCCCCCCCCCCTTAAACTAAACACTTTTGTTTATTGCACAATGCGTTTGAAATGGCTCATGTGTCGCAGTGGTCTAAGTTTTGGATTCTGAGCACTAATCCAAGTGGAGCCGGGTTTGAGTCTCGTAAGAGACGTGATTGGAGTATATTCCTTACGGCACTACCTGTATCCTTTCTCTTAAGCAATTGGCTTCTGATTGGGGACACATCACTGTCTATAGCCGTTAGAGTTGCATTGTGGTCGTCAGCCCCGTCCCCCGAAAAAATTCTTTACGCCTCCTTGGTGGCATAGTGGTCTGAAGTGATGGCTTTTGACCAATCGTCCGAGATGAGCCCGGGTTCGAGTGCCGAATGAAGCATGCAAGGTGCACCCATCCCATGGCGCTGTTCGCCCTCCCCGGAGCACGAGGCAGCAAATTGCACACGGGCGACTACTTTAGCCCTCAGAATTGTTCATAGTGGGCGTGAAATCCAGAAAAAAGGAGGATAAATCTCTCTCTCAGTGCTTTGCATATCATTTGTGGCTTGGGAAAAATAGTCACACTGAATGTTTTCAAGCGTTTTCTACAGTGAGGTTAAATTATACCGTATTCGTGGTATTCTAACACATGCATGAAACTCGTTTGAATATACAGATGTTCAGAAGGCATGCAAATAAATCATAATAAGACTGCTAAGTTACGTAACAAATGCTTTTAGTCGTAAATATATCTCAGAAGCCACATCGTGTTAGCCTCTTTACGTTAGCTTTCTCACTTTAGCAACTCTTTGGGATACAAACTGTCACCCGTTGCAAATTTAAGGTCACTGGTTCCAGAGAAAGGACAAAACCATATCCATCAGACAAACACACAACCCAACAACCCATTACACATCCGGTACTCGGACCCGAGTCCTCCTCGTAATCCTGATCGAAAACCAGCGACTTAGACCACTCGGCCACCAGAAGTTATGGCTTCTGACCAATCGGTCACTAAGCTGTTCTCTTCGTTTTAGAAGTTCGCTTTTTAAATCAAGATCATCTCTGAAATTAAAGTGACTGATAGCGTTGGGCTTTAGATTTTCTTGATGTATCTAATGGTTCCCTTTGTAGCCATGTTGGCACATAACTTAATCCTTTAACGACCATAACGCCCAAAACGCCCGTACGTACAGACGACCATAGCCGCACGAAAGCCTCACCAGAGTGAGTCAGATTTCCTATCCTTACTTGTTCAAATTTTCTCGACCTATGAAAGATCGGCAGGACTCACCCTCAATCATTATTGTTGTTATTATACAAAAAAAGTGAAACAACAGACAGTTTCGGGCGTTATGGTATTTAGAGTGATGCAAAATTTTTGGGTCATGGTCGTTAAAAGGTTAAGGAAAATATTTGGGTCATGGTCGTTAAAGGGTTAAGGAAAATTTTTGGGTCATGGTCGTTCAATGGTTAAGCAACACTGCCATCATCTCACGTATCACATAAGACCTTTCGTACTTCATACCAATTGCCTTTATGCATAGCTGACATTCCTGAATCTTATGCTCCCATGATTTCCTTGACCTTCCTTTACTTTTCTTTCCTGCCTCTTGGGCTGAATAAAAGCACGTCGTCAGACATTTTTTTTAACATGGTCAAGCCTCCTCCAAATAACAACAACATTTGGCTTCACCAAACAGAAGACATCGGTCTTTCCACGTTTATAAGTGAGTCATGGAAATATTCTCATTGGCCGCCACCGGGAATCGAACCCGTGACTCACTTATAAACGTGGAAAGAGTGACGACTTCTGTTTGATGTTCCTAGTCCACGTCAAATGTATGTAATAATTTGGTCTGACATTATACATCTGGAACACATCTTCATTTCACACACGATCAGAATTAATGTGGCTACAATCATCCGCATGTACGTCTCTCAAGCAGACAAGCGACTCCTGTGCCTCGTTTACAGTATCCAGGTTTCACTACTTGAAATCAAAGTGAAATAGAACGGGGAACATTTATAGCCTTGTAGCCCCCAAAATAACAAGTTTTAGGAAACCAGTCGAAAATGAAAAATTCTTCGAAGTTAAAAAAAAATATATTGCGGACTTACACTTGCAGACATACACACCTATATAAACTGTATTGACAAAAGTCACCGGACACTCCATCAAAAGTAAATGAATTGATCCGCCGCGTTGTTAAGATGCGCGGTACAGCTGCAGACGGTATAAAAACAAGCCTGCAGCTGACTGCGATCATATCGCACTGCGAGGTTGAGTGAAAATATTGCGGCGGAGATAACTAACTTTGAGAAAGGAAAGATTCTTAGGTGTTATATTAGTGGGTTGTCCATAAGAGGAATCGAGAGGCTTTTAAACATACCCGAGTCAACTGTTTTGGATGTACAGAATAAGTAGAAGACATATGGCATGCCTGAAGCAGCAAAACGCACCGCACCGACTGACCAAAGAAAATCAGTGATAGAGGACGTCGAATCCTCAAAAGTGTTGTTACAGCTAATTACGGAGTACTACACAAGACCTCAGTGTACAGGTGAGTAAACATGCTGGAACCTCGGTATGTGCACGTACCATTCGCAGAGAACTTCATTCCATGGGTTACCGTGGTCGTGCGGCTGCTGATAAATCTTTCATCTCTACTCGGAATGCTGCTCGTCGTTTAGCATGGTGTAAAGAACATTTATCGTGGACCGTAGATCAATTGACACGGGTCCTATGGATTGATGAATCCAAATACACGATACGTCAGTCTGATGGCCGTGTGTGGGTATAGCGGCAACCGGGGGTATTTACCAAGTGTACTGTTCCTACGGTCAAGTTTGGATCTGCCATTGTACTCGTGTGGCGATGTTTTTCGTGGTATGGCCCCACCCATTGGCCATCGTGGACAAACCTATTAACCAACACGTCTACCTCGATATTCTGGACAATAATGCTCTACCAACTCTGTGGCAATACTATGGAACCCAGCCTTGTTAGTACCAGCAGGATAATGTACCGAGCCTTAAAGCAAAGCCTTTTTCGGCGTGGTTTGACGATAATTCCGTATCGTGTGTGGACTGGCCAGCGGAGCGCCCTAATCTTAATCCCATAGGGCACCTATAGGATGAATTAGAGCGCCGCATAAAGCGTTTGGAACCAAGGCCTACTACTGAGCAACAGTTAGCTGCAGCATTATGTACTGAATGGAAGCGCATACTTATCGCTGTGTTCCAAAATTTTGTAGAAAGCATGTATCGTAGAGTCAGTGCATGCATTAAGGCACGCACTGACTCTAAATGCTATATTGTGTTTATCTTTTAGGTGTCAGGTGACTTTTGTCAATATAGTGTATAAACACATAGTGTATATGCACATACAGTATAAACAAGGGGGCTACATGTGCGCTTGCCTAACTGCCAGTCTATAAAAAAAATAAGATGCAAAAGTCAAACTACCCAAAATAAATTGCCTTACTTGCTTGCGATATGAAATGGCGTTAAGTGCGCACCCAGTAATAGCTTGCTAAAGCTGACACTACTTTTTCCAGTAACTGCATCGCGAAGAACAAGGATGGGTGTAACAAAATACGGTCTCATGTTGGAGCCATCGCGTCCTTCGTTCTTTTCTTTTCTGAATGAACTTAATCAGTGCGTCTGTTGTGTCGAAAATAAAAATATTCTACCTGGAAACGTTATTTTCCTTTTCTGGGCTTTCACACAACTCCTCCCTTCATAGAGAAAAAGAATTTCCGGTATTATTCTCAGATCTTGCCCATACCTGCCTTTATTTCCCCCCTTTCTAAACTAGCAGCTCATATCAACCTGAACACAACTATGGCAGTGAAACCGCAGATTGTGGTAATGAATTTCATTAACAAGAACCAGGTATTGCGCTTCAGCTGTTTCAACAATAAGTTATAAACACCCTTGCAATTACAGTATAACTTCTTGGATAGTAATTTCGGCAAAATTGTTCGAGAGAATCTATGCGTGTCTTATTAAGACCCATGCACTTTCGAAGAATTGCATGATTTTACGGAAATGTGTGCAAGTGGGAAGTTTCGGCGGACACTTTTCACAGCTGGTATTTGTTGTCATTATGAAATTATATCAAGTAAAACGCGAGATCCGAATTCTTGAAATCCCAAGTTATATATCCAGCAACTTTTAATTGTGCGAATACGTCGATTCTCATTAACGTTGGTGTGAGCAATAAAAGCGTATCAGATTTTCGTATTGCAATTAAAATATAACTTTTAAAGAGACTAATTCCATGAAATATGCACCCTCTTGCATCAGCGTTCTTCTTTTTCATGCAATTCATATAACTATTCGCTTTTCCTTCTGAGGAGTGATAAGCGGAGAAAAAAAAGTTAAATTTGATGAAATATCTCGGATATTCCAAGAAATAAATTTGCCGAAATACATAACATGAATAATTTTTGGTGCTCAAAACACAACAGTCTTCGGAAGCCGTCATGTCCTTTGCTGGGTCTTTGGCAGCATTCTTCAAACCATTCTAACATCGGGATAGTGATTAGCTGATGAAGCGTATTTTTCGGTGCTGTTAAAATGTTTGTCAGGAATCATAAACATAGTCTAACAAACATTGCTTTATACGCATCTGACCTTCTTAAATTTCCATTATTCTCATGTTGTCTATGGTAGAACGAAATGAGATTTACTCATGTTACGGTCAGATGCAAAAGGAAAAATGTTCTCATGTTACTCAGGAGAGAACGAAATGGGATTCAATCTAATTTGCAGTGTCGTTTTTTGGAAAGACAAAAAACAAAATGTTGTCCTGGTGTTGTTCATGGTGAAACGGAATGGAATTTTTGAAGGTCTGCGGTTACATATGAAAACTTCTTTGGTTTAGACAAAGAAAGGAATACTGTTCTCGTGAAATGAATTGAGATGTGCGAAGGCTTACCTATAGATTCGACACTCGCTTTATTTTGGCAAAGAAGAAAATTTTATTCTCATGAAAGGAGAATGAAATAATATTTACGAAGAGTTACGGTAATATCCGATACTCCCGCTGGATTCAATAAAGACGGAAATAGTTTTCTCAAGTTGCTAAGTGGAGAAGGGAATGGGATTTACGCAGTTTTACAAATCGATCTGCTTCTCACTTTGGGTTAAATGCGGAAGGAAATATCGTCTTATGTTGCTCAGGGAAGAACGAAATAGTATTTCTTCAGTTTGCGGTTAGATATAGGAGAACAAATTATTTTCATGATGTTTAAAGGAGAACGTAGCTTTTTGTTGGATAGAGAAAGAAATACTATTGCTATGTTGTTCAGGTGAGAATAAAATGGGATTTACGCAGCTGGTATACCTGACATTCGCTTTGGATTAGATACAAAATGAAATATATCGCCCAGATAGCGCAGGCTTCTGACAGTTCTTCCAAATGGGCTTGGGTTCGAGTCCTGGTTGAGACATGGCTGAGTGTCTGTCCTACCGGGCTGGCTTTCTCACTTCCCTGGACGCAGCAGCCCTAAATTAGTGAGGAGCGACTGCCCATGATCGGCTTTAAACCCCGAAACAAATTAAAAATGAAGCAAATATTATCCTTATGCTGTTAAGAGTAGAACGAAAGGCAGGTTTGGGTTGAATATTAAAGAAGCTGTTGTTCTCTTGTCGTTCAGAGGAGAACGAAACATGATTTACGTAGTCTATTGTTCCATTCAAAACGAAGTATCGTTCTCTTGTTTCACATGGCAGAAGTAAATGGGATTTACGCATGTTATGGTGAGATGCAGAAAGAATGTTCTTTGGAAACCTGTTTAGGGTAAAATAAAATAAAATTACCGAAGGTTAAAAGAAGTTTCCAAGAACAGAAAGAATGTTCTTAGGGTAAAACAAAATTTTGAAAACCTGTTTAGGGTAAAACAACATGTAAAGAATAGTTACAAAAACAACCTCGAAACTGTACTCTATGAACAGGACATCTTCAATGCATACGTATTGAATTCGACAATCTTAATGCTGACAAGGAATTAAGGAATTGATTAATAAAATTTAAAGCACAGTCACTATGATTGTGTTATTAACAATTTATTTTGGTATAAATCGAAAGGTAATATTTCATTTCAGTTGCAACAAAATGCTAGGCTACAAAACCATGAAATATTCATACATAGATAACATCCATAATATTTCCCCTTCCCCCAGTTTTATTTCTAAACACAAAGTTTAAAATATATTACGCATTGAATGCATTTTATATACGTGGAGATTTCAAGGTCAAATTTCGCTCCTATTCAGGTTGAAAAAGTGTCACGGCAGAGTTTAAGGAAGCTTTACATGTGGAAACTTTCAAAATTCTGATTACGTGTGGAATCCTAGGTTCATAAAGGCATTCACAAAATATCAAGGAAAATGAGTAACTGTATTAGCGGCTTCATTCCCTATCGTTTTGGAATCGTGAATTTGTCTTAAAGCAGGTTTTAGTAATGACACATTTATCTATGTAATTGTAAAACAGAAGCATGTAGTACCAGAGAGAGGAAACTTTTTCCTCGTGAAGTGAAATTTGCATCGATCCGAATAGCAATAAAGTAAAGATAGCAGGCGTTTTGATCTCAAGTTAGAACTAAGAACATGAACTGTGCTACTTTCACCGAACGTATAGATGTGTGGAAATATTTGCTATTTAATAAGGGAATAAGTGGTTCTGCTTCCGTTCGAAGAAAAAAATATTCGGTTGCCCTGAATAACATTGTGTGCTTCAAGTTTCCTGATAGCATTTCAATAACATTTTGAGAAAGTGATCTTAAAATATTATTCATGTAAGCTGGTCTGAGAAACGAATAAAATAAGTGATAGCAATTTGCGAAACTTTGTGTACATTTCACAAGTAGAGGGAAATACCATTTTTAATTTTGAATATCACTGTTTTTGGAGACGTTTCGACAACTCTACTCAAGAACGACACACGAGGAATGTAATTAATTCTATCACCATGGCTACATATGAAGCGCTGTTCCAGAACAGCGGAATACCTTGAATACTTTGAACTCCCAAGAGAGGATGCCCTTAATGTCCAATACATGCGTGATTTGAGGACTTTGATACTAGAGAAGAAAAACTCGACGCAGCCCAACAAAAACATCCGGAAATTGTGAAAGCCTGTATGCAAATACCTCTTGGCCAGACCTGCAGAGGACTAAAGTTTCACGGCCAATTAACGCCCTTGTCGTCGTTTCCAGAGATCATTTAAATCTGCATTCCTGAGTGCGTTCACTTCTATTTTAGCTAATAACGCCTCGGTGAACCCCTAGAAGTTACTACGAACAAATAAGCGCATTTGAGGGGGTTCACATAGTGGAACTGTGGGAAGCATGGTACAGTAGTGAGACGGTGTAATCAGCAGTGGATAACCGAAGGGCAGGTCGGATAACTGGCCGCATGATCACCTCATAGTCCGACAAACCCCAACTGTTCCGACGGTTTCTCTGTCCACTATTCAGCGAGATGTAGCAGCCTATACGTAGCATTCTGCACCATCGCGCACCACTGTGAGACGACTTGCAGATTCAGAACTTCATTCCCGCTGCCTCTTCAAAAGTTTGCTGTTTACCGCACTACTCCATAGAGAATGGTGTCGTACGCAGGAATCATCATCGGTCTATGATTGCGTAGTATCGTATTTAGTGACGAATCCTGCTTCAGCATTAGAGGAGATGACCACCGCATTCGCTTATGGAGAATGACTGGGCAGCACTCACATTCGGACTCAGTTGTGGAGCGTCACTTTGTCGCCACTATTGGTGTTATGGTGTGGGGAACCATCTTCTAGAGCAGAATGCACCCTAGCCCTTGTAAAAGGAAGTTAACAAAGCGAGGGCTGCCCCAGAATGCACCCTAGCCCTTGTAAAAGGAAGGTAACAAAGCGAGGGCCGCCACAGAATGCACCCTAGCCCTCATAAAAGGAAGTTAACAAAGCGAGGGCAGCCCCAGAATGCACCCTAGCCCTTGTAAAAGGAAGTTAACAAAGCGAGGGCCGCCCCAGAATGCACCCTAGCCCTTGTAAAAGGAAGTTAACAAAGCGAGGGCCACCCCAGAATGCACCCTAGCCCTTGTAAAAGGGAGTTAACAAAGCGAGGGCTGCCCCAGAATGCACCCTAGCCCTTGTAAAAGGAAGTTAACAAAGCAAGGGCTGCCCCAGAATGCACCCTAGCCCTTGTAAAAGGAAGGTAACAAAGCAAGGGCCGCCCCAGAATGCACCCTAGCCCTTGTAAAAGGAAGTTAACAAAGCAAGGGCTGCCCCAGAATGCACCCTAGCCCTTGTAAAAGGACGGTAACAAAGCGAGTGCTGCCCCAGAATGCACCCTAGCCCTTGTAAAAGGAAGTTAACAAAGCGAGGGCTGCCCCAGAATGCACCCTAGCCCTTGTAAAAGGAAGTTAACAAAGCGAGGGCTGCCCCAGAATGCACCCTAGCCTTCGTAAAAGGAAGGTAACAAAGCGAGGGCCGCCCCAGAATGCACCCTAGTCCTCATCAAAGGAAGTTAACAAAGCGAGGGCCGCCCCAGAATGCACCCTAGCCCTTGTAAAAGGAAGTTAACAAAGCGAGGGCTGCAACAGAATGCACCCTAGCCCTTGTAAAAGGAAGGTAACAAAGCGAGGGCCGCCCCAGAATGCACCCTAGCCCTCATAAAAGGAAGTTAACAAAGCGAGGGCCGCCCCAGAATGCACCCTAGCCCTTGTAAAAGGAAGTTAACAAAGCAAGGGCTGCCCCAGAATGCACCCTAGCCCTTGTAAAAGGAAGGTAACAAAGCGAGGGCTGCCCCAGAATGCACCCTAGCCCTTGTAAAAGGAAGGTAACAAAGCGAGGGCCGCCACAGAATGCACCCTAGCCCTCATAAAAGGAAGTTAACAAAGCGAGGGCCGCCCCAGAATGCACCCTAGCCCTTGTAAAAGGAAGTTAACAAAGCGAGGGCCGCCCCAGAATGCACCCTAGCCCTTGTAAAAGGAAGTTAACAAAGCGAGGGCCACCCCAGAATGCACCCTAGCCCTTGTAAAAGGAAGTTAACAAAGCGAGGGCTGCCCCAGAATGCACCATAGCCCTTGTAAAAGGAAGTTAACAAAGCGAGGGCCACTCCAGAATGCACCCTAGCCCTTGTAAAAGGAAGTTAACAAAGCGAGGGCTGCCCCAGAATGCACCCTAGCCCTTGTAAAAGGAAGTTAACAAAGCAAGGGCTGCCCCAGAATGCACCCTAGCCATCGTAAACGGAAGTTAACAAAGCGAGGGCCGCCTCGGTGGCGCAGTGGTCTAAGCACTGACGTATGACCATTCGTCAGAGGAGGGTTCGTGTTCGAATCCCGATGAGGCATGGATGTTGTGTTTGTCTTTAGGCACTGGCTTTTTCCCTTTCCTGGAACCAGTAACCTAAAGTTAAGGACGGGCGACTGCTAATAGCTCGTTGAGTTGTCCACGGTGGTCGTTAAACCTTCAATAAAACAAACAAACAAACAAACAAACAAAGCGAGACGTTCAAGAGATCTGGCAACCCGTCGCCTCTACTGGGAGTCCCTCCATAGTGTCGCAGTCCTCGCTTGGCCAACCAGGTCCCTCGTTCTTTCTTCTATCGAGCATGTCTGCGACATTGCTACGACGTCAGCTGCGGCCATCATGAAATATCAAGCATCTTGTGCGGCGATAACAGTATTTTTGGCACCGCTGAACAGTGGGAAATATTTTGTTTGGCTCCATGCCACGCAGTATATCAGCGTGCATCGCAATCAGTCAGAGGTTGCTTTACGATATCCTAATCTGTAACAGTTATGCAGCGCCCTATTCAGAAATAAACAGTCTGACTTCCGTGATATTGTATTTTCAAATTCTTCCTCCACAATGCATGTGCTAAGTTTCGTTAGGATGGGCCCTTATTTGAAGTGCTTCGATTTCTTTTGTCTAAGAATGTATACGCGTCAGTGAGTTTTAAGCAAACTCTTCCGTGAAGATCTTAATTTGTCATCAGTAGAACAACCATCTCATAGGAGTTAAGAAAAAAAAGGGGCTCCCTCTAAGATGACAGCTACGTGTATTGATATTAGATCATTCTGTTTCTCACTGATTCCAAAACTAGAACAAGTATTGTTAATATGAGTGAATGAATGCTCAGAAGTAGAAGAAAAGTGCTCTTGACCCTTTTGTGGATTATTACAAAAACTTCATTTTCGAGGTATTTTGTTCTTGTAGTTGGTAAAATCCAGGGTCAGAGTGTTGAAAGGTGATAAACTGCCTCTCCAGACTGATAACCGTGTAACGAATACCGTCAGAACTTTACTTTATTGCCCTTATAGATCTACTGTAACGACTACGAGCTGCCACTTTCAACTGAAATATGAAAAGAAGCAGTTTATTTGCACTTATGCATTTTTTTTATTTCGGGGTTTAACGGCAATCGTGAGCAACTCAGTGGCATGTTCCTCATTGGAGAAGACTAGCTCCAGGGAAGGAAGAGATCCAACGCAGTAAGGCAAATACACCACCCATGCCTCATGTGTGGCTCAAACTTGGGCCCACTCTGACGAACGGTGATAAATCAGCTCTTAGATCACTGCACTACTGGGGCGGCATATGTACGATAAGGAAATATACGAGTTCTTTCGAAATACTTGCTAGTCATCGTGTTCCCACTTAAAACTGTTACTCCAAACTAGCATTTGTCTGAATCACCTTCATGCAACGTCAACTCTTTTTCCTTTTCGGTGTTCAAGTCTTTAGAGAAACGCAGTTGAGGCTAACTCTACGAGATGCCCTAGGATTCGAGTTTCGAATGAGGCATGGCTAGTCTGTTTCCTCCTTCGGCGCTGATTCTATCACTTCTCTGAAGCCAGTGGTCTTAAATTAAGAATGGGCCATTGCTTACAGCAATTATATGCTCGTGGTGGCCGTCAAATCCCAACTGGGGAAAAATTCTAGTTTAACAAACTCCACGAACATCTCAGAAAGAGTTGTTCGTTATTGCAGCTCGTGTGGCTCAGCTGCCAGAGCTTCTAGGTTCTGGCTATTCATCCGAACTGCGATCGAGTTCGAGTCAAAATGAGGGCGCGTTTGTCCCATGATGCTGGCTCTTTCGCTTCCGTAGACCCAGTGGCCATAAATTGGAAAGCGTGGCGTCCTTATAGCCCTGAAGATTGTCCGTTGGGTTATTTATGCCCTGAAACAAAACACAAAGGAAAGTTGTGTTCTCAGTTTTGGCTCAATGGTTCCTAGTGAGAGAGTCACTGTTCTCCCTGAAACCAATGAACACAGCAAGCATGTAATACAAATATTCGAATCCAAACAACCAATGCAAAAAAGATGGCATCAGCCTGATCTAATATGAAGTCCCTACTTAAGGTTTAGTTCCCACTTTCTTCATTACGGCTTACGTGGCAGAGTAATCAGAGACGCTGGTTTTTGGCTAGTTTTTCGAGCTGTGCCCGAACTCAAATCCTGGATAAGACACGGACGAGACTGACTGTCTCCCTTTCTTGAATTAGGTGGCCCCAAATTAGATACGGGCTATTTCTTTCAGCCTTAAGAGTTGCTCATTGTGGTCTTTAAACACCAAAGAAAGTGTATTAAAATTACAAAGAGTTTAAGGAAAAGGGAATAACATATTAGAGGTCTTGGAGTCTACGTTTGTCAGTACTCTCCAAGAACCACTGCGATCTATACATACAGAAGAATTGGGCGTTCAGTTCGTGACACAATAAACGGGCAAGATATCTTACATTTCTCTGAGCTGAATATTAAATCCAACCAATGACTTGACAGATCTTCGATGCTAATTGTGATGTTACGTATCACTATTCAGTCAGGCCATACACATGCTACATACCTGAATTAGACCCTTGGTATAACTTTCGTGCAACTAACGCTACTCTTAAATGGGGTATTTGCACGCAGTTATAGGACGAATCACATTTAAATTACTTATGGTCGCTCTGGTGGCGCAGTGGTTTAAGCACTGGCTTCTGACCACTAGCCCGAGACAGGTCACGGTTCGAATTCCTGGTGAGGCAGGGATGGCGTGTTTGTCTTACGGCAATGGCTCTCCCCTTTCCCTGAAAACAGCCGCCCTAAATTAGGAACGAGCGACTGCTTATAGCCCAGCAATTGCTCACCGTGGTCGTTAAAGCGCAATTAGAAAAAATAAAGTATGGTCAGTGTCTCAGATTTGGTGATAGACTTTAAAGAATCTTAGTAAACGAACTATGATGCAGACTAAATAAAAGAAGCTACACAAATATAGTATAGATTTCGTTCACAGTATTTAATTTACCTTCATCTCTATGGGATATCCTTTTCTTCAGTTTATTTTGTGAGTACCTCAGGAGCATATTTAACCTTTAAACATCCTAAGCGAAACGAAATGTAAGAGTATACAGCCAATCATTGAACTTATTCCACCTGTAGGGTGAATAAGTTCAACGATTTTTTCCAGTGAACACAGAACTAAAACATCGATAATTTTATAAGAGAAACAATAGAAAGGGTATTGACATGATTTTTTCACCACTCGGTTACGTGTTTTTAAATGCAAATTGCAGTACGCTGGCATCATTGTTTTTACTTCACAACCAAGTTTGTATTAGAAGGATAACTCGACAATCAATGAACAATGTGCTAATCAGAGCTTTCATTACTTTTTAAGAAGAGCAACTGATTCTTGCATATTTAACCTTCATGCTGTTTCCATGTGTATTCACTGCAGATCTTCTCAGCTTTCTTTCTTTCTCTTTCTTTTACGGTGTTGCTCTTGAAATTGGTAATTCATTATATCTGACAGACACTAACAGCTTCATTTTTAAAGGGAAAGAATAAGAAATGATAACGGAAACCGTTTTGACATCACCTAAGCTTTTTTAAGTTTAAAAGTAATTCTCAGCCATGTTAACATAAAATGCTATGTATTTACTTACAATAAGTACTTGAATAAAAATAGCATCGATTAACATTTTCTAAAGCGCATTAGTTTGCATTACGCGCACACATTTCTAACTCGGCATTTTATTTCGTATCATCACTGTCAAGCTATTTTGACCTACGCTAATGTTTTTGATAAGTGAACTAAATTCCCTTCATGAATTCTAATTAGGAGAGTAGAGACCGCTTAAGGATGGTTCTTACTTGACTTTAATTTTGGAAAAGACAAATTGTACTTTCTGATTCATCCAAAAGAAACAATCGTCCCGCCCAGATTCTTACGTGGCGACATTCCTTCAATAATTTAAAATCTAATCTCAATATTAAAGGGCATTGCTTTCATGTTTGTAAAGGTTACAACTTATTACTCAAGTAGCTTATCTTATTCAAATATCGAGACACTGAAAAAATTGGCTACTTTGTTAGGACTCTTGTATTAAAAACCTGTTCCAGTCAGCTGCATGTTGGTGGCCTACACTTGATTTTAGACTGACTTTCAATGTAACTTAATAAAGCTCTTTAACTGCATGCACGTGTCCTCTTATATACAGATTCGTATGATATTAGGTTTATTAAACATGTTACAATAATTTTTATAACTATTAGATTATATTAAGTATTCCGATTTGGCCCTTTTTAGAATCCCAGGCGAAGGACAAGATCCAAATATTCAGCCCATGGCAGTGACGAATAGAAGAGAAATTGAGATCTCGAGATGCACTGAATTGTTTAGTGGTGAAAACGCTTGAGCATCAGTGTAAGCAATCGACAAATGACATAAGATGTCCGAGAGAGAAAGTTCCGACAGTATAAGAGACACACACACATACACACATACACACACACACACTACAAAATCCATCTCGGTAAACCATTAGATACGACAAGAAAACAGATCTGTTCGTGGAGGTAGTAAGATAGCTTCCTGTTGCCTTGAAAATGCCATATACCTAGTGACCAATCTACTGTTGGTCACTGTTCCAACAGAATAATTAGCGTCCACACACAGCCAACATTACAAGATTGTGAACACCTACTGAGTTTGTGGGCCACATATTGAGGTTGTGGACTACATAATGCTATCTCTTGGACTTCTAAAGAGATCGTGGACCACATAATTCTATCTCTTGGACTTCCAAGGAGCCCGTGTAGCATGTAAATATATCTCTTTGATCCTCCAAGAAATTAGGTGGACCTCATAGACCCATCTCTTGGATTTCCAAAGAGCTGGTGGATCACCTAGAGTCATCTCCTTCCCCGTCCCCTCAAAGAGGCGGTCTACAACTCTTGGACCTCCACAGAGTCCTCAGACTACCTATTGGATACTCTCATAAGGTTTTTTTTTACCGATACAGTAACTCATTGTAGATACTGAATAACGTCAAAATGCTGAGTGTTAGTACCTTTACTTTAAAATTAGGTAGATTTAGTTCCAGTTGAATTCGAGCACCACAATGAGGTTTAAGCATGAATTCATTATAGATTCAAACATCAGCTTTAATCAAAACCGTTGCACTTATTTTCGGCACCTATCACTGATCCTGTATCTCCTGATAGAGTCCCTGTATCGGTCCGGTGATCGTCAGACTTAGACAAAAAGACGACTTCCCAGTGGTTTCCAGATGCTCCATTTATATGTGGCTAGATATCCGAAATTTGTCCACTGCACTAAGAACCTGGTTCTGTAAGATATACTATACCAACTTCTTCCATGAAGGACAAAAATGCGGTAACTTAACTGAAAAGTAAATGCAAACTCAGCTTTCTCAATATGCCACAAAATAAATTCCTAGGCAAGTTCATGATAGATAGGATGCGTGATCACAATTTAGAAGCATGGATCACAGTATGAGGTTCCTTTTTGTAGCAATATGATTTAAGCATTACAAAGGAAACCCTGCGAGCGAGCACGAGAAGGCACGCAATGACACACGCCCGCGCGCTCACACACACACACACACACACACACACACAAACGTGTCTCTATGTGGCATAGATCGATTAGTGACACCCTGTAATATAACGGAACGTTTTTGTCCCAGTTTTTTTTTATTAATTCTCCTGAAAGTCGTGCCCAGATATTCCTCATTCACCTTCCAGTTTCTGTTGTCGTCCTCTGCCTCAAGTATAAATTTAGGTAGAACTTAATAAACTTTAGGTTACTTTAATTCTTTCTCCTTCATATACTATTGCTTCTGATGTACCTTTCTAGCCCAATGGTGCATTTGCAAATGCATAGTGGACTTGACTTATGGCCCTACAAGACCCGCCATCTTATATTGTGCCTTCGCTTGTTAACCAACGGGCAAGCGTACTTCACAAATTGCTTGGGCAATTTTGCACATTTTGGAACACCGTTTGTGGCTAACGCAAGATATATGATAAATAAAGAGTTCCCTGGTTTCAGATTTTCATTTTGGACTCTTTAAATATTTTTTATTAATTAATAAAACTATGGAAGACGCCTTGGTACGACTTTCGCTGCAGATAAAAAATGAAGGGAAAGGTCAATAAAAATTCTGAAACCAGGGAACTCTTTATTTATCATATATCTTGCGTTAGCCACAAACGGTGTTCCAAAATGTGCAAAATTGCCCGAGCAATTTGTGAAATACGCTTGCACGTTGGTTAACAAGAGAAGGCAGCAATACAAGATGGCGGGTCTCGTAGAGCCTTATGGCCTAAAGAATGAGTGTAGAAAATTGCTTTTCTTAGTACAAACACTTATATTTGATAACAGTTTCACTAATTAGCTCTACATGAAAGTAAAATGATATTTGTATATAGAGTCCACCGTTCTTCTTCAATTTATTAAGTAATTATTTACATTGCGTTCTATCAGTTCTTTTCTTTTGTTACATATTTTGCGGGTTGAGAACGTTTTATCCGAAAGCGGTGACAGTTCGCATCCTTCATTTCATCAGAATTGAGTAAGAACGCAGATATTACATGTTGCAATATTCCAAGATATCAGGTCACAAATATGGAAATGCAAGTGCGTTTAAAATAAGACGATATTTTTAAGATAAAAAGGTTGAGGGATAACCTTTTCCTTTCAGGCAGTTTTTCTTAGTAAGCTTTCAAATAATTTAGGTTGTAAATTAAAATAACTCTTTGCCTGATTATCGTACCGTTCATAATAACATCACTTAACTGATTTTCAAAAAATTAATATAAGCAGACCTTCAAAAGAAGATGAATATTAAGCAGTACTCACAAAATAAAAATAAAAACTTTATACTACGCAGAGCTGGTACAAAATATGTAGCATCGGCCAAAGAATCTTAGATCAGTTTTACGGTCTCGGTATTAGAAATACGTTTAAGTTTTCGAATCTTAAACAGCACCCCTAAAGTGTGAAAAGTTAGATAAAGCTATAAAAGAATGCGGTACCAGTAAATACCGCACTTATAACAGTTACCAAAAATAGGCTTACAGGAATCGTATAATGTCTTTCGTTTAATCGTCTCTACTTCACTACTTAAAATACTATGTAACATACTATCTGTTAGTTGAACTCGTAGCACTGTAACTTCGAAGTCATAATCACCGGATAGCTAGCACACAAAAGTCTTTAATTATACACTGTGCTAAACTAGACGATCCAACGGCCAGAAAACATTACTATCGTACTATCTGTCAGTTGAACTTGTAGCACTGTAACTTCGAAGTCTTAAGCACCGAATAGCTAGCACACAAAAGCCATTAACTGTGCACTGAGATAAATTAGACGACCCAACGGACAGAAAACATTACTATCGTACTGT
This sequence comes from Macrothele yani, assembly GCA_039090855.1. NCBI lineage: Eukaryota > Metazoa > Arthropoda > Arachnida > Araneae > Macrothelidae > Macrothele > Macrothele yani. Next base: position 28,861,097 of record CM077013.1, on the reverse strand, counting down.
CTGTCAGTTGAACTTGTAGCACTGTAACTTCGAAGTCTTAAGCACCGGATAGCTAGCACACAAATATCTTTCATTATACGCTGAGCTAAATTGGACGACCCAACGGCCAGAAAACATTACTATCGTACTATCTGTCAGTTGAACTTGTAGCACTGTAACTTCGAAGTCTTAAGCACCGGATAGCTAGCACACAAATGTCTTTCATTATACGCTGAGGTAAATTAGACGACCCAATGGCCAGAAAACATTACTATCGTACTATCTGTCAGTTGAACTTCTAGCACTGTAACTTCGAAGTCTTCAGCACCGGATAGCTAGCACACAAATGCCTTTCATTATACACTGAGCTAAATTAGACGACCCAACGGCCAGAAAACATTACTATCGTACTATCTGTCAGTTGAACTTGTAGCACTGTAACTTCGAAGTCTTTAGCACCGGATAGCTAGCACACAAATATCTTTCATTATACGCTGAGCTAAATTGGACGACCCAACGGCCAGAAAACATTACTATCGTACTATCTGTCAGTTGAACTTGTAGCACTGTAACTTCGAAGTCTTAAGCACCGGATAGCTAGCACACAAATGTCTTTCATTATACACTGAGCTAAATTAGACGACCCAATGGCCAGAAAACATTACTATCGTACTATCTGTCAGTTGAACTTGTAGCACTGTAACTTCGAAGTCTTAAGCACCGGATAGCTAGCACACAAATATCTTTCATTATACGCTGAGCTAAATTAGACGACCCAATGGCCAGAAAACATTACTATCGTACTATCTGTCAGTTGAGCTTGTAGCACTGTAACTTCGAAGTCTTAAGCACCGGATAGCTAGCACACAAATGTCTTTCATTATACGCTGAGCTAAATTAGACGACCCAATGGCCAGAAAACATTACTATCGTACTATCTGTCAGTTGAACTTGTAGCACTGTAACTTCGAAGTCTTAAGCACCGGATAGCTAGCACACAAATGTCTTTCATTATACGCTGAGCTAAATTGGACGACCCAACGGCCAGAAAACATTACTATCGTACTATCTGTCAGTTGAACTTGTAGCACTGTAACTTCGAAGTCTTAAGCACCGGATAGCTAGCACACAAATGTCTTTCATTATACGCTGAGCTAAATTAGACGACCCAATGGCCAGAAAACATTACTATCGTACTATCTGTCAGTTGAACTTGTAGCACTGTAACTTCGAAGTCTTAAGCACCGGATAGCTAGCACACAAATATCTTTCATTATACACTGAGCTAAATTATACGACCCAACGGCCAGAAAACATTACTATCGTACTATCTGTCAGTTGAACTTGTAGCACTGTAACTTCGAAGTCTTAAGCACCGGATACCTAGCACACAAATGTCTTTCATTATACGCTGAGCTAAATTGGACGACCCAACGGCCAGAAAACATTACTATCGTACTATCTGTCAGTTGAACTTGTAGCACTGTAACTTCGAAGTCTTAAGCACCTGATAGCTAGCACACAAATGTCTTTCATTATACGCTGAGCTAAATTGGACGACCCAACGGCCAGAAAACATTACTATCGTACTATCTGTCAGTTGAACTTGTAGCACTGTAACTTCGAAGTCTTAAGCACCGGATAGCTAGCACACAAATGTCTTTCATTATACGCTGAGCTAAATTGGACGACCCAACGGCCAGAAAAAATTACTATCGTACTATCTGTCAGTTGAACTTGTAGCACTGTAACTTCGAAGTCTTTAGCACCGGATAGCTAGCACACAAATATCTTTCATTATACGCTGAGCTAAATTGGACGACCCAACGGCCAGAAAACATTACTATCGTACTATCTGTCAGTTGAACTTGTAGCACTGTAACTTCGAAGTCTTAAGCACCTGATAGCTAGCACACTAATGTCTTTCATTATATGCTGAGCTAAATTGGACGACCCAACGGCCAGAAAACATTACTATCGTACTATCTGTCAGTTGAACTTGTAGCACTGTAACTTCGAAGTCTTAAGCACCGGATAGCTAGCACACAAATGTCTTTCATTATACGCTGAGCTAAATTGGACGACCCAACGGCCAGAAAACATTACTATCGTACTATCTGTCAGTTGAACTTGTAGCACTGTAACTTCGAAGTCTTAAGCACCGGATAGCTAGCACACAAATATCTTTCATTATACACTGAGCTAAATTATACGACCCAACGGCCAGAAAACATTACTATCGTACTATCTGTCAGTTGAACTTGTAGCACTGTAACTTCGAAGTCTTAAGCACCGGATAGCTAGCACACAAATGTCTTTCATTATACGCTGAGCTAAATTGGACGACCCAACGGCCAGAAAACATTACTATCGTACTATCTGTCAGTTGAACTTGTAGCACTGTAACTTCGAAGTCTTAAGCACCTGATAGCTAGCACACAAATGTCTTTCATTATACGCTGAGCTAAATTGGACGACCCAACGGCCAGAAAACATTACTATCGTACTATCTGTCAGTTGAACTTGTAGCACTGTAACTTCGAAGTCTTTAGCACCGGATAGCTAGCACACAAATATCTTTCATTATACGCTGAGCTAAATTGGGCGACCCAACGGCCAGAAAACATTACTATCGTACTATCTGTCAGTTGAACTTGTAGCACTGTAACTTCGAAGTCTTAAGCACCTGATAGCTAGCACACAAATGTCTTTCATTATACGTTGAGCTAAATTGGACGACCCAACGGCCAGAAAACATTACTATCGTACTATCTGTCAGTTGAACTTGTAGCACTGTAACTTCGAAGTCTTAAGCACCGGATAGCTAGCACACAAATATCTTTCATTATACGCTGAGCTAAATTGGACGACCCAACGGCCAGAAAACATTACTATCGTACTATCTGTCAGTTGAACTTGTAGCACTGTAACTTCGAAGTCTTAAGCACCGAATAGCTAGCACACAAATGTCTTTCATTATACGCTGAGCTAAATCGGACGACCCAACGGCCAGAAAACATTACTATCGTACTATCTGTCAGTTGAACTTGTAGCACTGTAACTTCGAAGTCTTTAGCACCGGATAGCTAGCACACAAATATCTTTCATTATACGCTGAGCTAAATTGGACGACCCAACGGCCAGAAAACATTACTATCGTACTATCTGTCAGTTGAACTTGTAGCACTGTAACTTTGAAGTCTTAAGCACCGGATAGCTAGCACACAAATGTCTTTCATTATACGCTGAGCTAAATTGGACGACCCAACGGCCAGAAAACATTACTATCGTACTATCTGTCAGTTGAACTTGTAGCACTGTAACTTCGAAGTCTTAAGCACCTGATAGCTAGCACACAAATGTCTTTCATTATACGCTGAGCTAAATTGGACGACCCAACGGCCAGAAAACATTACTATCGTACTATCTGTCAGTTGAACTTGTAGCACTGTAACTTCGAAGTCTTAAGCACCGGATAGCTAGCACACAAATGTCTTTCATTATACGCTGAGCTAAATTGGACGACCCAACGGCCAGAAAACATTACTATCGTACTATCTGTCAGTTGAACTTGTAGCACTGTAACTTCGAAGTCTTAAGCACCGGATAGCTAGCACACAAATGTCTTTCATTATACGCTGAGCTAAATTGGACGACCCAACGGCCAGAAAACATTACTATCGTACTATCTGTCAGTTGAACTTGTAGCACTGTAACTTCGAAGTCTTAAGCACCGGATAGCTAGCACACAAATGTCTTTCATTATACGCTGAGATAAATTGGGCGACCCAACGGCCAGAAAACATTACTATCGTACTATCTGTCAGTTGAACTTGTAGCACTGTAACTTCGAAGTCTTAAGCACCTGATAGCTAGCACACAAATGTCTTTCATTATACGTTGAGCTAAATTGGACGACCCAACGGCCAGAAAACATTACTATCGTACTATCTGTCTGTTGAACTTGTAGCACTGTAACTTCGAAGTCTTAAGCACCTGATAGCTAGCACACAAATGTCTTTCATTATACGCTGAGCTAAATTGGACGACCCAACGGCCAGAAAACATTACTATCGTACTATCTGTCAGTTGAACTTGTAGCACTGTAACTTCGAAGTCTTAAGCACCGGATAGCTAGCACACAAATGTCTTTCATTATACGCTGAGCTAAATTGGGCGACCCAACGGCCAGAAAACATTACTATCGTACTATCTGTCAGTTGAACTTGTAGCACTGTAACTTCGAAGTCTTAAGCACCTGATAGCTAGCACACAAATGTCTTTCATTATACGTTGAGCTAAATTGGACGACCCAACGGCCAGAAAACATTACTATCGTACTATCTGTCAGTTGAACTTGTAGCACTGTAACTTCGAAGTCTTAAGCACCGGATAGCTAGCACACAAATATCTTTCATTATACGCTGAGCTAAATTGGACGACCCAACGGCCAGAAAACATTACTATCGTACTATCTGTCAGTTGAACTTGTAGCACTGTAACTTCGAAGTCTTAAGCACCGGATAGCTAGCACACAAATGTCTTTCATTATACGCTGAGCTAAATTGGGCGACCCAACGGCCAGAAAACATTACTATCGTACTATCTGTCAGTTGAACTTGTAGCACTGTAACTTCGAAGTCTTAAGCACCTGATAGCTAGCACACAAATGTCTTTCATTATACGTTGAGCTAAATTGGACGACCCAACGGCCAGAAAACATTACTATCGTACTATCTGTCAGTTGAACTTGTAGCACTGTAACTTCGAAGTCTTAAGCACCGGATAGCTAGCACACAAATATCTTTCATTATACGCTGAGCTAAATTGGACGACCCAACGGCCAGAAAACATTACTATCGTACTATCTGTCAGTTGAACTTGTAGCACTGTAACTTCGAAGTCTTAAGCACCGGATAGCTAGCACACAAATGTCTTTCATTATACGCTGAGCTAAATTGGACGACCCAACGGCCAGAAAACATTACTATCGTACTATCTGTCAGTTGAACTTGTAGCACTGTAACTTCGAAGTCTTTAGCACCGGATAGCTAGCACACAAATATCTTTCATTATACGCTGAGCTAAATTGGACGACCCAACGGCCAGAAAACATTACTATCGTACTATCTGTCAGTTGAACTTGTAGCACTGTAACTTCGAAGTCTTAAGCACCAGATAGCTAGCACACAAATGTCTTTCATTATACGCTGAGCTAAATTGGACGACCCAACGGCCAGAAAACATTACTATCGTACTATCTGTCAGTTGAACTTGTAGCACTGTAACTTCGAAGTCTTAAGCACCTGATAGCTAGCACACAAATGTCTTTCATTATACGCTGAGCTAAATTGGACGACCCAACGGCCAGAAAACATTACTATCGTACTATCTGTCAGTTGAACTTGTAGCACTGTAACTTCGAAGTCTTAAGCACCGGATAGCTAGCACACAAATGTCTTTCATTATACGCTGAGCTAAATTGGACGACCCAACGGCCAGAAAACATTACTATCGTACTATCTGTCAGTTGAACTTGTAGCACTGTAACTTCGAAGTCTTAAGCACCTGATAGCTAGCACACAAATGTCTTTCATTATACGCTGAGCTAAATTGGACGACCCAACGGCCAGAAAACATTACTATCGTACTATCTGTCAGTTGAACTTGTAGCACTGTAACTTCGAAGTCTTAAGCACCTGATAGCTAGCACACAAATGTCTTTCATTATACGCTGAGCTAAATTGGACGACCCAACGGCCAGAAAACATTACTATCGTACTATCTGTCAGTTGAACTTGTAGCACTGTAACTTCGAAGTCTTAAGCACCGGATAGCTAGCACACAAATGTCTTTCATTATACGCTGAGCTAAATTGGACGACCCAACGGCCAGAAAACATTACTATCGTACTATCTGTCAGTTGAACTTGTAGCACTGTAACTTCGAAGTCTTAAGCACCTGATAGCTAGCACACAAATGTCTTTCATTATACGCTGAGCTAAATTGGACGACCCAACGGCCAGAAAACATTACTATCGTACTATCTGTCAGTTGAACTTGTAGCACTGTAACTTCGAAGTCTTAAGCACCGGATAGCTAGCACACAAATGTCTTTCATTATACGCTGAGCTAAATTAGATGACCCAACGGCCAGAAGACATTACTATCGTACTATATGTCAGTTGAACTCGTAGCACTGTAACTTCGAAATCTTAAGTATCGGATAGCTAGCACACACAAATCTTTAAACATACACTGAGCTAAATTGGATGACCCAACGACCAGAATAGAGAAGACAACTATTCACATAAATGGTCTTTATTGTGTGAAAACAGGAGTTTGTTAGTGACGGAGATCGAAACCGCGTCTCCTCGTTCCGGAGTGAGTTGCTCTAACCGAATAAGCTACACCGACGGAATCTATCGCTGCAGATTTAAGAGGAAGACCTGATTCCCCTCTGTAGTACGTCACATCATCTCCCTGCTATATTCTTTTGAAACGAAGTAGGAATTTTTCATTAATTCCAGACGATGTACCAGGGGCGTAAAAAGTAGAAATGCATAAGGTGTGAAAAAATTTACCGAAAATTCTAAATCAAAAGGGAAAGTTATACACCTCAGAATTTCTTTTCTGAAGACTGTAGTTAGTAGCGTACAGTATTTCGCGCAGCTAGTGTCCTATTATTATTATTTTTTTTTTTGAGCGCCTTATTTTATACGATAGGTGAAAATTAAACAAAGTATGTGAACCAATGTTAGTATGAGCACTCCGAGCGGCCTGTGGCTACGCAGCTCCAATTTCAGCAGGGTTCGATGTACTATGTTTTGTGATACATTCCTCTTGTGTGTGTGTGTGTGTGACCCGAAGTTAGCATCGGCACTCAGAACGGCTGCCGGGTAAGCAGCCTCATTTTCAGCAGGGTTTCATGTGCTGTGTGTTGTGATGTATTCCTGTTCTGTGTGTGAACCGAGGTTAGCATATGCACTCGGAGCGGCTTGTGGCTACGCAGCCCCGTTTTCAGCAGGTTTCGAGGTACTGTGTGTTGTGATACATTCCTCTTGTGTGTGTGAACCGAGGTTAGCATGGGCACTCGGAGCGGCCTGCGGCTACACATCCCCATTTTAATTAGGGTTCGATGTACTGTGTGTACATTCCTCTTGTGTGTGTGTGTAAACCGAGCTTAACATACACACTAGGAGCGGATTGTGGCTATGAAGCCCGATTTTCAGCAGGGTTCGATGTACTCTGTGTTGTGATACATTCCTTTCAAGTGTGTGAACCGAGGTGAGCATGGGCACTCGGAGCGGCCTTGGGCTACGCAGCCCGATTTTCAGCAGGGTTCGATGTATTGTGTGTTGTGATACATTCCTCTCGTGTGTGTGAACCGAAATTAGCATCGGCACTCAGAGCGGCTGCCGAATAAGGAGCCTCATTTTCAGCAGGGTTTGATTTGCTGTGTGTTGTGATACATTCCTGTTGTGTGTGTGAACCGAGGTTAGCATAGGCACTCGGAGCGGCCTGTGGCTACGCAGCCCTATTTTCAACAGGTTTCGAGGTACTGTGTGTTGTGATACATTCTTTTTGTGTGTGTGAACCGAGGTTAGTATGGGCACTCGGAGCGACCCGTGGCTACGCAGCCATATTTTCAGCACGGTTCGACGTACTGCGTGTTTGTGATACATTACACTTCTGCGTGTGAACCGAGGTTAGCATGAGCACTTGGAGCGGCCTGTGGCTACGCAGCCCCATTTTCAGCAGGGTTCGATGTACTGTGTGTACATTCCTCTTATGCGTCTAAACCGAGGTTAGCCTAGGTACAGAGCGGCCTGTGGCCATGTTGTCCGACTTTAGCAGGGTTCGATGTACTGTGTGTTGTGATACATTACTCTTGTGTGTGTGCTACGAGGTTAGCATGGGCACTCGGAGCGTCCTGTGGCTACGCAACCCCATTTTAATTCGGGTTCGATGTACGGTGTGTACATTCCTCTTGTGTGTGTAAACCGAGATTAGCATCGGCCTGTAGCTGTGCAGCCCGATTTTCACCAGGGTTCGATGTACTCTCTGTACATTCCTCTTTTGTGTGAGAACCGAGGTTAGTGTGGGCTCTCGGTCACTATGGCTTGTGGCTACGCAGCCCCATTTTCAGCAGGGTTCAATGTACCGTGTGTGCATTCCTCTCGTGTGTGTAAACCGAGTTTAGCATAGGCACTCGGAACGGCCTGTGGCTACGCAGTCCCATTTTCGGCAGGGTTCGACATACTGTGTATTGTGATACATTTCTCTTGTGTGTGTGTGAACCGTTGTTAGTATGGGCACTCGGAGCCACCTGCAACTACGCAGCACGATTTTCAGCAGGGTTCGATGTATTGTGTGTTGTGATACATTCCTCCCGTGTGTGTGTGAACAGAGGTTAGCAAGGACACTCGGAGCGACGTGCGGCTACGCAGCCCCATTTTCATCAGGGTTCCTTGTACTGTGTGTACATTCCCCTTGTGTGTGTAAACCGAGGTTAGCATAGGCACTCGGAGCGGCCTGTGGCTACGCAATCCCATTTTCAGCAGGGTTCGATGTACTGTGTGTTGTGATTCATTCCTTTTGTGTGTGTGAACCGAGGTTACCATGTCCACTCGTAGCGGCCTGTGGCTACGCAGCCCATGTTTCAGCAGGGTTCGATGCACTGGGTGTTGTGATACAGTCATCTTGTGTGTGTGAACCGAGTTTAGCATGGACACTCGGAACGGCCTGTGGCTACGCAGCTCCATTTTCAGCAGGATTCGATGTACTGTGTGTTGCGATACATTCCTTTTGTGTGTGTGAACCGAGGTCAGCATGTCCACTCGGAGCGGCCTGTGGCTCCGAGTGGACATGCTAACATCGGTTCGATGCACTGGGTGTTGTGATACATTCATCTTGTGTGTGTGAACCGAGTTTAGCATGGACACTCGGAACGGCCTGTGGCTACGCAGCCCTATTTTCAGCAGGGTTCGATGTACTGTGTGTTGTGATTCATTCCTTTTGTGTGTGTGAACCGAGGTTAGCATGTCCACTCGGAGCGGCCTGTGGCTACGCAGCCCATGTTTCAGCAGGGTTTGATGCACTGGGTGTTCTGATACATTCATCTTGTGTGTGTGAACCGAGTTTAGCATGTCCACTCGGAGCGGCCTGTGGCTACGCAGCCCATGTTTCAGCAGGGTTTGATGCACTGGGTGTTCTGATACATTCATCTTGTGTGTGTGAACCGAGTTTAGCATGTCCACTCGGAGCGGCCTGTGGCTACGCAGCCATAGTTTCAGCAGGGTTCGATGCACTGGGTGTTGTGATACATTCATCTTGTGTGTGTGAACCGAGTTTAGCATGTCCACTCGGAGCGGCCTGTGGCTACGCAGCCCATGTTTCAGCAGGGTTTGATGCACTGGGTGTTGTGATACATTCATCTTGTGTGTGTGAACCGAGTTTAGCATGGACACTCGGAGCGGCCTGTGGCTACGCAGCCCCATTTTCAGCAGGGTTCGATGTACTGTGTGTACATTCCTCTATGTGTCTAAACCGAGGTTAGCCTAGGTACTCGGAGCGACCTGTGGCTATGCAGTCCGATTTTTAGCAGGGTTCGATGTACTGTGTGTTGTAATACATTACTTTTGTGTGTGTAAACTTAGGTTGGTATGGGCACTCGGAGCGGTCTGTGGCTAAGCAGCCCCATTTCTATGAGGGATCGATGTACTGTGTGTTGGGACACTTTCCTCTTATGTGTGTGAGCCGAGGTTAGGATGGCCACTCGGAGCGGCCTGTGGCTGCGCAGCCCCATCTTCAGCAGGGTTCGATGTACTGTGTGTTGGGATACATTCCTATTGTGTGTGTGAACCGAGGTTAGCATGGCCACTCGGAGCGGCCTGTGGCTGCGCAGCCCTATATTCAGTAGGGTTCGATGTACTGTGTGTTGTGATACATTACTTCCGTCATCGGCATTCAAATTATCGGCGAGTAGCGCTACAATTTCCCTTCTGTCTCCTCGTGCCATACGGGATAGCCTTCACTCACCTCTAGCGTCGTGGCTTTTCTCTTCTCATGCTCGAACCACTTATAGAAAGTGCTAACCACGGCTGACTGTGAGCACCCCACAAGCCTTGCAGTCTCGGAAATGCTCTGACCAGTCTGGCCATTAAAATTTGACCTGTATCACACTGGTTTAAGTCCACTCCGTCTCCCGTGTGAAGAGAAGTATAGCACTGATTAACAGAGCTCAATGTCAGGTGTTATTTATACCGTTTCATAACCTTCACACTAGCTGTCTTTACCTGCAGTTGCTTGACGACTCGATGGTCATAATATTTTGGCCTGTATGTGTACATATCTGTGCTTCGATGAGAGAACTGCAAAATTCCTTTGATATAAATAATTTTTCAAATACAGGTAATTTCCTTTTCATTATCATCCGGGTAAGATAAGTGATTTCACCATACCTAGTTTACAAATTTTTTGCACTTAATTTAAATCGTACAGATGCTGTTCATGCCAGCGCTTTGTTTTGAGTTTCTTACGAAGCAATTCTAATGCAAGGTGCTTCGTCTTTCTAATATTTTCTTTTTCTTTTACTTGCAGGATAGCCTGAGAGATGCCCTCTCCGTGAGCGACATTCCCCAACCGTACAGCTTTAGCTTTGAATCCGGCGGTTCAAGTGGAAAAACATTTCGCCAGGAAACCGGTGATGCTTCCGGAGTAGTTCAAGGCTTATACACAGTGTCAGACCCTCGAGGACACTCGAGAGTTGTTCAGTACACAGCTGATGAGCAGGGCTTTCATGCAGACATACAGACCGATGAGCCACATCAGAGGACTCATAACCCAGCCAACGTGAGGTTCGTTTCTACAGGACGTAAAGGTACTGGTGGCCTACATGGCTCGTCCGATTCTGGAATAGGTTCGCTGCTGGGATCTAGTCATGGAAAAACATCCAAAGGCGGTGGCCTCCGACCAGCAGGTTTCGGAGTTGATGATTCACAAGTGAGACTTGGAAGCAGTTTGGGTTCATCTCACAGACAGTACAAGATCGGACAATCCCAAATACCTTACGGTGCTTCGGGTCTGGACTTTTACTCGTATCCAAATCAAAGATATACCCAAAGTCAAGTAGATACGGGCATATCACAAATATCTGGACCTTTTGGCCAACAAAAGGTTTCTCCAGCAGACATTAGCCAAGGAAAGCTTCATTTCACCATTGGTGATTCTCAACAAAAATCCATTGCATTTGGCTCTGTTGGAAAAGGAAGCAACTATCGTACTGGACAGTCACAGATTCCCTACGGATCCTCTGGCTTTGACTACTACTCATATCCATCTGAGCTATACAGCCAAGCAAAGACATCTGGCGTTGGGTCTAAAGGAACATTTGGAAGGGGCATCAGCCCAGCATTTGTCGGAAGCACACCTGCCTTGTCAACTAAGGGAAGAGTTGGCGGAAATAGCCCTTTTTCTCAGGGAAGAATATCTCGCAACGCACCATCAAAGACCTTTAGGGGCCAACATAGCGCAGATGCATCTGCAGGAGGAAGTTTCCAGTTCAAGCTAGGCGATTCTGACATTTCCTACAAAATAGGACAATCCCAGATTCCTTACGGGGCATCTGGTTTCGACTACTATTCCTATCCAGCACAGAGGTACACCAGACCTCAAATTAAATCTCCCGGTGTTTCAAAAATTTCAAGACCTGCTGGTTCGAAGGGATTTTCTGGTGCAGGCATCAGACCAGCTTTCGTTGGAAGCACAAGTGGCGTGTCATCTACTAAAGGAAGAGTCGGTGGCACTGGAGCTTTTTCTCAAAGACCAGTGCAAGAAAGGATATCAGCCGTTACACCATCTAAGATTTCCAGAGTCCGTGATGCCGCAGGTGATATTGGACAAGGAAGCTACCAATTCACACTTGGTGATTCCCAAGTTTCTTATCAAATCGGACAGTCACAAATTCCATACGGTGCATCTGGTTTTGATTACTACTCGTACCCTTCACAAAGGCACACAAGGCCCCAGACAAAAACGTCGGCGTTCGGAACGACTTCCAGTGGCATAAAAGGTGGATTCAGAGGAGGATCACTTGGTGGAACGAAAGGAGGCATTGGTAGCTTATCAAGAGGAGTCTCATCATTCGGAGGAGCAATTAAAGGTGGCTCCCAAATCAGCCAAAAACTCTTTAATTCTGGTGATGTTCAAAGGACATCTCCAGCTTATCGTAAAGGACAATCTCAGATACCATACGGAGCATCAGGTCTTGATTACTACTCATATCCAGAGCGTAGATATACATATGGCCAGACCAAGTCTTCTGTCCCCTCCGGTGTTAAGGGAGCGGTCATTGGAGGAACTAAAGGAGGTATTGGTAGCGCATCTGGAATTGGCAAAAGAGGAACTAGTATCTTCGCAGGTGCAATTAAAGGAGGTTCTCAAATCATCCAAAGACCCTTTACTGCTGGAGATGTTCAAAGGACATCTCCTGCTTACCGTCTAGGACAATCTCAGATCCCATACGGAGCATCAGGTCTCGATTATTACTCTTATCCTGCACATAGACACAGCTACGGCCAGACAAAATCTGCTGTCCACTCCGGTGTAAAGGGAATATCTCACAGAGGAACTAAAGGAGGAGTTGGCAGTTCGGTCGTCTATTCATCTGGTATTGGCAAAAGAGGAGCTTCTACATTCGGCGGAGGGATTAAAGGTGGCTCCCAAATCAGTCAAAGGCTCTTCACAGCTGGTGATGTTCAAAGGACATCTCCAGCTTATCGTAAAGGACAATCTCAGATTCCATATGGAGCTTCTGGACATGATTATTACTCCTATCCCGAACACAGACTCAGATATGGGCAGATCAAATCCTCCGTTCCTTCCGGTATTAAGGGGGCCGCTCTAGGAGGAACTAAAGGAGGCATTGGTAGTGCATCTGGACTTGGCAAAAGAGGAATTGGTACATTCGGAGGCGCCGTCAAAGGAGGTGGTTCCCAAATCAGTCAAAGACCCTTCACTTCTGGGGATGTGCAAAGGACATCTCCTGCTTACCGTAAAGGACAATCTCAGATCCCATACGGCGCATCAGGTCTTGATTACTACTCATATCCAGAACACAGATATACATATGGCCAGACCAGATTTTCTGGCATCAAGGGAGTTTCTTCCATCGGCAGTTTCCCCACAACATCAGGAGTTAAAGGAGGCCTGCATGGAGGAACTGTAGGTGGAGTTAAGGGTACTTCTCGAAGAAATGTTTTTGGAACATCCGCTGGGGGTATTAAAGGGGGCTCTTCAGGACTTTCTCTTGGAAGTTTTTCTGGAGGAATCAAATCCGGCGTAAGTTCTATAAATACTGGAAGTCAAAAGAGACCATACAGAGTAGGACAGTCAAGCATACCTTACGGAGCATCTGGCTTTGATTTTTCTTCATATCCTTCTCAGCGATATGATTTTGGTAATACCGGATCATTGACCTCAGTAAAAACTTCACCTTCACTGTACACCAAAAGTGGAGATCTCGGTGGTGTAAGATCAATCACTGGTAGCAGAATTAAAGGAGGGTATGTAACAAGCCCTTCAAGGAAAAGCAGAGATACTTCTTCAATAAGCAAAATTAACAGAGGAGTGACTGGTCAAGAAAAAATTCAGGTCAAACTCACAGATTCTAACCTACCGATCTCTCAGGGGAGAATTGAAACAGGTATCAAAACTGCTGTAAGTAGCACAAAGACAGCTGTAGGAAAAACTGTGATATCCCAAGGAAAAGTAGATTCTGGATCTATAGGAAGCGTAAAATCATCAGTTAGTGGCATCAAAAGCAAATCTACAGGCATTTCAGGAGTAAAAACACCTGAAATTTTCAGCGTAAGCCAACAGAAGGTTGTTCAGTCTGATATTGGTGGAGGAAGTGGAGGAATATTGGGTAGCAGTTTGGGAGGTGCAAATCTGTTAACTGGACAAAGAATAACTTCAGCAGGAACTCGCGGAAGCTCTGTAGATGGGCATAGTGGCATATCATTTTACCATGGAGATACTCAGATTGGGTCAGTTGGTGGCAGTTCTGGTGGCTCGTCTCGAGGTAATTTGCTATCTACAGTTGGCGGAGGCAGATCTGGGGCGTCCAGAACTTCAGCAGCAGGCGTCTCTGGGATATCAACAATATCTAGTACAGGTGGAGCATTTGGAGACTTAGACAATCCGGCAAAAATTGAATTTTCTCTCGGTGAAGGTTTAGGATTTTCCACTTATGGCACGTCAGCCGGAGGCAGCAGCTATTCCAGTGGAGGCGCTGCTGGTGCAGGTACAGTGAGAGGAGAAAGATTAAGACTTCGTGGAACATCAGCAGGAGGAGTAACAGGTGCCGGTGTTGGTTCAGGAGGAGGTGTATCCTTAGCGTCACGAGGGACATCATTTGAAGGAGATGCTGGAGCTTTTCGAGGTTCTGGGGGTGTTGCAGGAGGTAGAACCTCATTAATATCTGGAGGAGCATTTGGAGGCACCGGAGTTAATGCAGGAGGAATATCATTAAGTTCGGGTGGAACTTCAGCTGCAGGTTTAGCAGGAACGAGCGGGATCACTGGGAGGGGAATCAGTTCAACATCACGAAGAACTGCAGGAAATTCTGCATTTTCAAGATCTTCAGCAACAGGTGCGTCGGGGATTTTCGGTATGTCTGGCTCACGAGGTGCAGTAGGTGACTTAGATAATCCAGCAAAAATTGAATTTTCCCTCGGTGAAGGCCAGGGATTTTCCACTTACGGTTCAACATCTGGTTTTAGCGGTTCTTCTAGCGGAGTAGGTGCTCCTGGTGCAGGTGCAGTGAGCAGAGGAGGAGTTGGATTAAGATCTCGGGGAACATCAGCTGGAGGTGCCGCTGGAGGTATTAGAGGTGCTGGGGGTGCTGCTGGAGGTATTGGGGGTACTGGGGGTGCTGCTGGAGGTATTGGGGGTACTGGGGGTGCTGCTGGAGGAGGAATTACACTGAGATCACGTGGTACATCAGCTGGAGCTATTGGTACCAGTGGAGGATTTGCTCAGGGCGGTTCCAGAGGAGGAAGTGGTTCAGGAGCTTTGTTCAGGGCAAGTGGCGCAGGTGTTTCAGGAGGTACAACTGGTTACAGAACTGACGACGGGCTGTCAAAAGTTGAATTTGTTCTTGGAGGAAGCCGGGGTGCATCAAGTTATTCAAGTCAAAGCGGTGTAACTACCGGGGGAGGTTTCACAGGTGGTAGTAGCTCACGTGGAAGCGGAACAGGTGCAGCAATAAGATCACGTGTCACATCAGACGGCACTCGATCAGTATACAGCGGAAGAACTCAAGCAACATCCTCCTCCTTAGCTGGTGCTGGTCGAACCAGTGGTCAACTTTCTTCTGATGGCCCAGCGAAAATAGAATTCTTCCTTGGTGATGGTCAAGGATACTCTACTTACGGATCTTCTGCTCAGGGTGGTACAGCATCAACGAGAGGCACTTCTGGTGCTGCAGGTGTAAGTGGTTCCAGAGCAGGAGCGTCCTTTGGATCAGGTACAACATCTCTGCGATCTTCTGGAATATCTGGGAGAAGAACATCAGCAGCGAGAGGCGTATCTGGTGCTCTAGGTGTAAGTGGTGCTAGAGCAGGAGCGTCGTTCGGATCAGGTGCATCTGTGAGGACTTCTGGAATATCTGGTGGGGTATCATCTGCCCGTCAAATATCATCTAGTGTTGGGGGAACTAGCGGTTACACAGTATCAGATGGCCCAGCAAAAATTGAATTCTTACTTGGTGATGGTCAAGGATTCTCCACTTACGGGTCCTCAGGGCAAAGCGGTTCTCTTTCAGCAGCAGGGATTTCAGGAACCAGTGCTTCTAGAGGTAGGGCAGGAGCAGCCTTTCGTTCAGGAGGCACGTTGACAGACACAAGTGGAAGGATAACTCGGCGAACTACCGCAGCAACGCTTGGTTCAGGTGCAAGTTACGGCTCTGGAATTTCGGGGATTTCTGGAACTTCTGCTGCTGGCAGGGCAACTGGTGCAGGGCAAAGATTATCAACATACGGAGCTGTGTCTCAAAGCGGTAATTTAGCTAACAGCGGAGCATTGGCTACTGGCGGAATAACAGGTGCTGGTGTAGGAGCTTCTGGTGCAATCGATACAGGAGATCTTAATGCAGGATTTGCTCAGCAAATAAGCGGTGCATCTTTCGGCGCTAGAGGTGCATACGGTGCGGACATTTCTCGAAGGACTTCCACTGGATCGGGTATTTCGGGAACATTTGAAGGACAAAACATAGATGGGGCACAAGTATCATCAGCACGTGGAGAAGCAGCAGGATACACTTCATACGAGGGTCCTTCGAAAGTTGAATTCTTACTAGGAAACGCACAGGGATCTTCACGTACTGGTCAGGCAAGAGTAGAATCAACAGGAGGAATCGGTTCTGGAGTAGGGCGTTCAGCTGGTATTAGAGGGCTGTCCGGCGGACAGGTCAGTGCAGCAAGAAGTTCAGTAGCATCATATGGATCAGCTCAGGTGTCTGGCGGAGTACAAGGAGCCAGTGGCTACTCTATCTCAGATGGTCCTGCAAAAATCGAATTTCGACTTGGCGACGGTCAGGGTTTCTCAACATATGGAACATCAGGACAAAGCACTGGTGGTCTAACGTCTGCAGGAGTTATAGGAACTGGGCAAAGCTGGCGCAGCTAGAGGTTTTTCAGGTGGCTCTGGAGCAGGAGGATTTATAGGTGGTTCCGGAGGGGGACTTTCACTTGGTTCTGCAGCAGGAAGGGTAGGAGGAGCCCGACTTCGGTCTCGTCCTTCAGCCGGTATCAGTGGCAGTGGAGTGGCTAGTGGGGGTGCATTAGGGGCACGATCTTCAGCTGGTATCAGTGGGCTGTCTGGTGGGAGTGTTAGTGCAGCAAGAATTTCAGGGGCATCATATGAATCTCGCGGATCAGGAGGTCAAGAGTTAGGCGGACTCAGAGGAACTAGTGGCTACTCTGTCTCAGATGGTCCTGCAAAAATCGAATTTCGACTTGGTGACGGTCAAGGTTTCTCAACATATGGAGCATCAGGACAAAGCAGAGGTGCATCGTCCGGAGGAGTTACCGGCCAGGCTGGTGGAGCTAGAGGATTTTCAGGTGGTTCTGGGGCAGGAGGACTTACAGGTGGTTCCGGAGGAGGACTTTCACGTGGTTCTGCAGCAGCAAATGTAGGAGGAGCACGACTTCGGTCTCGTCCTTCAGCCGGTATCAGTGGAAGTGGAGTAGCAGGTGGGGGTGCATTAGGGGCACGATCTTCAGCTGGTACCAGTGGACTGTCTGGCGGAAGTGTTAGTGCAGCAAGAACTTCAGTAGCATCTTATGGCTCAGCTCAGGTGTCTGGCGGAATACAAGGAACCAGTGGCTATTCTGTCTCAGATGGTCCTGCAAAAATCGAATTCCGACTTGGTGACGGTCAGGGTTTCTCAACATATGGATCATCAGGACAAAGCACAGGTGGTCTAACGTCTGGAGGAGTTAGAGGAACCGGGCAAGCTGGTGCAGCTAGAGGTTTTTCAGGGGGCTCTGGAGCAGGAGGTTTTTCAGGGGGCTCTGGAGCAGGAGGATTTACAGGTGGTTCAGGAGGGGGACTTTCACTTGGTTCTGCAGCAGGAAGGGTAGGAGGAGCCCGACTTCGGTCTCGTCCTTCAGCCGGTATCAGTGGCAGTGGAGTGGCTAGTGGGAGTGCATTAGGGGCGCGATCTTCAACTGGTATCAGTGGGCTGTCTGGTGGGAGTGTTAGCGCAGCAAGAATTTCAGGGGGGTCATATGAATCTCGCGGATCAGGAGCTCAAGTGTTAGGCGGACTCGGTGGAACTAGTGGCTATTCGGTATCAGATGGTCCTGCAAAAATCGAATTTCGACTTGGTGACGGTCAAGGTTTCTCAACATATGGAGCATCAGGACAAAGCAGAGGTGCATCGTCCGGAGGAGTTACCGGCCAGGCTGGTGGAGCTAGAGGATTTTCAGGTGGTTCTGGGGCAGGAGGACTTACAGGTGGTTCCGGAGGAGGACTTTCACGTGGTTCTGCAGCAGCAAATGTAGGAGGAGCACAACTTCGGTCTCGTCCTTCAGCCGGTATCAGTGGAAGTGGAGTAGCAGGTGGGGGTGCGTTAGGTGCACGATCTTCAGCTGGTATCAGTGGACTGTCTGGCGGGAGTGTTAGCGCAGCAAGAATTTCAGGTGCATCATATGGATCACGCGGATCAACAGCTCAACTGTTAGGCGGACTCGGAGGAACTAGTGGTTACTCTGTTTCTGATGGTCCTGCAAAAATTGAATTTCGGCTTGGTGACGGTCAAGGTTTTTCAACATATGGAGCATCAGGACAAAGCAGAGGTGCATCGTCCGGAGGAGTTACCGGCCAGGCTGGTGGAGCTAGAGGATTTACAGGTGGTTCTGGGGCAGGAGGATTTGCAGGTCGTTCTGGCGGGAGTGGACTCGCAGGTGGTTCTGGAGGAAGACTTTCACGTGGTTCTGCAGCAGGAAGGGTAGGAGCAGCTGGAATTCGGTCTCGTCCTTCAGCCAGTATCAGTGGAAGTGGAGTGGCTGGTGGGAGTGCGTTAGGGGCACGATCTTCAGCTGGTATCAGTGGGCTGTCTGGCGGGCGTGTTAGTGCAGCAAGAACTTCAGTAGCATCTTATGGATCTGCTCAGGTATCTGGTGGAGTAGGAGGAACCAGTGGCTACTCTATCTCAGATGGTCCTGCAAAAATCGAATTTCGACTTGGTGACGGTCAGGGTTTCTCAACATACGGAACATCAGGACAAAGCACAGGTGGTCTAACGTCTGGAGGAGTTAGAGGAACCGGGCAAGCTGGTGCAGCTAGAGGATTTTCAGGTGGTTCTCGTCCTGCAGGACTTACAGGTGGTTCCGGAGGGGGACTTTCACTTGGTTCTGCAGCAGGAAGGGTAGGAGGAGCCCGACTTCGGTCTCGTCCTTCAGCCGGTATCAGTGGAAGTGGAGTGGCTAGTGGGGGTGCGTTAGGGGCACGATCATCAGCTGGTATCAGTGGGCTGTCTGGCGGGAGTGTTAGCGCAGCAAGAATTTCAGGCGCATCATATAGATCACGCGGATCAGCTGCTCAACTGTTAGGCGGACTCGGAGGATCTAGTGGCTACTCTGTCTCAGATGGTCCTGCAAAAATCGAATTTCGACTTGGTGACGGTCAAGGTTTCTCAACATATGGATCATCAGGACAAAGCAGAGGTGCTTCGTCCGGAGGAGTTACCGGCCAGGCTGGTGGAGCTAGAGACTTGTCAGGTGGTTCTCAGGCAGGAGGACTTGCAGGTGGTTCTCAGGCAGGAGGACTTGCAGGTGGTTCTCAGGCAGGAGGACTTGCAGGTGGTTCTCAGGCAGGAGGACTTGCAGGTGGTTCTGGAGGAGGTCTTTCACGTGGTTCTGCTGCAGGAAGGGTAGGAGGAGTTGGACTTCGGTCTCGTCCTTCAGCCGGTATCAGTGGAAGTGGAATGGGTGGTGGAGGTAGTGTAGGGGCACGGTATTCAGCTGGTGCCAGTGGGCTGTCTGGTGGAAGTGTTAATGCAGCAAGAACTTCAGGGGTATCATATGGCTCAAGTGGATCAGGAGCTCAAGTGTCAGGTAGTGTAGAAGGAACAAGTGGCTACTCTATCTCCGATGGTCCTGCAAAAGTCGAATTTCAACTTGGTGGAGGTCAGGGTTTCGCGACGTATGGGACTTCAGGACAATCTGGAGGATATAGCGGAGGGAGACAGACTGTTGGGATTGGTGGAGGTAGCGGGACGGGAGTATCTGGTAGTTCTAGAGCAGCTGCAGGTGGTTCTGTGGCAGGAAGTAGAGGAAGAGCCATTTCTGGATCCGTAATTTCTGGTAGAGGTGCAAACGCACCGCCCAGAGGAGCTGGAGTAGCAGGTGGTGCTGGAGGAAATGCCTATTTTGGAACTGGTTCGGGACTGCGGTCTTCTGCTGGTACCAGTATGGTGACTAGCGGGAGGACAAGCGTAGGAATTGATTCTGCAGTATCTTACGGATCTAGTGGGTATTCAACCTCAGATGGTCCTGCGAAAATAGAATTTCGAATGGGTGAGGGTCAGGGATTCTCAACTTTCGGAGGAAGTGGTGTTAGCATATCAGGTAGCGGAAGCAGAGGATCAGATTCGGGTATCTCTAGTAGTAGTGGCAGTCTGGGAAGAAGGACAGCATCTGTCGCTGGTTCGCTAACAGGAATTCGGGGAAGTTCAAGGCTGGATGAGCTCAGGAGGCAGCAAGCTGAGTCGATATCCGGCGATGGCGACGGTTTAGTGGCTGTCGATATGAGAAGCCATGGTAGTGGTGTATCATCAGGTGTATCATCGTACAGTGGTAGGAATTTGCGTCAATCAGATGTTAGTCATACCTCTCCACCTAATCCACGTGATGTTCAGGTTCAACAAGAGCACGTCACAAGTGGGGGATCCGTAGCCGTCGACACAAGTGGAATTTCTCAGCAGCAAGTGGACATAGAACAAATCTTTGTGTGATATTTCTTCTATAGGACTCATTCATATTGTTTACGCAAACAGGACAGAAAGGGGGAAAAGCACAACTGATATGGAAAGAAATTGATACAAGCACGCATTTGATGGCATTGTTGTAATTTCCCCCTGAAAATGATGTTGAAATTGTTATTAAATAAATGTTTACTTACTGAGTTCTACGTATCTATTCCTTTCAGAAAAAAATGTTTTTTAAATGACAGAGTAAAATTCGTTAGCTGTAGCCGCACTACATTTTTTCTTCAATTACATTAACAGGTAAATAAAACATGCAAAGCAATGATAACGTTGGATGGCTTTTCTCTGTGTGAAAATACACTGGTGAGCAAAATTAAAGAATTTATAAATTCGTAGGTAAGTCGAGGTATTTCTGTGGAAATTCAATAAAACTTGTTAAAGAGATGTACTGTAACATTACTTCGAATAGAAAAATCATAATCTTATAATTTTCATGTGTTAATGTCATAATTTTTTAATTTACATGAAAGAGAAGTCCATGGCGTAACATTTAAAGTCTTTTGCTTAAGACATTAGGGATTTAAATATGGAATACGATTAGTCTTGACAGCCATGGGCCGCGGGTGGCCTAGTGGGCAACGTTCGTGACTGCCGAGGGAGGGACCTGAGGTTCGATCCCAGGCAGTTACGAACGCTCGATCCACTAAATATCCGCCGTGCGTCGGATGGGCATGTTAAGCCGTCGGACCCCGGGTACTGGCCCCCGGTAATAAATATGGGCGTCTTCCTCCCACTTTCTACTTCGCTTCCGTGTCACTTTCCTGTCGGGCACTCTAGCCCAAATCTCCTAGCTTCCTATTTCTAAGGGTTGTTTAAGACCTGGGGTCAGACACTCCCTTCCTAAAATCCTCTAAATATGATGATGATGAAGCAACGACTATTTATACTGTTTATGAGGGTATTGACTAGGATTTGAGGGATAAATGACCACTCCTCAACAACTGGCGTTTGTATTCTTGAAGTGTTTTGGCAGGGAGATGGCAAGCTCCAATGTGTCTCTCTTGTGCAACCCATCGGGTTTGAGATTGAGATCGGGATAATCTGGGTGGCGCTACGCCATTCGGCGAATATCTTCCTCTTCGAAAAAATCATTGACCAAAGGAGCTCCATGAGGTTGGGCATTATATCGCCGTGAGAATAAAATCTGAACCTACCGATCAACCGAATGGGCTGACATATCTGTTCAGGATCTTGTCTCTGCACCTGAGAGTAGTAACAGAGGCACTCTGCAACATGTGAGGGTCTGTGCACGCATTCGTCATGACTCCTGCCCAGACCGTTACGCAACATCCCTAAGAGTAACCCCTTTCTCTGATGTTAAAGGAATTATTGCGTGTCCTTGGTTCTCTCCAGATAAGAACACTTTGCGAATCAAGCTCAATTGCGATTCATCTTTAAAAAGAACGTGCACCCTGTCAAACATTCTGATCTGGACTACAAGTGTGATGTTGGCGACTCTAAGTTAAACGAGCTGAGGAAGTTAGAGGTAAACAAATAACTTGTTTCCTTGCATAAAAACATTGCCGATCGTGTGGCGCAGTGGTCGAAGCGCTGGCTTGTGACCATTCATCGAAGATCAGTCCGGGTTCGAATCCCGGTCAGGCATGGATGTTGTGTTTGACTTACGGCACTGATTCTCTCCCTTCTTAGGAGTCAGTAGCCCTAAATTATGAATGGGCAACTGCTTATAGCGTATCAAGTTGCATACAGTGATCGTTAAACTCCCAAATAAAATAAGCCGCCCCGGTGGCGCAGTGGTCTAAGTCGCTGGCCTCTGATCATTCGTCCGTAAGGGGTCCGGGTTCGAATCCCGGTGACGCATGGATGTTGTGCTTGTCTTACGGCACTGGCTCTCTCCTTCCCTGGAACCAGTGACCCTAAATTAGAGACGGGCGACTGCTTATAGCCCATTGAGTTGCTCACGGTGGTCGTTAAACGTCCAATCAAAAAAAAAAAAAATAAATAAATAAATAAAATTAAGTAAAATAAAAAATAAAATAGACATTACTCACGAAGTCTTCTATAACCCGTATGCGTTGAAACCCTCGTTTCAGGACGCACACGACATGAAGGTAGATAGCAATCAGGATGAATGTATGCGTAGCTCAGTTGGTAGAGCGACTTGTTCCGGAATAAGCGGACTCGGGTTCGAATCCCGGCGTAGACCAAAAATGACGGAGAAAAATACTTCGTTATAGCATCGAAAGCTATATACATTTCTGTAGATTTTGCCGCACCGTTTTTTTTGTACAGTATGAGGGAAAAGCTGTGCATAATAAATTAACATATTTAAAGAATTTCATGGCGGAAACAGGATTTCAAAAGGCTATTTTATTACAGTTTATTGAATTTCAGTGCTATTGGAGAAGATTTACTCTTACTCACACAGATATAAACTAGAACAAAAATATATTCAACTTAATTTTCATCTGCTTTTTATTAGGGGTATGCAAAAGTTTCCGCCGTTTTAAGGAGAAAGGAGACGGGATCAATCAGGAAACCAGTACACATTTATTCCACGAAATATTGGCCGTTAGCATCAATGACCTTTCGCCATTTTTCAGGCAACAAATGAATGCCCCTGTGATAGAAGGACTGGGGGTTTGAGCTGAAGAACGCAGTGACGAAATTTTCCACCTCTGGAACTATGGTGAACCGCTGTTGGGCTAGGGCATGTTGCATAGAGCGAAGCAGATGAAAGTCTGGGGCTACAATGTCCGGGGAGTAAGCCGGTTCCGGGAAAAACCTCCCAGTGTAACTGTTCAAGGGTTGATTTCGCCGCCCCAGTGGCGCAGTGGTCTAAGGCGCTGGCCTCTGATCATTCGTCCGTAAGGGGTCCGGGTTCGAATCCCGGTCAGGCATGGATGTTGTGTTTGTCTTACGGCACTGGCTCTCTCCCTTTCCCTGGAACCAGTGACCCTAAATTAGGGACGGGCGACTGCTTATAGCCCATTGAGTTGCTCACGGTAGTCGATAAACCTCCAATCAAAAAAAAAAAAAAAAAAAAAAAAAAAAAGGGTTGATTTCGTGGTGGCTCCGACATGTGGTCTGACATTATCGCGTAACAGGATGACTAGGCAGCGTCCTTTACCTGTACATGGGCGATTTTGCTCGATTGCGGCGATCAGTTTCATCAACTGATCGCTATATCGTTGTGCAGTGATTGTTTCCCTCGGTTTCAACAATTCGAAGTACAGCACTCCATTCATATCCCACCACACACACACACACACAACAGCACCGTTTTCCCGTGGATATGCTGTTTTGCAGTGGATGTTGATGGCTGGCCTGGGTCGACCCAGGATCACTCGCGTACGTGGTTGTCGCAACAGACCCATTTTTCATCTCCGGTGACAACCTTCAAGAAGAAATTCTTCCCTTGGTACCTCTTCAGCAACGACATGCATATACCTAATTGTTGATCATCATTACGCTCCGTTAAAGTATGCGGAACACCCCTTCCCGATCTTCTGGATGTTCCCCAAGGCCTGTAGATGCTGTACCACCGTCGGTTGAGTCACTTCCAAACGTTTCGCCAGTTGCGTGGTCGATTGTGTGGCATCCTCTTGCAACAGCGATTCCAATTCCTCGTCTGCGAATTCCTGCGGTTTACCTGCACGTGGCTTGTCTTCCAAGCTTAGATCATCTTTCCTAAACCTGGCAAACCATTCTTGACACGTCCGCCCACCCATAACCGTTTCGCCATACGCCTGACATATTGAAACGTATGCTTCACTCGCACTTTTCCCTAAATTAAACATGAATAACAAACAGTGGCGCAAACGAACTTTATCGACCGCCATGCTTGACTTCATGTATGAACTAACAACACGGGTTGCCGGCCAGTTAGACCCCTACTGCGCCTGCTAGCGGGGCGGCGGAAACTTTTGCATACCACT
The DNA here is from genome assembly GCA_039090855.1 of Macrothele yani. Lineage (NCBI taxonomy): Eukaryota > Metazoa > Arthropoda > Arachnida > Araneae > Macrothelidae > Macrothele > Macrothele yani. Next base: position 28,836,665 of record CM077013.1, on the reverse strand, counting down.
AATAGTTTTAAGAATTTTTATTTGCTTGGAGGATTTAACGACCACGGTGAGCAACTTGATGGGCCGTAAGCATTTACTTGTCCCTAATTTTGGGTTACTGGTTCCAGGGAAGAGAGAGAGCCAGTGGCACAGTATAAACGCAACATCTATGCCTCGCAGGGATTCGAACCCAGTCGTATCTAGGGCGAATGGTCAGAAGCCAACACTTAGACCTCTGCGCCACTGGGGGACGGCTTCAAAGAAATTAAGACAATGATTTCAAATAATCTCTCTCAAAATGCTGTTCGAAAACTACCTGAAAACACGTATAAAAACGGAACGCGCAGTTGCGATTTACCACATCATTCAGTTTTGCTATTGAATTTTCCTTACTGTAAAATATCCATATTGTACATCAGCTGGAAGAATTTTAGTTAGTTGCTAGCAAAGAAATTTACGAAACCCAAATTCCATCCGGGAAAAAATAGTTGTTTGGAAAATTCCCTCTTCACAAAGAAATTCCTTTGCACTGACACAACGGTGTGAATAAAATATTATTTTGCGTCTTTTCGTTTTTATTTTAATTTACGTTTTGGGTTTGTTGGTGTGATTTTGGAATAGAGGAAATGATCTTGGTATTTCTCTCAATATGCATGTTATGGCATTTAATTCCGCTTTTTTATTTAAAAAGCAAAAACACAATTTCTCTTGAAAACTTGTTTTCACTGAATAAGCTTCATAATTTTTTTTTTCACTGGGGGTTTAGCGACTACGGTGAGCAACACCGTGGGTTATCAGCAGTCTTCCGTCTCTAACTTAGGGCCACTGTCTCCAGGGAAGGGAGAGAACCAGTGCCGTAAGACGAACCCAACATTAATGCCTCACCGGGATTCGAACCCGGATGCATCTCGGGCGAAGTATCAAAAGCCAACGTTTAGACCATTGCGCAACTGGGGCGGGATTTCATAATTCCCATTATTGGTTGCAACAGCGGTCAGTCTGTTTTTGATCTCATTAATTCCCAACTCTTAACATTACAAGTGCGGAATTTTTCCCAAATCTAGACCCGAGGTTAATATCAGTCACACAGTTTTCAACGAAAGATGACGTTCAAGTAAAATGCTGCTTACAGGATACGTTTCAACGAAGCGTGTTGCCATACGTACAAATCTAAATTTCAAAGAAAAAAACAAAGAAACGTATTTCTAATTTTGTTTATGGAAGAAAAAGTGCCGATGTGGCTTATTGGCATGAACATTTAAAAATGTCGATATTTACACGTTTCATCCGAAAAAAAAAATTATACTCATGCTTATCGTAACACATTACAGCGCAAATTCGGAAGATGTGAATCCGTTTATTGGTGTAAATATGACACGAATGCGTAGTCAGATAATATTCGAAAACTTGAAAATTTCGTCGTCTTGGAGCGGGAATCGAAACTGCGTCTCCCGGATAGCGGCCGAGTAAGTTATGGTTACACTCAAATTCTGTGATGCTTATATTCAAATTAATCGGAAACTTGCAACTTGGTCGTTCTGGGTGGTGTAGTGGTTAGCGTACTCGGGCGTTCCCACTCCAAGGCGACGAAATTTTCAAGTTTTCGGATATTATCTGACTTAACACGCACGTCATATTTACACCAATAAACGGATTCACAGCTTCAAAATTTGTATTGTACAATGGTGTACTGCACCACAAAGTCTTACGACAATATTTCTCAAACATTTCGTATTCCGGATCACTACGTAAGCATTCCATACGTATGCTGCTCACTCGACTGAATACCGAGTGTGTTCAGAAAGCAATACCTCCATATTTATTCACAAGCCCAATGGCAAGGTATCGAATTGAAACAACACAAGGACAAAGCTCAGTATATGAACTTTAATCCACATATTTTGTTTTTCTATATAGTCGCCCTCAAGCTTGATACAGATACACCAGCGTTTAATAAGTTTTTCAAACTCGTCTCTTCAAAAATCTTTAGATTGTGCTCTGAACCATTTCACCTTAGCGGCTTGATCATCTTGGTCACAGGTGAACTGAATTTATTTCAGATGTCTCTTGTGAGCAGAGAATTACCAGAAGTCGGACGGAGCCAAATGTGCCCTGTAGAGTAGGTAGGATGTTCAAGAACATCACACCAGATTTTCGGTATGGCCTATAACGTAATTTCTTCTCGTGCTGAAATACCGTCGTTCTTATGTTATGTCTAAATCATTAGGTATGCATATGATGGAAACACTTCCTTAATTAAACCTTTACGGCCAGACGAAAAATAGGACAAAAGTCAACTTACTGTAATTGATTCTTTATTCCACCATTTCAACAACATAAATATCGCACTTCAAGGTATAACATAATCCACATAATCCACCACACATCCAACACACCCGAGCAACTGTTGTATTGTTGTTTTTATCTATCGCTCTTATGTCATACATTCATGCGTCACGTTCAATCTGACCTCAAAAGTGTTGCCAACAGTATTCTCGTGAGAGAGAAGATGTCACGTTAAGTTGTGAAGTATAACTGAGAACAAACTCAAAATTTACACAGGGAAAGAAACTGAAAATGAAAGTTAATTTAGAATATACGTCACAGGCCTCTGAAGCGAAAGCACTGGTGCGGGGTTTGGCATTATCGTGGTGCAGAATCATAGGCCTTTTCTCCCCATGCATGGGGTATATTCATCACTTTAACTTTTTCAAGGTATTTACGTAGCTCTCAGAGCTGATAGTCGTACCATTGACCTTGTATTCCTGATGAAAAATGACTCTGTAGTCCCAGAACACAGTACGCATGCACTTACTGGCAGAAATTTGCATTTTGAATTTTTTTCTCTCGAGGAGAGGATGGGTTTCGGTATTTCAGCGATTGATTTTTCATTTCTGGATCATAATCGTGAAAACAGCTCTCATCACCAGGTACAATGCTTTGGAGAAAATGACTTCCATATTTTTAACGGCAAGCAAGCAACCTTTAGCATGTTTCAACTCTTGATTTCTTCATTTCAGTCGTTAGGTGACGCGATACCCAACGAGAACACATTTAGTTGCATTCTAAAACGTTAACAACGTCATTAGTACTTATGAAAACACAAGTTTGTCCGCTACGGGCATCGAACCCATATCTCCCTCACTCCGGAGTAAGTCGCTCTCCCAACTGAGCTACGCGGACAGAATGTCTAGCTGCAGATTTGTCGTCCTGACATATGATTTCACCTCTGTACTACGCCACATCATCTACCTCTTAATTTATTTTCTTTGAAGCGAAGTATAGATTTTTCATTAATTCCAAACAATGTGTGGAATAAACATCACACATTTTTCGAAGAACCCAACGGCCAGTGGATCCATTTTCGGCAATCGGGCGGCAGTGTGAAAACAAAAGTCTGTCCGCGACGGCGGTAGGGCCCTCTCACTCCGGAGTAAGTCGCTCTCCCAACTGAGCTACGCGGACAGAATATCTCGCCCCAGAGTTGTTGTCTTGACACATGCTTTCACTTCTGTAGTTCTTCACATCCTACGTAACTAAACTAATGTGCAGCTAGCTGTCTTGCTATGGTTCTCTGAGTCATTCTTCGATACTCCCGGATGAGCTCATCGACTTTCTGCCTCTTCAAATCCCAAGTTGCGATTCCAGGCCTCCCAGTCAATGGCTGATCCTTTATTGCCAACATTCCACTATTATCCTTTAATTTTGTTTTACACAACGATAAATACTGCTTATGTACAAAGTTTTATAACCATAAACTGCCACTTATCCAGCGTGAATTTCTTTGGGAGGTACATTTTCATGAGTTAAGAACTCCACAATTGACACCCGACGACACAGTTGAAAAAGAATCATCCATTTTAAACACAATTAAATGAAAACAGAGAGATGCACGGAGTTCTATTACGCAGTAAAATGAAGCTAATGGTACAAAGCATCGTTTGCCGTCTGACTGGTTGCTAAGCTACAAGACAATGAGCGAGACACTTGCTCGAAGGAATTACATATTGAACACGCCTCGAACGTTTCACTTGACAAAAAGCTATACATGTTATAGCGAAGTAAATTTCTCCGTCATTTTTGGTCTACGCCGGGAATCGAACCCGAGTCCGCTTATTCCGGAACAAGTCGCTCTACCAACTGAGCTACGCAGACGTTCATTCTGATTGCTATGTGCCTTTATGTCGTGCGCGTCCTGCTGGCAGGTACGTCACATCTCCCCCCCCCCCCGAAAGAGGGCCGGGGGCATGGCCCACGGGTCAGCCGTGACCATGAATCGTTGCACGCAGCAATCCGCTGTAGAACGTGCACTTGAGAACTCTCAGTCAGTCTGGTGTATGGAATGCAACGTCACACACATTTATTTTTCGAAGCGCTGGAGAAGAGATTCTCTGATTTTTCCTATCTCGCGGTGTGGAAATAACATCACACCATTGCGAGATTTTGAACGGTCGGGTCATCCGGATAGTTCGGGCGCCATTATAACGAAGTAAATTTCTCCGTCATTTCTGGTCTACGCCGGGAATCGAATTCGAGTCCGCTTATTCCGGAACAAGTCGCTCTACCAACTGAGCTACGCAGACGTTCATTCTGATTGCTATGTGCCTTTATGTCGTGTGCGTCCTGCTGGCAGGTACGTCACAATGTGCTTATCGAAATACACTAAAGAATATGCGCTATTGTGCCACAAAGTCCTAAGATAATATTTCTCAAACATTTCTTCCTCTCGCGTTACTATTTAAGTACCGGTACGTATGCGGACGACTCAACTTATTACATTATTTACATATCCTTTACCGAAATCTATTATTAACTTACCAACCATTAAAAGAACCAATTCTTTTTAATCGTTTCTCATGCAGTTTGCTCATGATAATTAATGTTTGCGGTACAAGGTAAAACCGCCGCCCCGGTGGCGCAGTGGTCTAAGGCGTTGACCTCTGATCATTCGTCCGTAAGAGGTCCGGGTTCGAATCCCGGTGAGGCATAAATGTTGTGTTTGTCTTATGGCGTTGACCTTCTCCCTTCCCTGGAACCAGTGGCCCTAAATTAGGGACAGGCGACTGCTTATAGCCCATTTGAGTTGCTCACGGTGGTCGTTAAACCTCCAATCAAAAAAAAAAAGGTAGTAAAACCACAGCTGAAACAAACTTTCCTTATCTGGAGTCGAGACACGAAATTACGCACTTTCGAGTTTAAAAGTTCCTTATTTTCACTCAAATATTACCCTGTTTTTACTTTGTGATACCTTCTTTATAGGAAGGTATCAGAAAGTAAAACAGGGTAATATTCCAAAATTGAACTTCCAGTTTTTGACATAATTTTACTAAAGTTTGGTTGCAAATGTCAACTTTAACGTAAACGTTGTGTGATCGCCGACAAACACAACACTCCGCTGAAATGCAGAAAGAAAAATGAACCAAGACAGAGAGATGAGTATGGGATAATGAACGTAAAATTTGGATGATGCTTTCTGGGTAGGGTTTGGAAAAATCCTTTTCAAGGCTAAACACTAAGGGGAAGTTGTGCATCCAAGAACTCTTTATGTGGGTGGCCTGAAGATGAAAATAAAAATACGTCGGACAAAACATTTTCCAAACTATTGGGAAGCGATTAAAATAACTCCGTCATATTAAAGTGTGTTTTGAACGACTCGTAAAATATTGGAGGGAACGGAAAGTAATGTCGTTTTTGGAAAAGAAGAGAAACATTGTCTGTAAGAGAAGACATTTATTTCTTAATCAATTATATAATCGCCATCATTACTGATCACACTTTTCCATCGTGAAACTAAACTTTCAATGCCGTCAAAAAAATCCTCCAAATGTGACGTCAGTAAATAAACAAATACATCGCTCTTTTCACGTTCCAGAAACACATAGCAACAAAAAATTTGTTTTCAGCCACCGCAGTGGAATCGAACCACGGATCTCTCGATATCTAGCCGAGCGCGTTACATTTACACCACGGTGGCCAACAACCAACGGTGCTATGTGTATTTTTAAGTCAGCTTCTGACATCATAAATCCGTAAGATGGGCTCAGCTACTGAGACGTCTCCATCTGGTGGGCATTAACAACAGCACAGGCTATATACACTATCTACCAACAAGTAATTGGACACCCCTGCAATCGACGATATCTGCGGTCCTAATACACGTCACGGCCGCCGCCGTTAAATATCGTGTGGGAAACAACAACGCAACCACCACTTGCATGCAAGATGCCACGCAGTTCGGAGCTCTCTGATTTCGAGAAAGGTGTAATCGTCGGGTATCACAGAAATGGCCGATCCATACGGGACATATCCAGCGAGTTGAAGTACCCAAAATCGACAGTGGCCTACGTGATTGGCAAGTGGAAGCTGAGAGGTGACTGTCGGAATATGCCCCGACCCGGCAGACCGACAAAACTGGGAGTTAGAGACCGATGGGTGCTGGCCGGAGAAATTCGGAAGAACCGCACCAAATCGATGGGCCACATCCGCGAAGAGTTTCAACATGCATCCGGGAGTGTTCTGTCGATTAATACCATCTGTAAGGAAGCCCATCTGCTCGGTTATCATGGATGTGCTGCCGCCCACAAGTCTTTGATCACCAAGTCCAATAGCGCTGCTTGGCTAACGTGCTTTAAAGAACGTCGACAGTGGACCGTTGAACAGTGGAAAAAGGTTCTCTGGAGCGACGAATCAAGGTTCACCCTCTACCGTTTGTATGGAAGGGTCTGGGTTTGGCGTCTGCCTGGAGAACGCCTCCTGCTGGAATGTATTGTGCCAAGTGTGAAGTTCGGCAGCGGTGGAATTATGCTATGGGGGTGTTTCTCCTGGTATGGCACGGGACCCTTGGTCGCAATTCCTGGTAGACTCAACGCCGAGATCTACTGCACCATTTTGGATGACCATGCGCTTCCTACGTTGTGGCAGTTTTACGGGGTGGACCCATGTTACTTTCAGGATGACAATGCCACCTGTCATGTTGCGAGGTCCACCATGGCTTGGTATGGTGACAATAGGGTTAATCGAATGGACTGGCCTGCGCAGAGCCCGGACCTTAACCCTATCGAGCACGTCTGGGACGAGTTGGAGCGTCGACTTAGGGGTGCCCCCGCCGTCCGAAATCGGTGAAGGAACTCACCTGTGTGCTCCAAGCCGAGTGGAAGAAAAGACCGCTAGCCGTCGTACAACGCCTGGTTGAGAGTATGGCCCGAAGGGTCGCAGTTGTAATCGCCGCTCGTGGAAGCTCCACCAACTATTGAAGGTGAATAAACTTCGTTTTCCTTTGCTATCACAGGTGTCCAATTACTTGTTGGTAGATAGTGTATAATATAGCAATTAAATTAAAAGGGCGAGATCCAAGGTGAAAATCCTAAGATGGGCTCAGCTACTGAGACGTCTCCATCTGGTGGGTATTAACAACGGCACTGGCTATATATATATTATAGCAATTAAATCCAAAGGGCGAGATCCAAGGTCAAAATCCTAATCAAATTTTCACCTTGGATCTCGCCCTTTGTATTTTATTGCTATAATATATATAGCCAGTGCCGTTGTTAATGCCCACAAGATGGAGACGTCTCAGTATCTGAGCCTATCTTACGGACATACGATGTCAGAAGCTGATTTAAAAATACACATAGCATCGTGGATTGTTGGCCACCGTGGTGTAAATGTAACGCGCTCGGCTAGATATCGAGAGATCCGTGGTTCGATTCCACGGCGGAGGCTGTAAACAATTTTTCGGTTGCTATGTGTTTCTGGAACGTGGAAAGAGCGATGTATTTATTTATTTCAATGCCGTCTTTATAAAAAGACGTTGGCTGTGATGCAAAGAAGTCCGAGAACATCGTTTTGACATTATCAATATTGTGGAATCTTTTTTTCATTAAGAAAGTACGGCAGATATCTGAACAAATGGTAATCAGATGGTGCAATTTCATGGGAATAAGGGGGATGGAGGCAGAACTTAGTTGTTGACAATAGATGTCTACTGTTACGGTCTGTCCGGGCTCCAAGAGCTCAAAGTGAGCTATGCCATCGATAGTCCACCAAACACAGAGCAAAGCCCTTTTGGGGTGTAGGGCGTATTTTTGGCGTAGGAACTGGGGACAAAGCCACTGGTTTTTGCATTTGTTGTTCACGTAAAGAACCCGCTTTTCATCTCCAGTGACAATTCGATGAAGAAATGGATCCTTTTCCTGTCGGCTGATCAACGAATTGCAGATGCTGGAACGCTGGGCTTTTTTGTCAGGTGAATGTTGGTGTGGCACTCAAACTCCTTGTCTATAGACCTTCCTTTCCTATCTGTTGTAGGTGCTCTTGAACAGTAGAGCATTATGCATTAACATATTGGGATAATTCATCAATGGTTTGACGAGGATCTGCCTCAACGGCTGCACGCAGCAGGTCATTGTCCAGCTCCATAGGCCTTCCTGCAAGAGGGGCATCAGAGAGGTCAAAATTCCCTGACCGGAATTGGGCGAACCAACGCTGGCACTTGCGGACATTTAAAGCATTCGGAAAAACTGCACAAATGTTATTGGTGGCCACGGTTGCATTGTTCCCCTTGTGAAATTCATACAGCATACAATGACGAACATGTCACTCTTCGGGTTTTATGTCACTCATTTTGTTCTACAAATCTGGAAGACAAAAACAAAAACACCTACATAAGTTAAAGGTGAATACTTCATTCCCCCCAAAAAACGACATTACTCTCAAATCCCCCAATACATACAGTGAAACCTCCGAATAACGGCCACTGCTCTGACAAGGAAAAAGTGACCGTAGTTGAGAGGTGGCCGTTGTTCGGAAGTTAAGCCTAAATGAACATTGTTAGGCCATTACGTTTTATGCAAAAGCAGCATAAATATATGAAGTTTATGCGCAATACAGAAAACGTAACAGTGCTTATTTCCAAATGCTGACTGCTGAAGAAAACTGAATACACCCTAATTCATAAAGAAATATACAGTTTCTAAATGCTGAAAAACAGTAACAGTTGAAGACACGGACCACAACTGCGAACCGTTAGGTAGATGTACTCATAAAGTTTGTGTCCCGCTACTGAGGGAAGTGACGTAGGCGATAGCGCGCATGTCACGTGACCTGTCAGTCAAAATGGCATCGTATGCAGTGGAGAAGGCGTTTTGTGTTCTTGAATTGAGCAAAACGGAATCTGTAACTCTTGTGCAACGGCATTTTCGATCACGATTCGGTAAAGAACTTCCAACCAGAAAATCTATCCACGATTGGCATACAAAAGTTGAGACTACGGGCTGTTTGTGCAAACTTAAAAGTCCTGGACGACCGCGTGTATCGGAAGAAGTCGTCGATAGTGTTTGCATCGCCATTCAACAAAGCCCAGGAAAATCAACGCGGAGAGTGAGTCGAGAAGTGCACAGCCCACCGTCTAGAGAATTTTGAGAAAGAAGCTGAAAATGATTCCATACAAAGTGCAGATGTTGCAAAATCTCACTGACCTTGACCAGATGGATTGGACCAGCCGCGGACTACAACATGCCCCTGACCCAATGGCCACACAGAAGTCCTGACTTAACACGTTGTGACCTTTTCTGCGGGGGTACGTAAAGGACAAGGAATTCGGCCCTCCCCTTCCTGTTGATCTAGCGGAGCTGAAACAGCGTATCACAGCCTCTATCACTGCACTTGATTCAGATATCTTACCTCGCATTTGAGCGAAAATGGATTTCCAGCTCGATGTATGTTGTGTGACTAAGGGTGCACACATAGAACATCTGTGACTGTCTCTAAAAATACTTGAAACATTCCCCACCAATTCTGTTACAGGTAACATAAAATATCTCACATTGTTCTTGTTTTATACTGCGATGAAACTGTATACTTCTTTGTGAATCACACTGTATAATAATTAAATAAATAATTCAGGTTTTGAGGATTTTAAAAAACAGTTTCTGACGTCTCGTGTTGAACAGATCGAAATAGGAAGCTAGGATATTAAGGTTAGGGTACGGTATATATTGGAAATTAAAAAAAGAAAAACGTTAGATACTAAAGCCCAAGCGCACAGTTATCTGCCTGCCAACCATGAAGCAGGAACAAAGCCCAGAGGGATCAAGCCAAGAAACATCGTCCCCCAAAGGGTCAAAATGCAGGCCCCATCGACCACTTCCGCAGCCCTCGGGGGAGATTGAAACACATGGAAGCTACATCTCTCCTCACGTAGAACTAAGTAACTCCTTTTCACTTAAGCATAGCCACTGTACCAGCCGTAATGTAACCCATTCCGCTTTTAGCATTAATATTTTTGTCCCTATCCTATCCCTCTTACCGAAGTACCAAAAGAATTGCATAAAATTCAAGGGACACGGTGTCCGTTAGATCTCCTTCCGGGAGGACTGGGGTGTCCGTTGACCGTTGTTAAGAGGTTTATTTGTTCGGAGGTTATAGTTAATGTTAATCCTGCGGAAACCGTTCAGTACCAACCAAAACTTGCCGCTGCACGGATGTTACCGTTTTCGGAGGAGTCTGTCAATCAAAGTTTTACTGTATCAAAAATCATACGCATATTCGCTGAAATGTCACTGAATTAGAAACTCCAGCCCAGCAACGCGTTGAGCTACATCTTGACCTAATGACGGAGACCACGCGATGAGGCATGGACTCCACGAGCTTAAGGAAATGTTCACTGGAATGCCATTGAATTAGAGACTCCAACCCAGTAACGCGTTGGGCTACATCTTGACCTAATGACGTAGACCACGCGATGAGGCATGGACTCCACGAGCTTAAGGAAATGTTCACTGGAATACCATTGAATTAGAGACTCCAACCCAGTAACGCGTTGGGCAACATATTGTCCTAATGACGGCGACCACACGATGAGGCATGGACTCTGCGAGCTTGAGGAAATGTTCATTGAAATGCCATTGAATTGGAGACTCCAGACCAGTAGCGCGTTAGGAAACCTTTTATCCTAATGACGGTGACCACACGATGAGGAATGGACTCCACGAGCTTACAGAAATATTCAGTGAAATTTCACTGAATTGGAGACTCCAGCCCAGCAACGCGTTGGACTACCTCTTGTCCTAATGACGGCGACCACACGATGAGGCATGGACTGCACGAACTTACGGAAATGTTCACTGAAATGCCATTGAATTGGAGACTCCAGACTAGTAACGTGTTGCGAAACCTCTTATCCTAATGACGGCGACCACACGATGAGGAATGAACTCCACGAACTTACGGAAATATTCACTGAAATTTCACTGAATTGGAGACTTCAACCCAGTAACGCATTGGACTACCTCTTGTCCTAATGACGGCGACCACACGATGAGGCATGGACTGCACGAACTTACGGAAATGTTCACTGAAATGCCATTGAATTGGAGACTCCAGACCAGCAACGCGTTGGACTACCTCTTGTCCTAATGACGGCGACCACACGATGAGGCATGGACTGCACGAACTTACGGAAATGTTCACTGAAATGCCATTGAATTGGAGACTCCAGACTAGTAACGTGTTGCGAAACCTCTTATCCTAATGACGGCGACCACACGATGAGGAATGAACTCCACGAGCTTACGGAAATATTCACTGAAATTTCACTGAATTGGAGACTTCAACCCAGTAATGCATTGGACTACCTCTTGTCCTAATGACGGCGACCACACGATGAGGCATGGACTGCACGAACTTACGGAAATGTTCACTGAAATGCCATTGAATTGAAGACTCCAGACTAGTAACGTGTTGCGAAACCTCTTATCCTAATGACGGCGACCACACGATGAGGAATGAACTCCACGAGCTTACGGAAATATTCACTGAAATTTCACTGAATTGGAGACTCCAGCCCAGTAACGCGTTGGACTACTTCTTGTCCTAATGACGGTGACCCCACGATGAGGCATGGACTTCACGAGCTTACGAAAATATTCACTGAAATTTCACTGAATTGGAGATCCCAGCCCAGCAACGCGTTGGACTACCTCTTGTCCTAATGACGGCGACCACACGATGAGGCATGGACTGCACGAACTTACGGAAATGTTCACTGAAATGCCATTGAATTGGTGACTCCAGCCCAGCAACGCGTTGGACTACCTCTTGTCCTAATGACGGCGACCACACGATGAGGCATGGACTGCACGAACTTACAGAAATGTTCAGTGAAATGCCATTGAATTGGAGACTCCAGACTAGTAACGTGTTGCGAAACCTCTTATCCTAATGACGGCGACCACACGATGAGGAATGGACTCCACGAGCTTACGAAAATATTCACTGAAATTTCACTGAAGTGGAGACTTCAACCCAGTAACGCATTGAACTACCTCTTGTCCTAATGACGGCGACCACACGATGAGGCATGGACTGCACGAACTTACGGAAATGTTCACTGAAATGCCATTGAATTGGTGACTCCAGCCCAGCAACGCGTTGGACTACCTCTTGTCCTAATGACGGCGACCACACGATGAGGCATGGACTGCACGAACTTACGGAAATGTTCAGTGAAATGCCATTGAATTGGAGACTCCAGACTAGTAACGTGTTGCGAAACCTCTTATCCTAATGACGGCGACCACACGATGAGGAATGAACTCCACGAGCTTACGGAAATATTCACTGAAATTTCACTGAATTGGAGACTTCAACCCAGTAACGCATTGGACTACCCCTTGTCCTAATGACGGCGACCACACGATGAGGCATGGACTGCACGAACTTACGGAAATGTTCACTGAAATGCCATTGAATTGGAGACTCCAGACCAGCAACGCGTTGGACTACCTCTTGTCCTAATGACGGCGACCACACGATGAGGCATGGACTGCACGAACTTACGGAAATGTTCACTGAAATGCCATTGAATTGGAGACTCCAGACTAGTAACGTGTTGCGAAACCTCTTATCCTAATGACGGCGACCACACGATGAGGAATGAACTCCACGAGCTTACGGAAATATTCACTGAAATTTCACTGAATTGGAGACTTCAACCCAGTAATGCATTGGACTACCTCTTGTCCTAATGACGGCGACCACACGATGAGGCATGGACTGCACGAACTTACGGAAATGTTCACTGAAATGCCATTGAATTGAAGACTCCAGACCAGCAACGCGTTGGACTACCTCTTGTCCTAATGACGGCGACCACACGATGAGGCATGGACTGCACGAACTTACGGAAATGTTCACTGAAATGCCATTGAATTGGAGACTCCAGACCAGCAACGCGTTGGACTACCTCTTGTCCTAATGACGGCGACCACACGATGAGGCATGGACTGCACGAACTTACGGAAATGTTCACTGAAATGCCATTGAATTGGAGACTCCAGACTAGTAACGTGTTGCGAAACCTCTTATCCTAATGACGGCGACCACACGATGAGGAATGAACTCCACGAGCTTACGGAAATATTCACTGAAATTTCACTGAATTGGAGACTTCAACCCAGTAATGCATTGGACTACCTCTTGTCCTAATGACGGCGACCACACGATGAGGCATGGACTGCACGAACTTACGGAAATGTTCACTGAAATGCCATTGAATTGAAGACTCCAGACCAGCAACGCGTTGGACTACCTCTTGTCCTAATGACGGCGACCACACGATGAGGCATGGACTGCACGAACTTACGGAAATGTTCACTGAAATGCCATTGAATTGGAGACTCCAGACTAGTAACGTGTTGCGAAACCTCTTATCCTAATGACGGCGACCACACGATGAGGAATGAACTCCACGAGCTTACGGAAATATTCACTGACGTGTTGCGAAACCTCTTATCCTAATGACGGCGACCACACGATGAGGAATGAACTCCACGAGCTTACGGAAATATTCACTGAAATTTCACTGAATTGGAGACTCCAGCCCAGCAACGCGTTGGGAAGCCTCTTATCCTAATGACGGCGACCACAGGATGAGGCATGGACTCCACGAGCTTACGGAAATGTTCACTGAAATGCCATTGAATTGGAGACTCCAGCCCAGCAACGCGTTGGGAAGCCTCTTATCCTAATAACGGCGACCACACGATGAGGCATGGACTCCACGAGCTTACAGAAATGTTCACTGAAATGCCATTGAATTGGAGACACCACTTGATGTTTAAAACCGGCTTTAAACATCACGTGGAGTCTTCAATTCAATGGCGTTTCACCGAACATTTCCATAGATGACATTGATTGGAAATGTTTCACTAAATGATTAAAACCGTTGGCTCTTGGGTATTCACATAATTTTTAAATTTTGAATTACATTATTTTGGAACTTGGAAGTGAGATTTTCTAATGATCATAATACTTTCCTATAATGAAGGTAGGAGAAAGGAAGAGCTGCTTACTATTTGAGTGAAAATAAGGAACTTTTAAACTCAAAGGGTCGTATTTTCAAGGCTCGCCCTCTCAGGTAAGAAAACCTTGCTACGTGTCTGGCTAGTGGAGATGGTGTATTCAACCACAGTTTCGATCGGGTACGTGCGATAATATGGGAGCTGCAACCATGCATTTGCATAACTTTTGCTATCTCTAATATCATGGCACATCAGTGTATATTTAAAATTAATCAACCAATAACAAAGAACGAAGGACCACGTGATACAGCATGGGTAGGGCCCGGGATCCCTGGGCCGTCCCCACTGAGTGCTCTGAGAGACTTGCTGGAACAGGGCACTGATGACTAATTAGCTCGTGATCCGTACAGCGTATAGGGAATGCTCAACGAGTTTAGGAATTTCCACATATATTAGGGGTATGCAAAAGTTTCCGCCGTTTAAAAGAGAAAGGAGACAGCAACAATCAGGAAACCAGTACACATTTATTCAACGAAATATTGACCATTAGCATCAATGACCTTTTGCGTTTTTCAGGAAACAAATGAATGCACCTGTGATAGAAGAACTCGGGTTTTGACCTGAAGAACGCCGTGACGAATTTTGCGCCTCTGGAACTAATGTGGTGAACCGCTGTTGGGATAGGGCACGTTGTATAGAGCGAAACAGATGAAAGTCTGAGGGTGCAATGTCTGGGGAGTAAGCCGGGTACTGAAACCTCCCAGTTTAATTGTTCGTGGGTTGATTTCGTGGTGATACCGACATGTGGTCTGGCATTATCGTGTAACAGGATGACTAGGCGGCGTCCTTTACCTGTCAATGGGCGATTTTGCTTGATTGCAGCGTTAAGTTTCATCAACTGATCACTATATCTTTGTGTAGTGATTATTTCGCCCGGTTTCAACAGTTCGAAGTACAGCACTTCATGCATATCCCACCACACACACAACAGCATCGTTTTCTCGTCCGTGGATATCCTGTTTTCCAGTGGACGTTGATTGCTGGCCTGGGTCGATCCAGGATAGCTCGCGTACGGGGTTGTCGCAACAGATCTATTTTTCATCCCCGGTGACAACCTTCAAAAAGAAATTCTTCCCTTGGTACCTCTTCAGCAACGACATGGAGATGTCCAATCGTTGACCAATATTACTCTCCAGTAAAGTATACGAAACCCACTTGCCAATCTTCTGGATCTTCCCCAAAGCCTGCAAACGCCGTACAACCGTCGATTGAGCCACTTTCAAACTTTTCGTCAGTTGCGTGGTGGATTGTGTGGCATCCTCTTGCAACAGCTATTCCAGCTCCTCGTCTGTGAGTTTCTGTGTTCTACCACCAATCATCTTTCTTAAACCTGGCAAATCCTTCTCGACACGTCCGCTCACCCATAACCGTTTCTCCATTCACCAATATTGAACCGCATGCTTCACTCGCACCTTTCACTAAATTAAACATGAATAACAAACAGTTCTGCAAATGAACTTTATCAACCGCCATGCTTGGGTTCATGTACGAACTGTCAGCACGGGTCGCCTGTAGGTTAGACACCTACAGCGCCAGCTAACGTGAGCGGCGGAAACGTTTGCGTAACATTAAAACATTTGCACTGTTTCGGAGAATTCCTTTCACGAATACGGGGGTTCACACATCACACACTAGGTTGCTTTGTACCTTAGCTCCACGAAATACTACATGTATATGTGATTGATTAAAGTCCTTAGGAAAGAAAATTCTGAAGTGAGTAGCTTTCTGTTTGAGTTACAGTTTTCAATAAATTTATTCAAATGTTATTCCTGTAGAAGACATGTCCATTCCTGTAGAAGAACATGTCCATTCCTGTAGAACAACCATCCGCTTGTACCCCTGGTACCTAATCGACCTAGGTGCAACAATTAAAAATACAACGAAGTATACAAACAAAGCATTATTTTATTCTGAGGTGATTTGGAGAATATATTTGTAGTACTTATGAGAAACGTTATTTCATATTTCAAAAATACAAATACTAAAATGTATTTTTAATAAAAAGAATAAGGAAGCTAATTAATTCATAAAAAAACAATGTCTGAAGAATTTCTGACGCATTTTTTCGCATCCGTAATAAGGACGATGTCGCTTTTGATTCCTTAAGGGATCAATATCTGGTTGAATAATTCAATCAGATATTGATCCCTAAGTCTGAGTCGTACGTCGTGTTCAACGTCCAGACAGTTCCGCTTATTATGTTTCATTTCTACAACAGAAGAAAATCTCTAGTCTTATTTTCGTTTTGTGGAAAACAGCAGCAAATGCTGGATAACTATGTAATTTAGTTACGGATAATAATGTAAAATATTTAGCCCAAAATTTTGGAGAATAGAAAAGATGTAATCTTCCACCTGATAATGCCAAACTACAATTGCTATAAACACACAAAAGAAAGTGAAACGACTTTCAGGGAAATTTTTACCTACCCACCGTACTCATCAGATACAATATTTTTAATTACCATTTGTGGCTCGTTCTTTAGTGCAAATATATTAATGATTGCAAAGGATCCAAACTTTCTAAACACAGTAATAACTGCTGATGAAACATGGGTCCATTATTTCGACCCCTTCACGGAGCGCGCAATGAGTGTCTGGAAACACAGAGGCTTGCCTCCTGCAAAAGAAGTCCGCCAAACCAAATCAGCGGGGATGGTGATGATAATTTTATTTGATCATAATGGTATAGTCTACCAGCATGCTGTTCCTCCACAAATTGCTGTCAATGCTGAGTAATTACATTTAAAATCTAGAAGCGTCTGCGACGACACATATCGATCAAGCGACCGGAACTGGTAGGCAAGTGGACCCTACACCATGATAACTCCCGTCCACATGTGCCTGCTTGTGTTCAACAGTTTCTTACGAAATGCAGTATTAAAATCTTGCCACAGCCTGCATACAGTCCTGACCTCGCCCCTTGCGATTTCTGGCTGTTTCCAACAGTGAAGGAGAAGTTCCGTGGAGCAACATTCAACACAGATGCTGACGTTATCCGAGTTGTACAGGGGTTGCTATAGCAGCTTCCAAAGAATGCTTTCGCCACATGCTTTGAAAAGGGGACTGAACGATTGGACCGTTGCACAGCATACAAGGAAAGATACTTTGAGAGAGAACAACATATATTTTGCTGTACCTATATTTCTTCATTTTGTGTGATTTTACTCTCATTTTTTATGGAACGGCCGTGGTACTTCCTGTTATCTACCATACATAAAAAATAATTCCAATCGACCACAAGAAGGAACATTAATATTTAGCGAGAGAAAGGCCAACGATCTAGTACAGTGTTTTCATTGATGATAATTTCGACAAAACACTTTTAAGACGTGAAAATCTGCAGTTCACATGCAACATTATTTCTTTTTTTATCGAAACAGCCTATGTATGTGGACATTAGCTGGAACCGTGAAGTTTTTGTTCCTTGGAAACAATAAAGATATGAAGATCAAGCTCTATTTTTAAATCTTTGCCCCCGCGCAGAAATGTAATAGTTTGGCAAATAGGCAAACACCACTAAGGCTAAAGATGTGTACAACTGTAAATTTAAATATATTTTCAATAATAATGGTGAGCATACCAGTGAATGGATTTATAACATTATGCATGGCTTTTACCGATTATGAAAAGGCCTTTGATTCCACGAAACCATCAGCAATTACAATGGCTTTGAAATCCTGCGGTATTGAAGATGCATACATTAATATTATTAATAACATCTATGAAAATGCAAGTGCAAAGATTCGGCGATTTGAGAATACAGCACCCATAAAAATTGGAAAGGGAGTGAGACAAGGTGACACTGTATCTCCCAAACTCTTTAATGCCACATTGGAAAATGTCTCTCAATCACTGAACTGGGAAAACAAAGAGGTAAAGATTAATGGAGATTATCAAACTCACCTTCGTTTTGCTGATGACGTAGTCATTTTTGCAACTACCCCATCAGGGCTGCAGAGTATGATCCAGGAACTTGCTGACAAGAGTAAAGAAGTGGGATTAAAAATGAACTTTCAGAAGACAAAAGTGATGTACAATACTTTTACAAGAAATGAAGATTTATCGATTGATAACGAAAAGCTAGAGATAACCAATACCTACATTTATCTTGGACAGCAGATATCAAGTGAGGGTTACATTGATGAAGAAATTAATCGGCGTATAAAAATTGCCTGGAGAGTTTTTTCAAGAGCAATATACCATTATGTCTTAAAATAAAAGTGTTTGATCAATGCATCCTTCCAGTGCTTACATATGGTGCAGAGACGTGGACCTTAACTAAAAGAGACATACAAAGACTGCAGACAACTCAAAGCAGCATGGAGAGATGCATGCTTGGTGCAACCAGGAGAGATAAGAAGAGGAACTCGTGGATCAGAAAAATGGCAAGAGTGGAGGACATCATGATCAGAGAAAAATCCCTGAAATGGCAATGAGCTGGATATATTGCCAGAAGGACAGACCATCGGTGGACAGCTGACATTTTAGACTGGATTCCAAGGGACAGGAAAATACCCAGAAGAAGACCACATGGAAGATGGGTGGATGAAATTCGAAAGTATGCGGGAGTGACATGGAGGAGACTGACACAAGACAGACCGTTGTGGAAGTAACTTATGGGGACCTTGGTCCAGCAGTGGATTGATAATGGTTGACAATGATGATGATACCAGTGAAGCATAGGCCAAAGTACACTGCACAGCAAGAAAGTGCAACACCATGAAGTCAATGAAAGAATTACGTTAAACCTCTGGTAGCTGTAACGGGCATTTGAAGAAGAGCGGTGAGTAAACAAAAAGACTCAAATGTCCAAGTAAATAACATTTATTCATTTGGAAGTATGCAAGTCTTTAAGGGAAATATATGCAAGGGAACAGCGAGAAAGCTCTTGTGTGTGCATTTGGAATAAATTATATTTTCGGAGAAACGAGTAAAAATGTAGTTCTTCCTACAACATAGGCAGATGACAATCTAGACCGTACCGGAAGCCTAGGGCTCAGACACCCAGGATTTTCTCTAATCGTCTGAGTCGGGCCCAGGTCCAAGTCCGGGATAAGGCATATGGGGTGTTTCTGTCTTACCGTACTGGCTGTGTGTTCTCCCTTTAATCATTGTCTCTAAATTAGGGAGAGATGAAGGCTTTTATCTCTTAGTGTTGCTCATAGTGGGCGTTTTACAACGAAACAAAAAATCTATTGCGCCAGAATTTATTTATTATCTGTTGTGGTTAAACCTTGCTTAGAATCAGCTCTTAATTTCAGAAAATTGCAATTGCGACTTTTACAGAAGTTCTGCGCATGAAACCAAAGAATTAAATATTAACGTTAATTTAGGATCTGCCTGTAATATGGGGTCACAGTGAGCAACCCGATGGGTTATAAGCAGACGTTTGTCCTTAACTGAGAGCAAATGGTTCCAGGAAAGGAACAGAGCAAGCGTTGTGGGTGAAGCCCACTCATCCCACCTTAGGCGAATGGTCAGAATCCAGCGCCACTATCCACTCGGCCACCGGAGCAAAACTTATTCTCTTTCTATTTAAATTTTCCCTGTTACGGAAAATATGTTTTGCTCTGAACATTATAACGAAGTAAATTTCTCCGTCATTTCTGACCACGCCAGGATTCGAACCCGGATCCCCTCATTCCGGAATAAGTCGCTCTACCAATTGAGCTACGCGGACGTTTTATTCTGATTCCTATCTGCCTTTATGTCGTGTGCGTCTTTCTGGCAGGTACGTCACATATCCTGGTACGTTACAACATCACAGAGATTTTTTAACGCCGCCTCTGCGACTCAATGGTCAGTCACGGGTCTCTGGATAACCGTCCGAGGGGCAGAAATGGAAACTGGACACGGGTCACCTGGTCGATAATTTCTTGTGGGTCACGTGGGTGGGGCCAAGGCGTTTCTGACCCGGTTTTATTTCAGTTTTATTTTTGAATAGTAAAAGAAAAATATAAAAAAACAACAACCTTCAGAGGTCTTTGAAATAATACTTTTGAGCTGCAGAGTATGATCCAGGAAATTGCTGAAATGAGATTAAAACTGAACTTTCAGAAAACACAACTGATTACAAATGCCTTTACAAGGATGAAGATTTATCAGTTTATGGAGAAAAGCTGGAGATAAGCAATTCCCACATTTAACTTGGCAGCAGATATCAAGCAAAAATCACATCGATGAAGATATTAACTGGAGGATAAAACTTGATTGAAGAGCTATTGGAAGAAACAGTACAATTTTCAAGAGCAATATACCATTATGTCTTAAAAGAAAAGTGCTTAATTAATGTATTCTTCCAGTGCTTACGTACGGAGTAGAGACGTGAAACTTAGCTAAAAAAGACATAAAAAGACTGCAGACAACTTAAAGAAGCCTGGAGAGATGCATGCTTGGTGTAACCAAGAAAGATAACAAGTTAGTAAAATCATGCAATGCATAGATTATGATACGCTTTCCAACATGCCGGAAATCATTACTCAAGTTATGAGGATAATGGCTGTGAAATAAATATCGCTCCTGTGTCCTGACCTTCGACCCCATTTCGATGATATTGAACAGAACCGGTTCAGTGTACCTCTGGAGCAACATGATACAGTTTTTTCGCAATCGAAGCATTTGTACGTAAGTTATGACGCATAAGGGCAATGGAATGGATTCCGATCCTATGTCCTGATCTTTAACCCCATTTCGTCCATTTTCAATAAAATTTGACTCCAGGTGGTCTCCTAACACGTACTAAAATTTCATCGAAATCGAAACATTTTGACGCAAGTTATGACGCATAAGAGCAATGGAATGGATCCCATTCTTATGTTCTGACCTTTGACCCCATTTCGTCCATTTTTAATAGAATTCATTCCACGGTAGTCACCTACCATATTCTAAAATTTCATCGAAATCGAACCATTTTTACACAAGTTATGAACTATAAAGGCAATGGAATGGATGCTGCTCCTATGTCGTGACCTTTGACCCCATTTCATCCATTTTCAATAGGGTTCGTTTCCAAGTGATCCCCTACCATATACTAAAATTTCATCGAAATCGAACCATTTTTACTCGAGGTATCGTGCGGACGAGCAGACGGACAAAGCTGGAGCATATGCGCTTTTCAACCTACGGTTGGAAAGCGTAAAAAAGAAGAACTCGTAGATCAGGAAAATGCCAAGAAAGGAAGACATCACGATCAGAATAAAATTTGTGAAATTTTAATGGGCTAGACATGTTACCAGGAGAACGCACCTCAGATGAACAGCCTAAATTTTAGACTACATTCTAAGCTACACGAAAAGAACCGGAAGACCACGTGAGATATGGGTTGATGGAGGAGACTGACCCAAGATAGTCCGTTGTGGAAGAAACTTGGGGAGACCTTCATCCACCAGTGGATTGATAATGATTGATAATGATGATTATGATATATTCGAATTTACAGCCCAAAGCAGACTTGTCTGGGATAGGTCCATGTCCGAAATTTTTGACCTGTTTTGCAACTCTGCCGAGGACCAGTGCAAGAGCCCCAGACGAAGCGTACGTGAGGTAGCTGTCCCATGTTTCCCTACTCCGGAACTACTAGCCCCATTATGGAGATAGGAAGTAATTTATACCCTTTGATGCTATGCTCGTTACAGGGGCGTACTTAGAGGGGAGTCCAAGGGGTCTTGGTCCCTCCGAAAGTGTTTCATTTTTTTGACGTGTTTGGTTAAAATGCGACTTACATTAGAAAGCAAATACATTAATTGAATAAAAATGCATCAACTTATGTTTGGAAGCAAAACGTTCTGGTGGATTTTAAAAGCTTACATTTTCCGTCGGTCCCCCGGAAAAGATTTTCACATACGCTCCTTGGTCGTTGCATTGACGAAGCAAACAGATATCAAGATAAATTCTCCAATTTACATGGCAGGTTTAGATACTGATTATGCTGTGGCGCAGAATGGCCAGTATTAACTGCTATGCCTATTACAAATCAACTGTCTTCAGTAAACCTGAAGATCTTTTCATCCTGAAAAGCACAGTTGTTTCGTATTACAGCCTGTCTTGTACGATGGACAGGCGTCTCCGCTAAATGAATATTGGTTTGTTCTGGTTTCTACATACAGTCGAAATCAGCGTGACGTGCCTGCCACGCAGGACGCACATGAGATAAAGGCGATAGCATACGTCCGTGTAGCTCAGTTGGGAGAGCGACTTATTCCGGAATGAGGGGACCCGGGTTCGATGTCCGGCGTGGACAAAAATGACGGAGAAATTTACTTCGTAATACCAGATACAACGAGCTCGTATATACGAAAATTCCGCATAAGCCGAAGTTTTTATACATCCATTGAACTTCGTAATACGTATATTCTCTCCCTTTTTATCCGAACCGCATATTACGAATGAATCTTTTTGGAGGTACCGCATACATCGAAGTTTAGTACTGTTATTAGCAAGTTGAGTCGAATGGGTGCTTTTTTTTTAATTGGAGGTTTAACGACCACCGTGAGCAACTCAATGGGCTATAAGCAGTCGCCCGTGCCTAATTTAGGGTCAATGGTTCCAGGGAAGGGAGAGAGCCAGTGCCGTAAGACAAACACAACATCCATGCCTCACCAGGATTCGAACCCGGACTCCGTTCGGACGAATGATCAAAGGCCATCGCTTAGACCACTGCGCCACCAGGCTTATTGTTTCTTACTATGACCCGTCACTGAAGGAAGTCGCATTGTGAACACCTGACGGACTTTGAGCGAGGAAGGATTGTTCGAATGACAGAAGCTAGAGCGAGGAAGGATTGTTCGGATGAGAGAAGCTAGAGCGAGGAAGGATTGTTCGGATGAGAGAAGCTAGAGCGAGGAAGGATTGTTCGGATGAGAGAAGCTAGAGCGAGGAAGGATTGTTCGGAAGAGAGAAGCTAGAGCGAGGAAAGGATTGTTCGGATGAGAAAAGCTAGAGCGAGGAAGGATTGTTCGGATCAGAGAAGCTAGAGCGAGGAAGGATTGTTCGGATCAGAGAGGCTAGAGCGAGGAAGGATTAAGCGAGGAAGGATTGTTCGGATGAGAGAAGCTAGAGCGAGGAAGGATTTAGCGAGGAAGGATTGTTCGGATGAGAGAAGCTAGAGCGAGGAAGGATTGTTCGGATGAGGGAAGCTAGAGCGAGGAAGGATTGTTTGGATGAGAGAAGCTAGAGCGAGGAAGGATTGTTCGGATGAGAGAAGTTAGAGCGAGGAAGGATTGAGTGAGGAAGGATTGTTCGGATGAGAGAAGCTAGAGCGAGGAAGGATTGTTCGGATCAGAGAAGCTAGAGCCAGGAAGGATTGTTCGGATCAGAGAAGCTAGATGCCGAGGAAGGATTGTTCGAGATCAGAGAAGCTAGAGAGCGAGGAAGGATTGTTCTGGATCAGAGAAGCAGAGCCAGGCATGAGAGATTGTTCGGATGAGAAGCTAGAGCGAGGAAGGACTGTTCGATCAACATTATGAGAGTGATTGTCTCTGGATGAGAGTTAGAGCGAGGACGAGGATTGAGCGAGGAGGGATTGTTCGGATGAGAGAAGCTAGAGCGAGGAAGGATTTAGCGAGGAAGGATTGTTCGGATGAGAGAAGCTAGAGCGAGGAAGGATTGTTCGCATGAGGGAAGCTAGAGCGAGGAAGGATTGTTCGGAAGAGAGAAGCTAGAGCGAGGAAGTATTTAGCGAGGAAGGATTGTTCTGATGAGAGAAGTTAGAGCGTGGAAGGATTGAGCAAGGAAGGATTGTTCGGATGAGAGAAGCTAGAGCGAGGAAGGATTGTTCGGATGAGAGAAGCTAGAGCGAGGAAGGATTGTTCGGATGAGGGAAGCTAGAGCGAGGAAGGATTGAGCGAGGAAGGATTGTTCGGATGACAGAAGCTAGAGCGAGGAAGGATTGTTCGGATGAAGGAAGTTAGAGCGAGGAAGCTAGAGCGAGGAAGGATTGTTCGGATGAGATAAGCTAGAGCGAGGAAGGATTGTTCGGATGAGAGAAGCTAGATCGAGGAAGGATTGTTTGGATCAGAGAAGCTAGAGCGAGGAAGGATTGAGCGAGGAAGGATTGTTCGGATGAGAGATGCTAGAGCGAGGAAGGATTGTTCGGATGAGAGAAGCTAGAGCGAGGAAGGATTGTTTGGATGAAAGAAGCTAGATCAAGGAAGGATTGTTCGGATGAGGGAAGCTAGAGCGAGGAAGGATTGAGCAAGGAAGGATTGTTCGGATGAGAGAAGCTAGATTTTTCTACGGCGAAATTTTACACTCGTATGGAACGAAACGTCAGTGTGGTGATGCGAACAAATAAGACTCAAAAGTACAGAAATACGGGAAATGTACCGAAAATTCGCCCGATTGCACGGGATAACAGACACCTCTACCGCATGACAGTGACCGATCGCACAGACGCATACACGGTATTAGCGCAGCAGTGGCGCACTGTCACAAGTCAGGCTTTGTCCACCAGTACAGTTCCACGTTGTCTGCATAACATAGGGTTGGTCGCTAGCGTCCCCATTGCTGCGCATTCCTTTAAACCTTAACCACTGACACATCAGGCTGCAGTGGGGTGTCTAACGCAGATATTGCCGCGCTGATTGGCAACAGGTCGTGTTTTCTGATGAGTCGCGATTCAACTTGATGCACCATGATGGTCACTTACGTGTTTAAAGACATCGTGGTGAACAACATACCGTCCCAACGCCATTGGGTTCAATTTGAGATCTCCCCTAATACTAATTGAGTGAACACTCAACAGCCAGCGATACGTCAGGGATGTTTTAGAGGCAGAGGTGATACACTTCCTTCACAGTTGTCCATGTACTATATTCCAGCAGGACAATGCTCGGCCACATGTGAACCAAGACCTCTTCCATGTACGGCAGATACCGCCTTTTCCCTGATCTGCATGTTCGCCGGATATATCCCCGATCGAACATGTCTGGCACATAGTAACTATGCGACTGTTCCATCATGCGCCTTCGTCAGTCACCACAAATGAACTCT
This sequence comes from Macrothele yani, assembly GCA_039090855.1. Lineage (NCBI taxonomy): Eukaryota > Metazoa > Arthropoda > Arachnida > Araneae > Macrothelidae > Macrothele > Macrothele yani. The sequence goes on along the minus strand of CM077013.1, from coordinate 28,811,335 downwards.
GGACTCTCATAGAAGCAGCCTGTCAGGCTATTCCCCAGGACGATATCAAAAACCTCTTCAATTAAATACCACGCCGTTTAGAGGTTTGTTATTGTTCTTCGAGGTGGCTTCACACGATACTGAGTTTTGAAGCGAAAAAATCTTATAAATTTAATTTGAATAGCGCGATTCTGTCTTGGTGTTTCAATTTTCACAAACAGAAATGTATAGAACGAAGTTGGAGGGAGAGTTAAAAACATTCGACATACAGGGTAATTCCTAAAGTCCTAGGTCACCTCAATAACTTGGGAACAAAGACAGCTAGAGCTATGGAAGTAAGGTATGGTTTAGTAAAACAACCATGCGCTAGCGGATGAGAGTGACTGCAGCGCCTCTAGCGGCAAAATGTGGAAGTAAGCACTCTTATGTCGGAAACCATGAGAGATACGGGAAAGAGATCAATTAGAAACTTGTAGAGCATCAACGAATTAGTAGGAAATGGCATGTGGTAGAAACGGCTGGGGTAAATAGAAGGCTGGAAACGAGGGAAACACAATGTTTATTATACTCAGGCATGAATACAAATGGAGTACATTGGTCGTATTTAATGCAACAGCGGTACTTACATAGCGTTGCGTTTAACGTAATTACGATTCAATATGACCACCATCTTCCACAATACACATTTGAATGCGAGACAGAACTTCCCGTTGTACGTTCGCCAGCATAACAGGTGTCAGGCTCTCACACGCAGCGACAATACGCAGTCGGAGATTGTTGGAGACTCGGTTCCACCCTGTACACGTGATACTTTAGGTAACCCCAGAGGAAGAAATCCATGGGAGTTAGATCCGAGGATCGTGGAGGCCACGCTACGGGACCACCATAACCGGTGATCTGTTGCCCGAAAGTGTCGGACAGGAAGTTCTGTACCGCTGTTGGTTGATGTGCCGGAGCGCCGTCTTGCTGAATCCATAATGAGCGTACATCTTGCAGAGACAGATCATCTAACCACTCAGGTAATGTGCTTTGTAACAGCCGCAGGTATCTTCGTCCATTTAATGCGCCCTCATAGAACACAGGCCCAACAAGTCGGTCCCTCCAGATGCCACACCAGACATTGATCTACCAGCGCACCAGATGCCTCATTTCCCGTATAAAAAATGCATTTCTGAACTGCCCAGTAACGGGCGTTTGTTTACTCAGCACACCGGCGCGTTGAACTACGCCTCGTCAGTCCAAAGGATGTTTGATAGAAAGGCCGCATTTTCTTCTACGGTGTTCATTACAAAATTGCACCAATCTAGACGTCGTTGGTTATCACCTGGCATCAGTACCTGCAGCGGTACTGTACGGTACGGGTGCGCACCATGCTGATGCAAAATGTTCCACACACGGGATTGTGATAAGCTACATGCCATACTGACTTCCCTCGTACTGGTGTGTGGGTTGGCCAAAACGTATGCCAGAACATCGACTGGTTGCACATCCCTACTCATTCCGGTGCGTCGGCACGAAAGGGGACGCGATGCAATACTGCTTGTCTCTCGCAGCCGTCGAACCGAGAGACTGATGGTCCACGCTGTCGGCAATGGATGAGTCTTAAATCGTAAGCCGTACTAGCGTGACGCTTTCCTCGTGTTGCGTCCGAATTCTCCATATAACAGTACCATCTCGCAATACTGTTAATTCGAATAGCCTGCCATGCTCGTTCTTTACCCGATACTCACGTTACGAATGACATACCTCCTGACCAACGATCCTTTATACATTGCCATGCCGCGCCTGATACGACAGATGAGACGTTATGCCACCCCGGTGGCGCAGTGGTCTAAGGCGCTGGCCTCTGATCATTCGTCCGTAAGGGGTCCGGGTTCGAATCCCGGTGAGGCATGGATGTTGTGTTTGTCTTACGGCACTGGTTCTCTCCATTCTCTGGAACCAGTGACCCCAAATTAGGGACGGGCGACTGCTTATAGCCCATTGCGTTGCTCACGGTGGTCGTTAAACCTCCAATCAAAAAAAAAAAAAAAAAAAAAAAAAAGATGAGGCGTTATGGCACACAAGAACTTGCATACGACACTCACAGGAGTGCGGTCGCATACGTCATACATTTCTCTCTTCTAGAGTGTTACCGCGACAACGACACGAACCGGCTTCACACAAGTTCGCGTTTCCAGCCTTCTACTTACCCCAGCCGTTTCTACCATATGTCATTTCCTACTAATTCGTTGATGTTCTACAAGTTTCTAATAGATCCCTTTCCCGTATCTCTCATGGTTTTCGAGATAGGAGTGCTAACTTCCACATTTTGCCACTAGGGGCGCTGCAGTCACTCTCATCCAATAGCGCATGGTTGTTTTACAATAACATACCTTACTTCCATAGCTCTAGCTGTCTTTGTTCCCAAGTTATTGAGGTGACTTAGGACTTTAGGAATCACCCTGTATGTATATGAAGTTCTTTATAACCTAACAGATCAGAAAAGAGATATTTTGGGAAATATTATTAAGTTGGTGCATAAGTTCATGCCTTTTTTTCACCGCAGTACAGGAATGTATTACATCAGAAGGGGAAATGGAATCAATCAAATACATGTACGTATTCCCCCCCATCCATTGTTTACGATAGTATCCCAACGTGTGGATAGGTCTGCAATGCCATTCTTGAAAAAACGTGCAGGTTTTGCTGCGAAGAAATCCTCAAGGAAATTCTGGAGATTAACATCATTGTTGAACGTTGCGCCACGGAGTGAATTCGACAGAGATCGGAAAAGGTGATAGTTCGAAGGGGTGACATCTGGGGAATAGGCCGGACGTAGAAGGATCTCTCATTTCATGTCCTGAATGGCCATTTTGGTCAAGTTTGCACTGTGAGGGCGTGCGTTAACATGTTGGAGAAGGACACTATGGCGCCGTTTCTGCTGAATTGCTCTCTCCACACGGCGGAGTTGGTCACAATAGAGTGCAGCGTTGATGGTCCAATTCCTCGGCAGTATTTCCCATTAAATAACGCCTTTCATTTCACACTAGATACAAAACATGATCTTCGCAGGATGAAGGTCATGTTTTGGACGTGGTGTGGGCGTCTTTTTGGGCTTAACCATTCCCCCGATGCCTGAAATTAACGTATACAGGCACCACTGTTTATCTCCAGTAACAATACGTGACAGAAAGAGTTTGTGCTGCTGAGAACATTCGCGATAACGGGCGAGCAAGGAACCACATATGGCAACACGATGATCCTTGTTGTCCTCGGTGAGAGTGCGAGGCGCCCAAGACTCCAATTTCTGGACTTTTCCCATACGTTCCAGATGCCGCACCACAGTAGCCTGGAGCGACATCTGGAACGTGTGGGAAGGGTCAGCGTGTTCCCATACGTAGTTCATTTCTTATGTAGTCCATCTCGGTGCCCGATTCTCGTGTGGTTTGACATGGATCCAAGTGGATAAGATATTTGAAACTATCCTCATCAAAGTGAGATGGACGACCTGAGTGTGGAGAGTTGTTGAGATCAAAATGGCCTCCTCGGAACCGCTCAAACTATTTGCGGGGTGTTCTCGGAGCAATAGCAAACTCCCCATACACAGCACAAATTTGTCGAGTAGCCTCGGCGGCTGTGGATCCCTTGTTAAACTCGTAGAGGAGCAGATGACGGAAATGTTCATTCCTCTCTACCTCACACTCCACACTTCCGGACCTGAAAACCAATGAAACCATTAGCCACAATCACACAACGCAATATGATTTAGATACACGATATTATTGGCTACATTTTGATATACAATTGGCCATCTGCAACGTCACTACTGACCTGGGAAACACTCGTGAAAAAAACGGCATTAACTTATGCATCAAACCAATAGTTTTTTAAACTTTTCTAGATGCAAATTAAACTCTAAGAATTTCTAAATTTTCAACAGCAAATCTGTCTGAACTGTTTCTTTTGAATGGCAATTTCTTTTTCATCGATTGACTGATAATTATTCTGGCCCTGAATGTTCTCCACTATATCCATATCTGTATTTAGCAAATTACAGAGAACTCCTCATCAATATTCACATAATCTTGAAAAAAAAATCCGAGGCAATGACTCCGTTTTTTTCTCAGACGACTCCAAGTTTCAGGGAAAGTTGTGGATCCAGGACAATATACAAGGGTTGGAAGCATCAACATCATCATTAGCGCAGGTGTCTTCCAGGAATGCGCCTATATGTATGAAAGGAGGTGAAATCTTGATGCAAATATCAAGGGTATGCCAAAGTTTCCGCCGCCCCCGATAGCGGGCACTGTAGGGGTCTAACCGGCCGGCGACCCATGCTGTCAGTTCGTACATGAAGCCAAGCATAGCGGTCGATAAAGTTCATCTGCGGTACTGCTTGTTATTCATGTTTAATGTAGAGAAAAGTGCGAGTGAGGCATATTGTTCAATATGTCAGGCGTATGGCGAAACGGTTGTGGGTGAGCGCGTGTCGGGAATGGTTTCCCAGGTTTAAGAAAGGTGATCTAAGCTTTAAAGACAAGCCACGTGCAGGTAGACCACAGGAACTGGCGAAACGTTTGAAAGTGGCTCAATCGACGGTTGTACGGCGTCTACAGGCCTTGGGGAAGATCCAGAAGATTGGTAAGTGGGTTCCGCATACTTTAACGGGGCGTAATATTGGTCAACGATTGGGCATCTGCATGTCGTTGCTGAAGAGGTTTCAAGGAAAGAATTTCTTGTGGAAGGTTGTCACCGGGGATGAAAAATGGATCTATTGCGACAACCCCGTACGCGAGCCATCCTGGATCGACCCAGGCCAGTCATCAACATCCATTGGAAAACAGGATATCCACGGGAAAACGGAGCTGTTGTGTGTGTGGTAGGATATGCATGAAGTGCTGTACTTCGAACTGTTGAAACCGGAAGAAACAATCACTGCACAACGATATAGCGATCATTTGATGAAACTGAACTCCGCAATGGAGCCAAAAACGCCCGTGTACAGGAAAAGGACGTCGCCCAGTCATCCTGTTACACGATAATGCCAGACCACATGTGGGTGCCGCCACGAAATCAACCCATGAACAGTTGCGCTGGGAAGTTTTACCGCACCCGCCTTACTCCCCAGACATTGCACCATTCAGACTTTCACGTGTTTCGCCCTATGCAACATGCCCTAGCCCAACAGCCGTTAACCACAGTTCCAGTGGTGGATATTTTGCCCCTGCGTTGTTCCACAGCTCAAAATCCGAGTCCTTCTATCACAGGGGCATTCATTTGTTGCCTGAAAAATGGCAAAAGGTCATTGTTGCTAACGGTCAATATTTCGTTGAATAAATGTGCACTGGTTTGCTGATTGTGCCTCTCTGCTTTCTCCCTAAAACGGCGGAAACGTTTGCATATACTCCTAATAATTTGCAACCATGTGAAATGATGTGTCGTTACAGAGTTGACATCGCGTTGGTACAACACGTACTCCCGGCTAACGGCTGGACATTTGAAAATGGGCGGTTCCTAATATGTAAGCACGTGCGAGAAATGCTTCCACTTGTTGGTGCTATGATAGCTCTAATTACATGACCACGTGCTATCATCTTACAATAGAGAACACTGTGCCGTGTTTTCATTTCGCTAAGGAGATATTTTTGGAGCCATTATGTATTATCCCCCCTCCCCCCAAAAAATGAATGCGCATATATTTTCACTTTTGTTCTAACAGTGAGCACTGTTTAAATGAATAAGTTTTCAAACGTTTTTTAAACACTTCGCTGTTAAAAAATATCGGTTATATTTTTTTGTTGTATTAGCTCTTAGATTTAATTCCACGGAATCGGAAATTCTTAATTTAGGAATAGCTTCAAAGCAATCACTGTCGTCCTTCTTAACACAATATTGCTTACAACATTCCTATTTGTGTAGGAACATTATTTTACAATATTTCCAATGCAAATTTTATCTACAAATGGTTGCTGTATCTTTCGCAATTCTATCTATATAAGTATGTAAAATCGAATGTTTGTTTGTATGTCCGCTACACAAATCTACAGTTTTCAATTTAGAACCACCACATTTGGTATACTGTCTCATGGTACTCCAAGTTAGACCGTAGATGGTTTTTGAAAGGGGTCTGGGACCCGGGGTCAAAGGGCCCCCATACACAATTTTCTTAAAATCCACATTTTTCAATTTAGAATCACCAAATTTGGTATACTATCTCATGATACTCTAAGTTAGGTCATAGACGGTTTCTGCAAGGGGTCGGGGCGCGGGGTCAAGGGTTCCCTACACAGAATTACAATAAAATCTACAGTTTTTAATTTAGAACCACCAAATTTGGTATATTAGCTCATGGAACTCTAGCTGAGACTGTAGATGGTTTTCGGATGGGGTCCAGGCCCGGGATCAAGGGGCCTCCATTTAAAATTTTGTTAAAAGTTCAATTTTTACTTTTAAGAACTGCAGTACAATTCAGCACTACAATACCCGATCTACGGTCTAAGTTAGAGACCGTAGATAACAATAAAGTGCAGAAATGTCCGTTTAATGGTGTAATAAAAGCACAAATGAATAAACGTTAGCTTTTACCACCAACGGGCGGCTTCATCAGGAAGAAATACAACGTAATGTAAATAGAGAGTTCCAGATATTCAAAATTCAAAACGGTAAACAAAAGAATGATCAATGCCAATGTCAAGTCGCATGCACAAGACATGTTATAGGTATTATACATTGCATTTCAGTGTCGCGGGATTCTCAGAAGCGCACGCCAGATGTACGGCAGTTCTAGAGATGTCTCCTCGAAGGGAAGTATTTCCATTCCTCTTCCTTTCTTTTTTTGTTTCGTAAAAGTAAATTAACTAAATCATTTTTTTTTATTTTTCACATTTGCAGCCATCCTGCTCCCCCCTTTTTCGGTGGAAATATTACTGCATCAGACAGTCATTGGAAGTGGCTGGCATTAATTAGGAGAAACCCTGCTTTTCCCACGGACAGCCGCACGTTGCCTGTTCTTGGGTTGGCAATCCTGAAAATCTCTACATTTTTGCTGTCAATGGAAAAACCAAAAATATTGTTTACCAAAAAGCAATAACCTAAATGAATTAAAATAAATTTTCTGGAAAATTACAGGAATATATTTTTCGTTCATTGACTTTCAACCGCTGAACTCGATGATTCCACGAATAGTAATATTTACCCGGGAAATACCGGGCACCCTTGCTAGTTTATGATATATTCAAAACGGCAAAAGAATACTGCAGTGGTTTATTCGAAAGTAAAACTATTGTAATCCGTTATACACATCCATATTTACTTCACATGCTGGCAAAAAGGACCCAGCGTTGCCCAAGCTTAACAAAAAAAAAAAAAAAAAAAAATGCATCATTTAGTCTGAGCCAGCGTTTCCTGGTTTTTTCTAGGACATATTGCACGGAAACATTTAATTGAAATATGTTTCAGTAAACAAAAGAAAGGGCAATAAAATCTATACTGTTGCCGACACAATTGACTGAAACCAGTAGTCTTTATTGACTCTGAATGTAAGAAATTCGAAGTATTTCAAACATCTAAATTTTTCTAATACGAATTTTGAATATGTGAATACGTTTATTGGTGTAACTATGACATGGATGGTAAGTCAGATAATTTTGTCGCCCTGCAGCGGAAATCGAACCCGCGTCTCCCCGATAGCGCCCGAGTATGCTAACCACTACACCACCATACTCGGGCGCTATCCGGGAGACGCGGGTTCGATTCCCGCTGCAGGACGACAAAATTTTCAAGTTTTCGGATATTATCTGACTTACCACTCACGTCGTATTTACAATAAAAAACGGATTCACATCTTCAAAGTTTGTGTTGTACAATGGTGTAATCCCGTATTTCATTCATTGATCTAAATTTTTCTATTGTGTTTTGATCAGTGTAATGTACCGCAGAAGTGCAAGCAAATTTATCCCTAAAGGATCCCTAAATCAATGACGTTGAATGTTCTTCCATTTGGAACCATGATGAGGAGGTTTGCAACCATAATAAAAGTGTAGGCTTTGTAGGCTGAATCTAATAAATTTCAACGATTGATGGATTTTTTTATCACATAATTGGATTCCCAATAAATGCAATAACTATTAATATTTTTCAATTCTAATTAAAATTTAAAGCAAAGATCAAGTCCTGGTAAAAAACTAAGATAACGTTTTACAAATTTCATTGTTTTAGTAGTTGATGCATCTTTTCCGCGCCGTTGAACCTTACCTGAACATAAAGTTGAAAGGCATTCCACAACCTAACGGTACAATAGCTCATACTTACCGGGCGACATAAATAACAGTTTGGAACTTCCGATTTTTTTTTCTTTTTGTAGGTAGTGACAGAAAGGAAAAGTTTTTCTTTCTACACTGAAGTAATTAGTTGTTTCAACAACTCCCAAGAGAAAAGGTCAAAGGGGAAGGAAAAGGAAAAACTAAACAAAAGAGCACGTGTGACGTGGGCTTTCGTTTCAAACGGCAACACCTGTCATAGGGTGCTTCCGTCTAACAAGAAGGCAACAGATGAACTGGGTTGGCGACGTTTGAAACTTACTTTTTCGAGATTGAGAGTGATGCTTTTTCGTTTGTTTGTTTTGTTTTGGTCATATTGATGATGATTTGATTTTGTCATTTCAAGAATTCTGCTGACATCACTCTCGCTTTTGGAGTTTCGGGCAAGCAAATCTTGTGATCTGGGCGTTATTTCCAGAAAGTTGTAAATTTTTTCGTACATATATTTCCGCTCTTTAACAACTTTTCCTTAAGACGAATTTTGCTATAAAATAATCCAAGTATTGAAGAGAGGAAACAAGTAACCATTCTAATCTCAACAAATGTGACAGATACACATTGTTCAGTACTGGGTAACGGAAAAGGATGAGGTCTCTGAACGTAGATAACGCAGCACTTATTTACAATAAAATTAAAAACAAAATAATAATGTAATAATTCGGTAGGCCACTGATTCCTCACCCAAGGAAACTTTTCGGTTTCGTGAGTCTTCATTATGTGGAAATTTAAAGGTTATTTCAGGAAATTTTGCAAATAACTGCTAAGGTGTCAAAAGACGTTTTAACATTTTCGTCGAAGATTCGTAGGCTCTAGATGAAATAGATGTACCACGTCTGCTATTTTTTTACGCAGTTCTGACACTTTTCAATTATATAAAAACAAAGCTTTCTAGTTGAAACTAAACTTTTACGACTCTATACATTAAAGAGCTAATAAACACCAGAAATTAAATTAAATGTATACGGCATAAACGCATAAGGATGAAGTTATAAGAATCACAATCTTTTGATAGCATGTTCATAGAATGAGAAATGATCAATAACACCTGTTTCCACCCTATTGCGTCCATTACGAACCCTAATAATGCGTATAAGGTTATTCTGGAGCTCAGAAGATAATAAATTCTATTCCACGTGCCAACTTCTTTTGCTCTATTCGGGAACTGTGACGACTTGCAAATTTTCTTCCTAGATATTCTCAAGAATGCTCAATCGTACTAAGGGGAGAAGTCTTGATTCAGCAATCCATTCCCTTGCTGTTGGTACTTTGAACGGCATCTTAAATTAATTTAATCCTATGGGGACGTTCATTGATATCCATAAATTTGGAACTGGGTGTTCTAGGCACCTATAAAAATCTTAAAACAGTACTTTAGAATGACATCATCATCAAGCATTTTCACTGTACTGCTGGGGAGGAATGTCTTCCCAACCCTCTTTCACAACCCTCTGTCTTTAGCCAGTCTCTTCCGTAACTCTGTCTTGAGTCAGTCTCTTCCAAAACTTTGTCTTGAGCCAGTCTCTTCCACAGCTTGAGCCCGTTACTTCCATAAACCTCTCTCGAGCCAGTCTCTTATTCATCTCTCTGCCCTCACCCAGTCTATTCCTCAACTCACTATCTTGAGCCAGTCTCTTCCACAGTTCTCTGTCTTAAGCCATTCTCTTCCACAACTATATGTTTTGAGCCACTCTGTTCCACTACTCTGCCCAGATCTAGTCCCTTCCACAGCTCTGTCTTGAGCCAGTGTCTTCCACAACTTTCTGTCTTGAGCTACTTCTAAAACTTTCTGCCTAGAGCCAGTCTCTTACACAACACTCTGTCTTGAGCCAGTGTCTTCCACAACTTTCTGTCTTAAGCCAGTCTCCTCAACTCTCTGTCTTGAGCCAGTCTCTTCAACTCTTTGTCTTGAACCAGTCTCTAACTCTCTGTCTTGAGCCAGCGTCTTCCATATCACTTCGATATGCTTTCGAATTTAATCCACCAATGTTAAATGTGGTCTTTTGGGTCTCTTGCGTACTCTCGTTATCTAGTCAGCTATTTTACTTATCCAACGGTGGTCAGTTCTTCTAGCAACATTTCTAGCACATTTCCATTTCAAGGGTTTTACCTTGATTATGATGACATCAACTCTTTTCATTTTCCATGATAATTTTATGTTTTCATGATAAATTGAAAGTATCTTAAACTATTATATTAACTTTAATTGTACACTAATGTTTTGAGTTTTTATATAAATTTAACTTCAATACTACGTAACCATTACATTAGCCTGATTGCAGAACACAAACAACAGGATTGTAAGCTCGTTAGGCTTCTCGAACTGTAACTTCCGTTGACCCGGACAGCTTAAAATTTAATAGTGAAAAATTCTCAACTAGGCATACAATTAACTTCAATGTATGACTGTAAACAGGAATAGGTGACTTAAGTTAATATTCCAATCTTTTATTTGGATTGCAGTTCATCAGGTACGCATGTTACAGACACAAAATTCAAACTTTCATCAGATACGTGGTTTAGTTCACATTCAAGAGAATTTATTTTCTAAATACTTTAGCACAGGCACGTGGCTCGCTTATTAAACTAATACCAAAAGTGAAACAGCACCAAAGATTGATTAACACAGGTTACACATGGAAGCTCTTTAGAACAACATACCACCAACATGACTTCAGTAACGTCACGTAAAGAACGTAGCCTAATACCCTGGTTGATAACAAACTGCCTGAGTTAAGATTGTTTTCGATAACTAAAGTGACATTACCTCTCAGAGATTGACTCGTGATTCCATTGCCTCTCGAAGACTCAACACATTTGTTCTTATCTCTTCCTTTCGACTACGTAATTGCACTTTGACCTGCTTTCAAGATTGCCAAACACAAATTCATCGAGAAAAAAAGGTGTTGTTCTGATTGAAAACGTTTAATGGGAATAATCCAAATTTACATAAGAAGACAAGAACTAAAAAGGAAGGTTGATTTTGAGCATACGCATGGGCGTATTGATAGCCCGCAGTGCGAGAGGGCCTCACCGCTAAGAGGGCCTCTAGCCTCCATAGAGAGATTTTACAAAAAAATCTGCAGAAATTTCGTATGAAACTGGTTAAAGAAATAGCCAGGCATTTTTGACGGCGACTTTGAATGAAGTATTAAAAAAAGGCAATTTTTTTATCTGTAAATAACTAAAATCTTCAAGAAATCATTTTCGCCTTAGTTTATAAAAACTAGGTGACGTGGATGGGGGGAGCAGCTATTCCAGATGACTTGAGGCTCCTTTTCACAATCACAGGAAAGTTCCTAAATATGTATATTAACAAGAGAACGTAAATGAAATATCAATTGAATAAATGACATTTTTATATCAATAATGATAACGCGTTATGTATTGAACTTGTTTGCATATAACTACGCATGCTTCAGAATATATTGAGCTACGACGTGTTTTTCGCGGGAAAGCAAAAACAGAGACATGTGTCTTTTTTTTTAAACGATTTTTACTATGTGCTAGCAAAATATTGTGACATTAAATGTGTTTTTTTATATTAAAGAGTAAATAATTTTACTATTTTTGCCCCACAATTCTTGACTGTTTTTTTTATTTGCTTATTTTATTTTTCGTATAAATCGGGAATGGTCATTAAACACTGCCATACTGCAGTTACTTGTTCTCTGTGTGTGTGTGTGTGTGTGTGTGATCGTGAGGCATTTCAAAGATGCTGGCCTTCGTTCTCTAAAAGAATAAAATTTCTATGATATGATCAACTTTGGCGTGTTTTGCAATACTTTGTATTGGTATAAAACTAAGGCAATCGTTTTACTTACAACGTGTACATTTGTGTTACACGCAATTAAGTGTAACAATTTTGATTTTACGAAAGATACCCGCGTAAAACCTAGTTAATAATATTGAATTTAAAAATTTCAGTAGTTGAAAACAAATAGATTGTTGCAAAAGGGCCTCGAAGATATTTTATGCGGGGGGAGGGGGGGTTCCAGGTACGTTACTTAGTATACGTCACATGATCCAAAAGTTCCTTTTCTTATCCTTATAGGTTTCAGCAAGCAGTCAGCGCTTCATGCCTGATTCAGTTATAGTACGTAGTTTTAGTTAAGGACAATGTCTCTGATCTATAAGTAAAGACTATGGATCAGAGACATGATTTAAAACTCCCAGTTCTTACTTATGGATCAGAGAAGGACCATGTCTCTGATCCATAAGTAAGAACTGGAATTTTTAAACCTTTTTCATTTAAGACATAATGGTAAGTTGCTCTTAAAAATTTTACTGTGTCTTCCAAATTCACTCCAGTTCAGTCTTTACGATATTTAAAGGTTGTAGGTATTTTATTTCTGCAGACTGTTGGTTGAAACTGTAGTCACCTAAATATCAAATATTTAAACAACAGCACTGAATTGATACGGCCAAAATTTACTTATAAATAGCACCTACGTAAAAGCATGAGTAATCTTTATTTCCTTGCCACTTGTCTAAGTACAGCTTCACGATAACATAAACACATGCTACAGCACTTATAGGGCGAACAGGTCATCTGCGACTCTCATAATGTCAAGATAACATGACATCTCATTGCAAGCAGTAAAACAACTTGCATTCACACCACTGACCACTTGCAGCTCGGAATGTCTCTTTATTTGTCTCTGACTCACTGTCAGCCGTTGCCAAAAGATATAACGAAATTCGGAGAAGTTGACGTGCCGTCCCGAAGGAAATATAAAACAAGAGTAACGAAATTTATATAAAAACAGAAACTCAAAAAGGAAAGTCAATCTAAAGATACAAAAATATTTAAATATTTCTATGGTATGACCTTTGTTTGATACCTATTGTCTGGGTTAAATGTAGGTGCCAGTTATTCTATAGATGTTGTCCTGTTTTTGTAGGTGTCAGTTATTCAATAGATCTGCCCAATCAACCCCCAAATCTTCAGTTCTCATAAAAACATCGTATATCAGTTTTGTTTTCTGTAAGCTGATCTCTAATCCCACTTCTTTACTCTTGTCAGCATGTTTTTGGATAATACTCTACAGCTCTAAGGAGGTGCTTGAAAAAATGATTTCCAGCACTTCTTTGGAGCTGTAGAGTATGATCCAAAAACATGCAATCCTTTCCCCCTTGTTTTCCCAGTCCAATGATTGGAAGTATGACATTGAAGAGCTTGGGAGATATGTCCTTACCTCCTCTCAATCCCTTTCTAGTTTATACAACTTTTGTTTCCCCGGAAGGTTAAAACTTTGCACTTATATTTTCATAGATGCTATATGAGGTATACTCTAATTTAACTTTCATTTTTAGTTTCTTACCCGGACAACGTTGTTAGGGGAGTGCACAATAAAGTACGGTTTTCTATGTCAACTGCTTTAATTAGTGAGCAAGTGCCTAAAAAGTATGTTGGATCTGTTGATTTTAATCCACATATTGTAAACCTCCTTACCAACATATGTTCTCGTCATAAAATACAATTTGGAATACGATCATGCAATCTATATACCATTATCCGCAATGATCGTGACAAAATTGACAAAGGGAAAAAATGGGGTGTGTATGTTATTCCTATGCTTGACACTATCTCTGGTGAACTAAACAATCATTATGTGGGTTCTACCAAAAGAAATTTGGATTTGAGATTAAATGAACACAGATATGATCTAAAAATGAATCACCAAAGCACCTCTTTTGCAAGAACCATAAGTGCTGGAAATTCCATCCCAGACTGGGACAACGCTAAAATCATAAACACACCTAACTCTGTTCATTCCTTGTTATTTGCAGAAAGCCTCTATATTTCGGCTTATAATACAAGTTGCTGTAATGACTATTATCCTTATGTTTTACCTGAACCTTGGAGCAATCTTGTTGGGAAGGACAGCACAATAGCAATTGCTTCTGTTAAGTGATCATTGGCTAACTATGCCTTTTTTTGATTGTCTTGTTATCTGGTATATCATGTGACATTGACATTACCTTTCCCATGATGCATCTACTCCACGTACTTAAGACCAGCATGTAGCCACATGGTGAAATTACATCTGATGAAGGTGTCAATGTGACACCGAAAGTGCTCATGTGTTTTTAAACTGTATATAGATTTCATTTTTTGCTGAATAAATATCATCGTGCAACAAGACGGATTTCTTTTAATATTAGTTTCTTTCTCTATGCAAATTTTCAGTTCATTCTGTTTTAAGCATTTCAACCTTAACGTTATATTATCCCGCTCATGGAATGTTTTGTGGAAACGTTCTTGTGGTCAGGGTGCGGGACGTGTTTGGGTTGCTTTTCGGTTGTTTTCACAAAAACACACTGCAGTACAACTACTGTTTGCCTTCCCTTTACGCACGTAGCGCTACTCAGGCCTAGGTCATGTGACCAACGTCTGCTCTTTTTGCAGGACGCAAAGTCTTCGCAGCTGGCTGTTTCTTACAGATTTCAACATTTTAACAAGACACGCCGATTAAATTAGCTAACATTTATTCATTACGATGATGTTTTACAGTCTTTGTACTATTTGTGGGCTGCTTTCGTTTGCTTGCCTCTTGCCGTGTCTGCTTATAGCCCATTGAGTTGCTCACGGTGGTCGTTAAACCTCCTCCTCTTGCCGTGGCGCCAAAGAAGAACGTTCTCGATTAGGATAAAAAAGTTTGTTATTAAAACGCACGAGAAAAATAAAATTGTGAGTGTCATGTAGAATCTTTTATTAGCATGACAAACATTCAAATCTTTACATTTCAGTGGCTTCCATATATAAAACGCAACCATGTCTAAAACTGAAAATAGTTCAAATCACTTGGATTCATCTTAAACAGGTTTCACCTTATAAAATTGACATCGTTCTTTCTCAGTGCTGGAATACAAAGTCTCAGCAATGAAGATAATAAAAAACGGAAGTCCCTGTCTTAATAAAAAACAAGAAAGATCACACCGAATTTTTGAGTGTAATAAGCACGTCTTTTGAATACGTTCTGAACCAAATTAAATTTATCAAAGCTATTCAAAGTCAATGGAACCGGTATGGAAAACAATAGCATCTGACGGAAGAAAGAAGTTTTTCAATCGGGTTTTCAATCCCTCAGGTATTGCAGTAAACGGAATCGTGAGCTTACGCTCTCTGGTTGTTCGTTAAGAAAATATGAATTTACATGAGAAACATTTCTCACCGGAAACGCTCTCCAACACAGAAATAATTTTTCAAATCGGATTCTTAGAAACAGAGATATCGACAAAGATAAGATGTGACTTTACGCTCCTGGTGGGAAAACCATTCATTATTTTAGGAAGAAAGTATTCCCTAAAGGTTTTTCAATATAAGCGGTAAAAGTCCAAGAAAAAAAAAATATTCGAGTTTTCAGGAGCCCAGATTTTGCTACAAATACATCCGAAGCAGAAATTCACACTTATGTCCCCTGGTGGCCAAACCATTCTTTACCAAACATTAGAAATTATATGTAAAATATTTTGCATCAGGTGTTGTATGCGATACAGGAAGAAGTTTTCAAATCGGAGTTTTAGAATCAGGAATAACGCAGAAAACGAAAGTTTGCGATTTACTTGAAAATTTTGAATTTATATGAAAAACATTTCGCATCGGAAACACTATCCAACAAAGAAGGAATTTCTCAAATCGGATACCTAGAAGTAGAGATATTGACAAAAATAAGATATATATCTACGCCCCCTGGCGTAGAAACCATGCATTATTTTTGGAAGAAAATATTTCTAAAAGGTATGTTGACATGAGTAGTATCGGTCTACGAACGACTTTTTCAATCGAGATTTTAGAAGCTCATATTTTGCTGCAAATACATCAGAAGCGGAAATTAAGACTTATGCTCCCTGGTGGCCAAAGTATTCTTTACCAAAAATTAGAAATTATGTGCAAAGGATTTGCCATTAGGAGCTGTATCCGGTGCAGAAAGAATTTTTCACATCGTAGATTTAGAAGCAGAGAATCGGGGGAAACGTAATTTATTTACCTATACGACCCCTAGCGGAAAGTCTATGAATTACTTAAAAATTTTTAAATTATATGAAAACATATCACACAGGAAACACTATCCAACAAAGAAGGAATTTTTCAAATCGGACTCCTAGAAGTAGAGATATTCACAAAAACCAGATATAGATCTGCGCTCCCTGGCGTAGAAACCATGGAATATTTTAAGAAGAAAATATTCCAAAAAGGTTTATCGACGTGAACGGCATCGATCCACGGAGGAATTTTTTCAATCGAGATTTTAGAAACTCAGATCTGATGGCAAATACATCAGAAGCAAAAAAATAATAAATTTTTGGTATAGAATACTTTGGCCACAAGAATACTTGTGGTCAAAGTATTCTTTACCAAAAATTAGAAATTATATGCAAAAGATTTTCCATCCGGAGCTGTATCCGCTAAAGAAAACATTTTTATCAAACCGGAGTTATAGAAGAAGAAATATCGGGGAAAACGTAATTTACTTTTACGCCCCCTAGCGGAAAATCTATGCGTAATTTTAAAAAGTAAATATACCTAAAATACTCTTCGACATAAATGGAATCGAAAGTTAAAGTAATCGGATGTTTAGAAGCAAATGTGTGGAATAAAACGTATTTTTGAATTTGACATCATCTACATTCACGCCCTCTAGCGGCGAAATTGTACATCGTAAAAAGAAAACGAAATGAAGGTTCATCGTTCGCATATTTCAAGCTTCCCAATGCAAAAATAATTTTTCAAATCGGACTAATAGTTGCAGAGATATCGTGTCTACAGGCGGACGGGCAAACCGATAACATACGCACGATCTTTTTTTTACATAATACATGCTAATTATGTATTTCATATCCACGTCGAAGATATACTTACTGACTTTGCTTGAAAATATTCTTGCATTTAGGGCGCAAGGTTCACGATGCCTGAATATGAGAAAGCGATGATTCCTCAATCCCTCTTCCAAGAAAGGAGTTTTTAGATAGAGTATTCTTTGAGGTGTGTACGCAAAATTTTAATAACAGAAACTGAAGAATTTCGAAGTAAGCCTAAATTTCTGAACAATCCCATTGAAACAGTAACACGTCTTTAAGTTTTTATTTTAATTTATTTGCTACGGGGTTTAACCCCCACCCCCACCCCACCCCCTCCACACATACACACGACAGGACTGTATAAGGTAATAGAGAATCGCCCGTCCCTAAATTGGGTACATAATATTTCTGGGAAAGGGGAGAGCCAGACATCATTAGAAAAACGCACCACACGTAAATCATCCGGGAATCGAGTCCGGGCCTAGCTCGCACGATTGGCCTAAAACCCACACCTCTGACCACAACTGCTATTTAGGGATGTTTTTTCGGGGTTTAGCGATGCTCCTCCTATGACAAACCGCGATCCTTCCGGGCAACCTAGTGTTCAGATGCGCAGGTTTCTGAATAGTCGCCCGAGGTGTGTCCGGTCGCAGCTGAGGCATGGGGGCAGTGCTTGTCCCTAGTCGTCTCCCTTCCGCGGAGCTAGTGGTCCCACATTAGAGACAGACGATCGCTAATAGCCGTCAGAGATGCTCATTGTAGTCGTTAAACACCCAAAAAAAAAAAAAAAAAGTGGAGCTTGTCCCGAAAGCAAATGACTTAAGGGAAGCGAAAAAGTAAATGCCATTGGGGCAGCGCCACACTCATGTCTCATCTGGAAAGTGAATCTGGACCCAGCTCAACAAATTAGCCAAAATCCTGAACCTCTGACCACTCAACCACACGGCAATTTTCTGGAAATTCCTGAGACTTGAATGAATTATTCCGAAACTTCAATGAAATGCATTTTGAATGACGCGTGCTTTATGGAATTTTATTTAATTGAAAGTAGCGCGAGCTTCTAATATTTCAGTAAAAATACCCAGTTGTATTAAAAACGAAATAACTCATTATTTAAAAGTTCCCAACCAAAGAATTTAAGAAAGGAGTTTTTGATGAGAGTATTGTTTAAGGTACCTACGCAAAAAGTTGCATTATTTCCTGTTTTCAGTTGGTGGGCTATATTAGATTCAGAATCCATCAGCTAGATTCAACAGGAAAATGAGAAGCGGAAGCGAGAAATGACGATATCAGCAATAAACTCTATGTGAGCGAAATGCCAAAAAATAGCTCACGATACGCAGTTGTCAAATGATGCATTCAGTCACACACACACACACAGCCAAAAAAAAAAAAAGTAAAAAAGGAAGTTAGTAGTTGTCTTTTAGTTCAAATTTCTGAGCTGTGTTGGAAATACTATCCAAGCCTTCTACAGGTCTTTAGCATAGCGTCATAAACAGAAAGAGGACACTGTGTCAGAAAGTAACAGCTGTAAATCATTAAAAAGCTCATTACTTTCCTTTGTTTTTCTCGTTCTAATGCTTTATTCAGTTGCACATGCTTGAAAGATTGCATGGACTTTACACTTAAGCGTTTTACGGCAGAGTGCTAAACTATCACTCTTTTTTCACTAATTTTTGTTTTAATTTTCTTCCGATAATATACTAATGGGCAGGCGCAGATAAAAGAGGGCCCGGGTCTCCCTGACATTTTTACGCATGTTTTTATTTTGTGACAAAATAATTGTTCTACACGAAGTCACTCTTCACATAAATTGAAAAAAAAGTTTAATGCTTTGCTACTATATAGAGCATGAAATAGTTATTAGTTAAAACGTTTGGCCAGTACTGTGCTCTCTATCCACTATCTCAAACGTTGTACAAATATGTGTGCACGCAAAATACATCTAGGAAGTTCTTACAATTACACTGAAAAGCAATTGAATTAGAGATACCGGTCTAGTAACATGTAGCACCACCTTTCGCCCTGATGACGGCGGCGATTCGTCTCGGCATGGACTCGACAAGACACCGGAAGCGTTGGGAAGCCATACGGATCCACGACCCCTGAACAAGCTTCCACAGTTCACGAAGATTTCATGGAGGGGGTCATCTCTCTCGATGGCATCCCAGATGTGCTCGATGGGATTGAGGTCAGGTGACCTAGCTGGCCATGGAAGCGAGGTCATGTCAGTGGAGTTTTCATCTAACCATTCGGATACAATTCGGGAGCTGCATTGTCTTGTTGCAGGATGAGGTCTACAGTGGGATGTTGAAGACGCACAAACGGGAGAAAATGGTCGTCCATGATATCCCGGTAACGTTGACCTGTGAGAGACTATGTCACATGTACCAGGGGTTCCATTTCAGTCTACGTAAACAGTCCCCATACAAGAATGCTACCCCCACCAGCTTGAAGAGTACCCTGCTGGCAAGAAGGATCCATCGCTTCATGTGGTTTGTGCCGTACTCGTATCCTGCCCTCCGCATGTACCAACGTGAATCTCGACTCATCAGTCCAGGCAACGTTTTTCCACATGTCTAAGGTCCAGTGGCGATGTTCTCGCGTCCATGCTAATCTTTACACCCTGTGATGTGCGATCAGCAGCGGTACCCTCGTGGGACGATGGATTCTGTACCCCATAGGGAGGTGATGGTTCTGGATGGTGTGGCTGCTTACACGTTTTTGTGCACCAGCATTAAATTGTCGAGTGATTTTTTGCACCGTCTATGCGTTGTTACAATGCGAGCTAGACGACCATGACCCCGCTTATCCACACGCTGTTGTCCACGGCAGTTGGCCATTGCAGGGATGGGTTTACCGGATTCGATGTACTCACGGTGCACCCGTGACACATTGTCTCGTGAAAATCCCAGTGCCTGCACGACTTCCGAGATGGAGTGACCCACTCGTCGGGCCCCGACAATTTGCCCGTGATCAAATGCGCTTAGACCCTTCGTCTTACCCATACTGCGTCCGACTCTTACTGATCCCCGTCGCATCATTCCTTATATTGTCGGATCGCTGCATACGTCATGTCGTTTCCGTTTACAAGGCCGCCCACAGCGCCACATTTGCATACCGCCAGCTGTCTCTAATTCGGTTGCTCTTCAGTGTAAAGCAAACTCAGCTTCTTTTCTCGTAGATTGAGTATTTGCTCTATGTATGACAGCCATTTCAGAACAGCGAAGGAAAAATAAAAAATTAAAACAGACAAATATCATGCAAGACAAAGGTACGTAAAAACCGGGGGTATTGGCATTTTCAAACACTAGAACACAAATAAAGAGGATTTCTTACAAATCCCAGGATTCATTCAACAACTGTAAGATTTTTAGTTTCACCTGAATGAAAATTCAGGGAATCAGATATATTTTTATTCGTATGATAATGATGATTCTATTAAAGACAGAAGGGAAAGGACAAATGCTATTATGATCTGCGTGAGACTTATTGGTATTTTTGGAATATTTAAAGCAGTCAGAATTACGATGGCGAATCAAAATGTTAGTTACACTGTTGAATAAAAAAGGAAAAACACATAAAAGAGATGTACTCTGGGGATGGATGGATGTTACATTAGAACTTCTAACAATTATTTTCTATAAAAAGGAGTGCAATAAGTCCCTATAAAAATATGGTTAAATTCATAACTGACACTGTGTTGGTAACATCAGACATGAACTTTTGGCACAGAGACCACTTTCTCCGTCTGCAGTCTTTTATTCACTATCAATTTTGAGCTCCTCGATTTCAAAACCTAATCCACTTTGCATTTCATAAGTGTAGTTATGTCACTATTCACCCTGGACACTTCCAAACCCCTCTCCAATATTTTTTTGAATCGGGCCTAATTGAGGAATGTGGTAAAGACTGTGAGAAAACAGCATTCCTGAAATATCCTCATTATGAGAACTACTTTTGTTTGGATCATTCCATAATTAAAGATCTTCATATTTTTTGTCGTACATAAAAGGTGAGTGCCATGTATATCCATTACTGAACACGCTATATTGTATATCCATTCATGAATACTTTGTAATGTATACCAATTGCTTAAAACAACAAAAACAATTCCGCAAGAGTAATGGAGATTCCTTGAATATTGTCTCTGCCAGTGTTCTTTGATGTCCTATAACTTCATCATGTATATTCCATAGCACCTAAAAGTTTGCAATTATACATTGGACCTTCAGTACTGTCGAATGATATAACAAGTACTGTGCATCTAGCGACAACGTTCTGGACCGTTCCCTTGTCAGGACAATGAAGTTCCAAGCAACTAAGGCTAAGCAATTTTAGCTTATTAATCTGAAACCTCAAGGTTTTTTTGCTAGTCGAAGCGATCAGCCTCATCTTAGAGTCAATGACCATCTCACATCCACACAGGATGTAGGTCTTAAATTAGTACTTAAGATATAGAATTTGAGGAGAAAATAATCCTCAGAAATGCATTAGAATGTTCAAAGCAATAAAAATTATGTAGAATTTCCTGTGGTTTACTGGTGTAACAACTCCTCAGGAAACTTAAAAATTACTTCATGTCCTTGGCGATGTAACGGTTAGCATACTCCAACGGAAATCGGGAGATGCGGGTTCGATTCCAGCTCCAGGGTGATGTAATTTTTAAGTTTTCTGAGGAATTGTTACATGAAAGAACAACAAACCGCAAAGATCTCGAGTCTTTGGTTGTTATTATATCGGTCACATGTTTTACGAAGAAACGATTTCAACCGGATTCATAACCCGTTCACTGAATTTTTCACAGTATTACGATATGTGTTGTCATCCACACTTGCGACAACAAGGGCGAACAATGGTTTTCAAGGAACGCTTGTTGATTAACAAAACGATTCTTCTGATAAGATATCATGTTTGTCATATAGTAGTTATTTAACGCATTATGACATTTTGAACGAAACCACCGAACTACATCAGTATTCTTGCACATACCGTACATCACTGTAAACTTATTTCCACTTTAATATTCTTTCAGATTTCTAGTTCACATTGTCTAGTTTTGGTTTCGTGATTTATTTGATTTAACTCTTCCGGGGCACCATTTACACTCATCGCCAAAACAATAGTTGCATTCAGAAGGAAGCAACCTACAGAAATGAAACTTGGTGGGTAGGTTCAACATCGTGAGACATGCAAATGATACAAGCATCACGCTCGGCCACGCATATGATGCCAGCAAGCAGAGGTCGTAGCGCTGTGCGTGACTTGGCTATATAAGGTTGTCCCGTAGCGCGTGCTTTCCATTATGCGCAACATCGTACTTGTACGGCGGCGCCATCTACTGTACTCTAATCTCACTACAAACTGTTCTGGTAAATTCGCTAGACTTGCTCTCATTTCTTCCGTTTCTGTGTCCTGCCAAAAAGGCGAAGTCGCTGTAGGTGGCTGGGACCTATAAAATCTACTCAATGTGGACGGAAGTCCTATAAGAAAATGACTCATACCTGTAACTGTCGTGCTTACCATTCTGACTCGTGCTGTTGTGTTGGTTGCATGTATGCCTGGGAGAACAGTTCGGAAGCAAATCGAGCAGTTGGGGGAGTTCGAGAGGGGCCACATCGTCGGATTCGGGGAAGCGGGATGGTCTTATCTCCGTATAGCGCGCCATAGCGGTCGTGCGGATATCACCACCATAGCACGCTGTTAGCGGCAGTGGATAGAACAAGGCACGCAGCAGCGACAAGAAGGGTCTGGGAGACCTAGACGAACCACGGAGAGGGTGGACCAAGGGGCTGTCCGACATGCGCTGAGTGACCCAACAGCCACGACTGCGGATATTCAACGAGCAGTAGTACCCTGCATGCATCGCCCCAATCGTCCCAGCATCATTGGCAGACGGGTGCACAACGTAGGACTACACGCACGCAGACCATTACGACGACTGCCCTTAACAACACTGCATCGTCGCCAAAGACTGAAATGGTGTGGTGCTAGACAGTCATGGAGCCACTCAGAATGGCAGCGGGTGATCTTCAGTGACGAGTCCCGCTTTTGTCTTTGAAGAGGCGACTACCAAATCCGTGTGTGGAGGCACCGTGGTCGGCGCCAAGATGAGTGGCTCGTTGTCGAGCGTCACACGTCCAGAAGGCCTGGTGTCATGGTGTGAGGGTGCAATTGCCTATGATGCAAGATCACCTTTGGTGTTAATTACAGGTACTTTGACAGCCCAACGTTACGTTAATTAGCTCCTGCAACTAATGGCCCTACCTTTTTTGAACGACTCCGGTGCGATTTTTCAACAGGAAAACCTTTGTCCGCGTACTGCTGCTGTCTCGAGAGCTTGCCTTCAAGGAACTGACACTCTACCATGACCAGCCGCATCGCCAGACCTATCGCCGATTGAAAATATGTAGGATGCTATTGGACGAGCTATACACACACACTCCACCCCTACCGCACAATCTGCAGGAACAGCGTGAGAAGATTCAAGCTGCATGGGATGGCTTATCGCAGGACACCATTAGGAACCTGTACAATTCAATGCCAAGACATCTGGCACGCTGTGTGAGCAAACATGGCGGCCCGACGCCATACTGAGGGACATTACTTATTGGCGTGTAGCTCAGTAAATATTGTCCATATTAATCTCAATGTTTAATCATTAATTGTTCCTGGTAACCTTTACTTTCCTCCCGAATAGCATTGCAATCTGCCATGCCCTTCTGGGTGCAACTATTTTTTTTTTTTTTTTGACAATGAGTGTATTTCACTTGATCTCAGAATGTAACACAGGTAAAACACGTCAACACATTACTTAGTGCTTGTATATTTAAAGACAATAAATACATATTAACTTTGTTTGAATTTTCCGAATGCCTCAATTTATTTGGTATTTTTTTAAAACTTCGTCCAGCGGATCGAGACATGTTTGAAAGAGTGGCCCGGGTTTTGGCAAGTTTATTGGCAGACGCAGACATGTTTTCATTTTGCTCCAAAAACAACTGTTCACACACACAGCAAATTAAAAATAAAAGTTTAATGTTTTTCTGGTATATCGTGTATGCAATATTTATTCAAGTACAAAGCTGTACTGCGTCCTCTAGCCGGCTATATAAAAATTTGTTCAGATATGTACGCATACAAGAGACAACAAGAACAAAATTATACTACACTGGCGGAAAGTGAAAAAAGAACACCAAGAAGGAAACGTCTGATACCAACGAAATTAATACAGCATAATAACGGAATACAGAGGATAACGTGATCAAAACATAATGGCAAAATACAGCTGTATTTGCTGGTAAACTGAAAAATAACATTTCCATGTAACATGGTTAGTACGAGGTTGAACCGCCATGAACTGCGTCACACTGTACAATTCTGGCATGGAGTCTGTCGTACAGATGTTGGATGTAAGTTTGGGGTATTGAGTTCCAAGCATCCTCAACCTGGACGCGTAAATCGGGGATGCTCGTGGCTGGCCGTGGAGAGCGGAAACGTCGTTGTGCCATACAATCCCACACGTGCTCAATGGGGGACAAATCCGGTGAACGTGCAGGCCATGGAAGTTGTCTCACACCCTGCCGTGTGTGGGCGTGCGTTATCTTGCTGGAAAACACCACGATGAACCGACCTTACAAATGGCACAACAACGGGCTGAATGATGTTGTTGATGTAGGAGGTGCTGTTTAACGTACCCGGTACAAACACTAGTTGTGTACGGGAGTGATAGCTGATCGCTCCCCACACCAGGAGACCAGGTGTAGGCCCTGTGTGTCGCTGGCGGATGCAAGAAAGGTGGAGACGCTCCCCTGTGCGCCTGCGAACACGCATACGGCCATCGGAGGCTTCCAAGCAGAATCTGCTTTCATCGCTGAACACGACAGATCGCCATTGCAATCTCCAGTGCAGACGTTGGTGACACCACTACAGCCGTTCCTGATGGTGGGCTGCAGTCAGAGGTACACATGCCAGAGGCACACGTTCACTTAGTCCTGCATCCAGTAGACGGTTGCGGATTGTTCGCACAGTCACCTCAGGTGCAACGGCAGCTCAGATTTGCGTCGCAGTGGATGTTCTGCCTGACAACGCCGCTCTTCTTATTCGTCGATCGGTCCGCTCATCAGTTCGTCTGTGACTCCCAGTTCCACGTCTTCTCGTGTGGGAAGGTTCCTCGGACCATCTACGTCACCATCGTACCACCACCGATATTTCCCATCCAATTCGCTCCGCAATACGACAATACGACCACCCGGACTCGCGGAGTCCGACTAGACGACCTCGCTCAAAGTCTGATAACTGCTGAAATCGTACACGTCTTCCGTGTCCAGGCATTGCAGTTTCTTCAGGGTCTTAGCACGTGTCCGTACGCCGACGACTGATTACATTCAATTCGCCGTACTCCTTAAATACCACCGACCACAGACAGCATATGCTGTGCTGTGGCGTAAGCGCTCACCGGTTTGTCCCGAAATTAACATCACACCTACGTACACTCGACCCCATTAACATATGTAAATTTCATGGTCGTCCGCTAATTCCTTCTTGGTGTTCTTTTTTCACTTTCCGCCCGTGTATATAGTGGCGCTAAACCCATGAACCAAAACCTAAAAGAACCTTCTGATCATTCGTCATAGATGGGTCCGGGTTCGAGTACCGATTGAGGAATGGGTTATGTGTTTGTCGGATAGCGTTCCCTTCCCTGGAAACAGTGGCTCTAAATTAGGGACAAACGACTGCTAATGTCCCTCTGAGATGTTCATGGTGGTCACTAAACTCCGAAACAAAATAAGAAATGCTTAAGAAAGTTTAACTGCAAACACCATGATTAAGAACGACACAAAATAAACTATTAACACAACATGATAGGCGAAGTAATAAAACAGCTGCAATGCCACAATAAGATTCAACGAGTGTCACTAGAGAGTTTTCGGTAAATGGTGTTAATCAGAACAATACTGGATGACAGACTAAGAGAACCACTAAGTTGGAGGTACATCTAGTGTCTAAAGAATACTATGAAATTTACAAGCTACCAGATGATAACATAAATAGACAGGGATAGAGAAATATGGATATCCGTTGTAACGTACCAGGAGATGTGACGTACCTGCCAGCAGGACGCACACGACATAAAGGCAGATAGGAATCAGAATAAAACGTCCGCGTAGCTCAATTGGTAGAGTGACTTATTCCGGAATGAGGGGATCCGGGTTCGAATCCTGGCGTGGACAGAAATGACGGAGAAATTTACTTCGTTATAATGGCGCCCGAACTATCCGGATGACCCGACCGTTGAAAATCTCGCAATGGTGTGATGTTATTTCCACACCGCGAGATAGGAAAAATAAGAGAATCCCTTTTGCAGCACTTCAGAAACAAAAAATAAAAAAAAATAAGGGGGAGATGATGTAACGTACCAGGAGATGTGATGTACCTGCCAGAAGGATGCACACGACATAAAGGCAGATAGGAATCAGAATAAAACGACCGCGTAGCTCAATTGGTAGAGTGACTTATTCCGGAATGAGGGGATCCGGGTTCGAACCCCGGCGCGGATAAAAATGACGGAGAAATTTACTTCGTTATACCGTGATTAGTGGAAACTCGTCCCGTTGTATATGCTAAGCTTTTAGAGTGAAGGCTGGCTTTGGATAGGAGTCTCAACCACCAAGTTGGAGCTACATCTAGTGTTTAAATGATCGGTGAAATTACAAAGCTACTGAATGATAAGAGAGGTAGACAGGTATTGAAAAATATTGGTATCCGTGGTCAATAGGAACTTGCACCACTGCACAAAGGAAAAGGAAAATTAACATCTAATCATTCTGACATAATGCTGCGAATAGAAATGTAACACACGTTATGTGAAAGTCTTTTCACAAGTTATCATCATCATCATAATCATAATCATCAATCATGATCAATCCACTGCTAGATGAAGGTCTCCTGAAATTTCTTCCCTAATTGTCTGTCTTGAGCCACCTGTCTCCTCCATGTCACTCCAGCATACCTTCGAATTTCATCTATCCATCTTCCATGGGGCCTTCTTCATGGTCTTTTCCTGTCAATCGGAATCCAGTCTAAAATTTAGGTTGTCCATCGGTGGTCCGTTCTTCTGGCCACATGTCCAGACCATTGCCATTTCAGTGATTTCAGCCTGGTCATGATGTCGTCCACTTCTGTCATTTTCCTTATCCACAAGTTCCTCTTCTTATCTTTCCTGGTTACACCAAGCATGCATCTCTCCAGGCTGCTTTCAGTTGTCTGCAGTCTTAGTATGTCATTTTTAGTTAAGGTGCGCGTCTCTATTCCATACGTAAGCACTGGCAGGATGTATTGATTAAGCACTTTTCTTTTAAGACATAATGGCATACAGCTCTTAAAAATTGTACTGTTTCTTCCAAAAGCTCTCCATCCAAGTTTTATACGCCGATTAATTTCTTCATCAATGTGACCCTCACTTGATATCTGCTGCCCAAGATAAATGTAGGTATCTGTTATCTTTACCTTTTCTCCATCAATCGATAAATCTTCATTTTTTTGTAAAAGCATTGTACATCACTTTTGTCTTCTGAAAGTTCATTTTTAATCCCACTTCTTTACTCTTGTCAGCAAGTTCCTGGATCATACTCTGCAGCTCTGATGGAGTAGTTGCAAAAATGACTACGTCATCAGCAAAACGAAGGTGAATTAGGTAATCTCCATTAATCTTTATTCCTTTGTTTTCCCAGTTCAATGATTGAAAGACGTGCAATGTGGCATTAAAAAGCTTGGGAGATATGGTGTCACCTTGTCTCACTCCCTTTGAAATTCTTATTTGTGCTGTGTCCCTAAATATCCGAATCTTTGCACTCTCATATTCATAGATGTTATTAATCGTGCTAATGTATGCATCTTCAATACCGCAGGATTTCAAAACCATTGTAACTGCTGATGGTTTCACGGGATCGAAGGCCTTTTAATAATCAATAAAAGTCAAGCATAATGGTAGTTCATATTCTCTTGTTCTTTCAATTAGTTCTCTCAGTACATGGATATGATCTACAGTGCTGTAGCAACTCCGGAATCCAGCAAGTTATCTGTTCATCTAAATAAGACAATAAGGCAACGTTAAATCATTCACTTGAAATTTACCGGGTTTTTTTCTTTAAGCTGATTCGGTGTAAAAAGTATATTACATATAAGTTTTTAGAGTGAACGCCGGCGTTGGATAGGCGCATCAGTAATTATTATTTTACACTACACTGAAGAGCAATTGAATTAAAGATACCTGTCTAGTAACGTGTAGCACCACCTTTCGCCCTGATGACGGCGGCGATTAGTCTCGGCAT
Organism: Macrothele yani; assembly: GCA_039090855.1. NCBI lineage: Eukaryota > Metazoa > Arthropoda > Arachnida > Araneae > Macrothelidae > Macrothele > Macrothele yani. The sequence continues at coordinate 28,782,921 of CM077013.1, read as the reverse complement.
GGACTCGACAAGACACCGAAAGCGTTGGGAAGCCATACGGATTTACGACCATTGAACAAGTTCCCACAGTTCACGAATATTTGATTGGGGGGGGGGTCAGGGCCGCGTACATCTCTCTCGATGGCATCCCAGATGAGCTCGATGGGATTGATGACAGGTGACCTAGCTGGCCAAGGAAGCAAGGTCTTGTCGGTGGAGTGTTCATCCAACCATTCGGATACAATTCGTGAGCGATGACACGGTGCATTGTCTTGTTGCAGGATGAAGTCTCCAGTGGGATGTTGAAGACGCACAAACGGGAGCAAATGGTCGTTCAGGATATCCCGGTAACGTTGACCTGTGAGGGACGATGTCACACTTACCAGAGGTCCCATTTCAGTCCACGTAAACAGGCACCAGACGAGAATGCCAACCCCACTAGCTTGAAGAGTACCCTGCTGACAAGAAGCATCCATCGCCTCATGCGGTTTACGCCATACTCGTATTCTGCCATCCGCATGTACCACCGTGAATCTCGACTCATCAGTCCAAGCAACATTTTTCCACATGTCAAGGTTCCAGTGGCGATGTTCTCGCGCCCATGCTAATCTTTGCACCCTGTGATGCGCGGTCAGCAGCGGTACCCTCGTTGGACGATGGCTTCTGTACCCTATAGCGAGGAGATGGTTCTGGATGGTGTGGCTGCTTACACGTTTTTGTGCACCAGCGTTAAATTGCCGAGTGATTTCTTGCACTGTGGCCCGTCTATCCGCTGTTACAATGTGAGCTAGTCGAGGATGACCCCGCTCATCCACACGCTGTTGTCCACGGCAGTTGGCCCTTGCAGGGATGGTTTTACCGGATTCCGTGTACTCACGGTGCACCCGTGACACAGTGGCTCGTGAAAATCCCAGTGCCTGCACGACTTCCGAGATGGAGTGAGCCATTCAATTGTCGGGACCCGACAATTTGCCCACGATCAAATGCGCTTAGATCCTTCGTCTTAGTGCGTCCGACTCTTACTGATTCCAGTCGCATCACTCCTTATATTGTCGAATCGCTGTATACGTCTGGCCTTTTCCGTTTACAGGGCTGCCCACAGCGCTACATTTGCATAACGCCAGCTGTCTCTAATTAAATTGCTCTTCAGTGTATGTTTAAAAGAAAAATACAGTGTAACGTTTTACAGACTGCCACTATTAATAAATCCTTTGTATGTTGAACCGATGGAGGATGACAGATTGCTAGACAGGACTTCAAATGGATGCCATTCGGAGTAACCTAGGAGAAGACCACATAAACGAGTGCAAAACAATTTGGAATCTTAGACTGGAGGAAGAAAGTATTGGATAGGAGAGGACGGTATTCGAAGCTAAATTCCTGAAATAGCTATGAAGAAGAAATGCGAGGAAAATGCTTATTCAGGTTGCATTAAATGCGGAATTTTTAGCATAATCAAAAATGAGGAATGGAAGATACCGCATGATAAGAAAAAGCACGAAGTGCTGGGGTGGTTAGTACTGGTTTCACTATATTGAAGATTTTGCAAAAATATGAATGGCTGATTTCAAGGGTTTGTCTTTTATTTTCTTTAAAATTAATGCGATTTAAATAATAACTAAACTTTATTGAATTCTATTGAAGGTATAACTTGCTATAGGTAAATATTAATGATGCAGCTTATCGATGTTTCAAACTTTTCCACGAAAAGCTATCACCATTGTGCAAGTCGATTTCGCATTATCATCAGTGTTTTATTTTTACTTTCTAGCACATGGTTTAATTATCCCTGTCTTTTAAACATCTGGGAACAGGAGCAATTTAGATTACTAGTTTCAGGAAAACCCACAGAGCCGCAATCTGAGAAAAACTTGAGCTATTCAAGTAAAAATAAATAAAAAAAGGCTGCTTAACGCATAACTCTTCAAAGATCCAACTCCCACTTCAGTGACGAAGGAGATGACTACATCAGTGATTTTTGGCGCCAAGGACAATTTTTTTCAGCTGAAATTCAGGGACAGTTTGTGTGACAGGCATTTTTGGGTCTCCAGTAACACCCAAGGAAGTTAAGAGGTGCCACCCAACTTGATATATAAGACAAAAGCCGAACTACCCACGAAACACTGGTTCTTGTTTCCAGGTACAGCTCGATCAAATTTTGCAATATGTTGGTAAGTGTAATTTCTGCTCTTTCTCTGATAGCTACATTAATGTTTTGGTAAGCTCACTAGGTTTGTTTTGTTTGGATATAGTTTATCACAGCTTGAAGCCAAAGTTTGTTTATCGTACACGTATTCCTCTTGCGCATAATCGAAAACGTATGTGTTTTAGGAGGCTGATTATAAAACATCAAGACTCTATCTGAAAATCTAAGGTATTTCAATTGCAGAGATAGGGCATTTATTCCTTTCAAATTGATCATGTGGTCACTTAGGTCAATGTGCTCCTCTACCCGTTTTTCAAGTATATCTCAAACACCATGTTTGGAATAATCAATTCCTAATATATATCTCGCATTATATTATTCAATTGATTTTACATAATCATGTGTTTTTGAACGTTTCTTAGCATTAGAGAACAGGAATAAAAGGAAAACATTCATCCCGGGTTATAATATATTTCTTGCTTTATTTCACGACCACCATTAGTAACTCCTAGGGGGCGATAAGCAGTCGTCTGCCCCTAATTTGGCGATAAAGCTAACTCCCTTAGAGAAAGGAACCACCCATGCCTCGCCGGCACTCGAACCCCTACCACATCTCGGACGAATGGACACTGTGGTTACGTAATACTTCTTAAGCCTTTTTTATCGTTTTAAGAGCGTTTTTGCAAATCAGGGTAGCAATTTTACAGCTTCTTTTTTTTTTTTTTTTGATTGGAGGTTTAACGACCACCGTAAGCAAATCAATGGGCTATAAGTAGTCGCCCGTCCCTAATTTAGGGTCACTGGTTAAAGGGAAGGGAAAGACCCAGTGCCGTACGACAAACACAACATCCATGCCTCACCGGGATTCAAACCCGGACCCCTTACGGACGAATGATCAGAGGCCATCGCTTAGGCCACTGCGCCACCGGGGCGGACGCTTCTTTCTTGTTAACACTATAAGAAATAATTTTGATAGACTTCTTTTTAAATTTTTGTTTTAAAGATTACAATGAGCAGCTTTAAGGGCTAAAAGCAGTCGTTCGTCCTGATTTAGGGACACTGATTCCAGGGAAGATGGGAGTCAAGGCCATGATTCATTCCGGATTCGAACCCAGTCCTAGCTCAGTCGACTAGTCGAAACCCTACTCCTCTGACCACCCGGACGCCAGTGGCGGCTTGGATAACATACTTTATTTAGCACATTCACTACCAGTTATTCTGAGGATGATTTTACAGTGCTCTGGATTAAAAAGAAAGTTCATTCAACAGCCATCTCTATATCTTGAAGTGTGTGTGTGTGTGTGTGTGTGTGTGTGTGTGTAACTGTATGATAATAAACAATTAGCATTAGTGCTCAGTTTAAATCGTGTTTGGCTACGACTGATCTTATTTGACCTAAGTTAAACACGGTATTTTGCATATGAGATCACGTATTCCACCTAGGTCTGACGTGTGAGCGAATGTGTTAAAAAGACTTGAATTCTACCATAAAGATTTTTCACTTTTTAAAAACTTTTAACGAATGAGAAACCTTCAATTATTTTTCACTAAATTTCTCACTCGTGGTTTGACTTATTCAACTGCCGACAGATTGGGTATTAGAATATTCATTATTTTCGGCAGATATTATTCTTTTTACAAGAAATACGAACCACTCAAAAACTTTTCATAGGGCCTATTTACTTTTTCTTTCTGATTTGTTGATTTTCTGGTAAAGGCTGTTTAATTATCTTTTATATGGTGAAGTTACACTTGTTAAAAACAATACGAAATTAAAATCAGCGCTGTGAGCTGTAGACATGACTCGCCATGCAGTCATGTATCAATTCTAACTCATTGAAGCTGGCCCTGGTGGCTTAGTAGTCCAAGCGTTGGAGTCAAACAATTCGCCTTGTATTGTTCTGGGTGAGGTATGAATGGTGTGGTTGCCTTACGGCACTGGCTCTCTCCTTTCCCTGAAGTCCGTGGCCCTCAGTTAGGGACTAGCGACTGCTTATAGTCCATTGAGTTGCTCATGGTGGTCATTAAACCCCTAAGCCTAAAATAAAAAAAATTGTAGAAATAGTATTCTACAGTAGTGTGGTTTAACCCAGACAAGTGTTCGATTTAAACATGTTTTAATGGTTTCTGTCTATATACAAAATTATTATGCATGAAGTAGTTATTAGATCTTAAATTAAATACAATTTCACTAAACTATTTTCTTTTTCTTCATTTGCGTGCAATTTATTCAAATCAAGCGACGAATGAGTACAAACAAATTAATGTGTAAAATAATTCATATGTTACCTATTGTATTTTGTACCTGGTACTAAATTACATAGCTGATCAAAATATTGATAAATTAATCCTGATAAAAATATCGACCGAATTTAACCACGAAAGGAGGAAATTCCTTCATATGATAAAAAACAATAGTATGTAGCCGACGTCCTATTAGTTTCAGCAAAAGTCAGAGTTATTAACTTTGTTTTAATATCACCTGTAAAAACAAACAAAATGCGGTTATGCTCGATTTTTTTATATGGCTACTACTGGGAAACTGGCGAACAAGATTCGACAAGCCATCAGTTACGTCACGTGGTTGCCTGCTGCCACTACCGGAAAACTAGCGTACCACATTAGGCTAGCCATCACGGCAAACTAGCGGACCACATTAGGCTAGCCATCATTTCTGGCACGTGCTTGCAGGGCCGCCGAAGGGCCACTTGTAGCAGCTACTGCCTGTGATGGATAACTGATGGCCCTATTGTGGCATATGCCAACTGATGGGGTGCCAACTGTTGGTCTTGCCTCTTCAGAAATATCGTATGATTGAAGATTAGCAGAAATGACTAATTGCGCATTTATTAGGCAACTAATTAGTAGGCTGAAGTTTTACTTAAAATAAGCAAAGCTGAAGATTGCAAGAGGTTTCTTCGAAGAACGGAGGACTGTTTTGTAGAATTCAAATACAAAGGGCATGAAGTATATCAAGCCAGAGCGGTAGCTAGAATTTTGGGCGCTTATGGCCATAAATTAGAAACGCGCCTTAGTGAAAAAAGATATTAATATAAAACGCAATTGTCATAAATTAATAACAAAAGTTTAACTATGAAGAAATATAGTTATGTAATAATTTTTATAATTGCAGATTTTCCTTATAAACAATATACAGTAAATAAAGTATGGGAAAGAATTTAAATTAGAAATATTAATTTCTTCAGTTGAAAGCAGAGTTCTAGATAGAAAAGCATTGCATTTAGAATTACTAATATCTCTTTTGAGAATAGACAGAAGGTACTGCGTGAACGCCTTGTCTCAAAAAAGCGAGCATTTTTGACAAAGTTGTTAGAAATACACATGGAGATTTTACTTCATGTATTTTTTAATGATTTATTAAAACAAGTTAGTAAAATCATGCAATGCATTGATTATGACACGCTTTCCAACATACCAGAAATCATTACTCAAGTTATGAGGACAATGGCTGTGGAATAAATCTCGCTCCTGTGCCGTGACCTTTGACCCCATTTCGATGATATTAAACATAACTGGTTCATTATACCTCTGGAATAACATGATAAAGTTTTGTCGCAATCGAAGCATTTTTACATAAGTTATGACGCATAAATGCAATGGACTGGATTTCACTCCTTTGTCCTGATCTTTGACCCCATTTCGCCCATTTTCAATAGGGTTTGTCCCAAGGTGGTTCCCTACCACGTACTAAAATTTTATCGAAATCGAAACATTTTTACGCGAGTTATCGTGTGGACGGACAGACAGACAAACAGACGGACAAAGCTGGAGAATACACACTTCTTTAATCTACGGTTGAAAATCGTAAAAAACGCCACTTTCTAGAACATAGATCTTCTATTTCAGCAACGAGAAATTCAGCTTGTAATTGTATTTAACTTTAATTGACGAATTTAACGCTTGCGTATATGAGATAATTTTCTTTCTTTCAGGTGTTTTCCGTACTGATGTCAGCTCTTGTAGCTTTGTGCTACTGTCAGCTGACAAACCCTCCGACTACAGTGTCTCCAACGGCTTCCGGAATTGAATCAGAAGATGAAATCCGAATTCCTCAAGTTGCCTATCGTGTAAGTTCTCATTTCTTTTGTGTACGTGAAAAAATCTCATTCACGAAACTTAGTGAATTTCCTATTTACATTGAACGCAAACGTAATAGCTTAACAAACAACATCTCAAATGAGCTAACCTAAATGGATTGGTAAAGTTTCCTTTTCTCTATCCAATGAGTTCCGCGTTGTGCCTCTCTCTCTCTGCATGGTCCCCGAACTGCAAAGCAATGCAAATAAGGAAAACGTTAATTAAGAAACTTTCTCAACCCAGATCAATAGTTTCTACATTGTATGGTTTTTTAGCGTCTCCTCATTATTAACCGCCGAATTTTCCACTTTCGTAACTTTAAACAACTTATTGAGTATCGATGTTGCTGATTCAAACATTAGTTACTTAATTTCCTGTAACGACGCCGCTTCTGTTTTTCCCAAGAAGCGAGTAAATTGCATCCCAAAATCTATTAGCAAGGTAAATTTAGCTTTGATTACCTTATAACGTAATTATCTTTAGGCTGTGACCGTAGAACTTAGTCCTTAACGTCGGCGATTACGTTATGAGTACTAAAGTCGGTGTAATACTAGAAGGTACCCATAGGCATTCAATAAAGGGGTCAATAATTGTACTTACAAATAAGTTTATTCATCTTGCATGTCGTCTACACCGCTCTTATAGTTTGGCACTGACCAACTACATCGTAATCCAGTTCTCTAGAGCACTCAATGCACTAGCAGCGATTTAACATCAAATCACAGTGTAACAGCAATCAACAGCACATCTATTATCTCTACCATCAGTAACATCATTCCCCCAAAGCAACTGCACCATCGCATTTTTATCTAACGTTCTTATCAGTACACACATACGTCACTCACGTTCCGACCTCAGACTGTTGCCAACGTCATTCTCGTTTGAGGGAAAAGACATAACGTTAAGGTTTGAAAATGTCTAAGAGAACGAACTCAAATTTTCATAGAAAAAGAAACTCAAAAGGAAAGTTAAAATACAATATACTTTACAACATACTATCCTACCCGTACATAAGAGAAGGAAAAGGAAGCAGGAACAAAGTGCAGGACAAAATCGGTCTGTAGACAGATACGAAGGGAGTCAAGGAGAGCTAGAACGAAGAAGAGATGAGAGTAGAGGGAGATGCAGGGAGCAAAGGAAAAGGGGAAGAGGGAGGAAGATCGGCATATACACTCTCCTATCATTAATATTTGGAAACGTGATCTAGAAATGATCATTATATTCAGAAAATTTTGCACTATGTGCTGAAACCTTTGACCCTCACGACAGCCACGAGTCATACGTCGAATACCCTCCACCAGTTTTTCGTAAATGTCTGTACATATATTCCACCCTTTGAGCTTCAAATCAGTGTCCACTTCAGGTCTATCCGTTGGCGATTTCTTCTTCTATGCACCTGACGATCCAGTTTGTTCCAGACATTCTCTATAGGGTTCAGGTTAGAACTCTGAGCTGGCCAACTTTTCAACGCCCATGTCATCAAATAAAACCTACATAATAGGCAGCGTCTGTCCCTAACGCTCTGACGTCATTCAGTACTTGCAGCGCCATCTTTTTTTATCCGGTGGCCGAAATCGGAACTAAGCTCACCTGTACTGCACGATACGTAAAATCAAGGAGAAATACCGGAAAATAAAATAAACTTGTAAGACAAACGACTTCATCTGTGGCAATACGCACGTGCTCGAACAACTGTCTGCAACGTTTGTTTTGTTACGTAGGTGTTATGTCGTGTTTTATTTCCTTTTCTTCGTATTTCAGGGTAATTTCATGAAAAGGAATGAAATTGCAGTTATTTCATAAAAAAGGAATCGACGTTATTTTATTTCATGAAAGGGAATCGACGTTACTTTATTTCATAAAAAGGAATCGACGTTACTTTATTTCATAAAAGGGAAAGAGCGTTATTTTATTTCATAAAAAGAAACAAATAAAAATTGTGCGAAAGCGACTGCAATCGTAGTTTTGATTCACTGTGATAGAAATTAAAAAATGTTTTGGGTTCCGCGGAATTTTTTCTTTGTAGTACAAGATGGAAGAAGATAAAGCTAAAAGAAAACGTCGCTTAAATAGAGAACGACAACGGCCTTGGTGTACAAACGAATCTTCTAATATACGATTCGTGTTATAAAAATTTAAGTCACAGCTTTTTCACTCGTGCATAACACGGGTTATGAGCTAGTCAATTTTTAACAACACGATCTGTATGACGTGGAGCGTTATCCTTCTGATAGAGGAATGTGCCTTTCCGCGTACTTTTTTTTTTTTTTTTTTTTTTGATTGGAGGTTTAACGACCACCGTGAGCAACTCAATGGGCTATAAGCAGTCGCCCGTCCCTAATTTGGGGTCACTGGCTCCAGGGAAGGGAGAGAGCCGGTGCCGTAAGACAAACACAACATCCATGCCTCACTGGGATTTGAACCCGGACCCCTTACGGATGAATGATCAGAGGACAGCGCCTTAGACCACTGCGCCACCGGGGCGGCTTCCGCGTACTGCCATGGCGTTGCTAGAACATAAATATCCAGGACGTCTGGAGAGAGTTCAGAATTCATCGTTTTGTCCAGAACGACTAATAGTTTCAAGTCAGATCATGAAAAAAATCAGTACCATAATATCATGTTACCTCCACTAAACTTCATTGTCGAGACCATACAATCCAAAAGGCACACAAAGAAACGAAAAATCAGACTGGTGGACCATGTATCGTGACTCATAAGTCCAGAACATAGTTTTCTATTGGTCTACTATCCAAAATCGAAGATCCTTATGCCAGGTAAATCAGCGTGTGGAGTAGTCAGAGTGATTAGCGGCTGCTACATCGCAATAACCCATGTCATGGAGATTTCTGCGTGCTGTATTGGTGCTAACATCAGCCATATAAACACACATAGAGTTTGCATGGTTTGAGATACTGTTCATTTGCGCTCTAAGGAAACAGTCCTTTGCACAGATCCGTTACGTTCTGTTAGCTTCAGTGGTTTACAGAGTCATTTCTTGGCAGGTTGAGCCTCAGCCTGCTCTCATTTGCATATTGCATCACGAATTGTCTACCAAGGAATCTTTCACTGAAATTCACGTCCGGAGGATTGCTTATGTGGCACTCTATTTTCAGCCCGCGATGTTAACTCTGTCGATTAAGGTATCTTGCAATCACAGTAGTGCTACTGTCTAACTCTAACTCTAAGATCACATTTATTGTTGAGTCTGTGACGTGTGCTATATCGATGGTACCAGAAAATTTTTATACACAGTAAATTCCTATTAAATGGACACATCGGGGCTAGATATAACACTTTGGTCCAATTCAGCAGCTGTCCCCATTACGCGAAGTTTATCCCAAAAGAAAGAGCGCTTGCCTGTTTTAATTGGTGAAATCCTGCCTCAACAAATATACTTTTTTATTTATTGTTGTAATGTTCATGAAACACATGTGACGTGCCTGCACCGCAGGACGCACGTGAGATAAAGGAATAATGTACATGAGATAAAGTAGCGAGATCATTCGTCCGCGTAGTTCAGTTGGGAATGCGACTTATCCCGGAGTGAGGGGACCCGGTTCCGATGTCCGGCGTGTACAAAAATGACGGAGAAATTTACTTCGTAATTTTGACGCCCGAACTTCAAGAATGACCTGGCCGTTAAAGTTCTCGCAATGGTGTGATGTTCTTTCTACACCGCGAGACAGGAAAAACAAGAGAATCCCTTCTTCAGCGCTTCGAAAAATAAATGTGTGTGATGTCACGTTCCAAACACCAAATTGACTTGGATTTTTCCAATGTACGTTCTTCAACGCATATCTGCCTACCGTGACACATGGTCCCGGCTAACCCGTGGGCCATGCCCCCGGCCCTCTTTGGGGAAGGGGGGGGAAATGTGACGTGCCTTCATCGCAGGACGCACATGAGATAAAGGCAGATAGCAGCGAGACATACGTCCGCGTAGCTCAGTTGGGAGAGCGACTTATTCCGGAGTTAGGGGATTAGGCTTCGATGCCCGGTGTGGACCAAAATGACGGAGAAATTTACTTCGCTATACATACTACTTTCACATTTGGTCAGCACAGAAATAACACCTGGTTATTAAAAACTGCTTTACATATCTTATTTTCCCCTGTTATTATTGAGGGCTTTCACCTTGTATATATAGAAAGAGAGAGAGAGAGAGAGAGAGAGAGAGAGAGAGAGAGAGAGAGAGAGAGAGAGAGAGAGAGAGAGAGATGTTACAGAAACACAGATGGAATGGGAGCGGTAGAGAGGAACAGAGAGATAAATAAATTGATGGAGAGATATAAAGGGACATAGAGAAAAGGGATCTGTGAAAAGTAGAAAGAAAGCATTGTGACGTGCCTGCCCAGCAGGACGTACACGACATAAAGGCAGATAACAACGAACGTCCGCGTAGCTCAATTGGTAGAGTGACTTATTCCGGAATGCGGGAACCTGGGTTCGAGCCCCGGCGGGGACAAAAATGACGGAGAAATTTTCATCGTTATACTGGCGCCCGAACTTTCCGGATGACCCGGCTGTTGATGATCTCGCAATGGTGTGATGTTCTTTCCACACCGCGAGATAGGAAAAATCAGAGAATCCCTTCTCCAGCGCTTCGAAAAATATATGTGTGTGACGTTGCATTCCACACATTAAATTGACTGGGAGTTCTCAAGTCCACGTTCTTCAGTGGATGGCTGCCTACGACGATTCATGGTCATGGCTGACCCGTGGGCCATGCCCACGGCCCTCTTTTTTTTTGGGGGGGGGATGTGACATGCCTGCCCAGCAGGACGCACACAACATAAAGGCAGATAACAACGAACGTCCGCGTAGTTAAATTGGTAGAGTGATTTATTCCGGAATGCGGGGACCTGGGTTCGAGCCCCGGTGTGGACAAAAATGACGGAGAAATTTACTTCGTTATAGTATATAAAACAGGGTGAGGTATGCGTTAATCAGTTTTGTAGACTCCACATGAGATGGCAGCACAACTAAGGCATATGCGGATTTATACCTCCGTTCTCTTACACTGCAAAATATTCGTTCTCCTACATTCATTTTACCTCCGTTCTCCTACATTTCATAATATTGGTTGCCAAAGTGACAACGAAGCAGACCAGATAGAGTTACTCACAATTCAAAATGCAGGACTCAGAATTTTGGACAGTTGCGCCATAAAGTACGTATGATGAGACGTGGAAGCGTTAAAAAAGCTGGAGGGAATATTACCTCCATTTTCGGGGAAATAGAAAACTTAAATACCACACGCGCAGCGGTCGAGTGTTTTAATGTGCAGATTTCTGACGTTCCGTGCCGCGTTCAAGTCTCGTCATGAATCTCGCGTTTGTACTTCTGGCTCCTGTTCTAAATTCAGAATGAGAAGTCCTTATATCATTAGGTGTTTATGTAGGGAGTTAAAGACCCTTCAAAAATACTAGAGTGGCTAACAGTATGATACTCAGTAGGCTGAGAAGTAGATAGATTTGGTGGAAATTATTCAGAAAGGTTCTCCAAGGATTTCGAAAAGTAGTTTCAACACATAACTGAAAGAAATAACTCGTACGGTTTCGCACCTATGAATATATACCTGTGACATATGCACTTAAGTAGCAAATTATTAGAAACGCCTACCTCATAATGTAATATGCACCCTTGGACTTTTAAAACGACTCGATTCGATGTGGTATGAATTCAGCGGTGTTTTATTGGAATGTTTAAGCAACTGGACACTTTGGCGTCCATCAATTGCTGAACGTTTGGGGTAGAATGTAGGAGGACGAATCTCTGTTAGAAATGGCTCTCTCAATCTCATCACACAGGTGTTCAATTAGGTTAAAACTCTGGTGGCGATTTTAGCACCACAAAATTTCCGTTGTGCTCCTGGAACGATCCCAGCCTTGCGAACTGCACTGCACATTATCCAGCTCGAAATAGCACTCTCAACTAGGATACACCATGCACGTGTAGATTGATGTTTAGGTACCTTGGTTCACATTGATGTTTAGGTACCTTGGTTCGCATTGATGTTTAGGTACCTTGGTTCGCATTGATGTTTAAGTACCTTGGTTCGCATTGATGTTTATGTACCTCGTGGCATCTTAATGCTGTTCTAGAGGTAATAAAGAAACTCAGTTCCCCGTACGAAAGAAGCCCTCAGACCATTAGACCACCTCCTCCAGCTAGCACAGTTAACGCTAAGCATCTGGAATACATTTATTTGTTGTGTCGACTCCATATTATTGACTTCAATGCATTTATTTGTTCTGTTGACCACATATTCTGGCCTGTTCATTGGCGTATATCAACTAAAACGCTATTCCTCGGAACAGGCGACCTTTTTAACAGAGAACTGTGATACACGAAGGTGCCGTTGTGACGTATATTCTAAATTAACTTTCCTTTTTAGTTTCTTTCCCTTTGTAAATCTTGAGTTTATTCTCAGTTATACTTCACACTTAACGTGATGTCTTTTCTCTCAAACGAATACTGTTGGCAACATATTGAGATTTATTTTTTGATTGGAGGTTTAACGACCACCGTGAGCAACCCAATGGGCTATAAGCAGTTGCCCGTGCCTAATTTAGGGTCACTGGTTCCAGGGAAGGGAGAGAGCCAGTGCCGTAAGACAAACACAACAGCCGTGCCCCACGGGATTCGAATCCGGATCCCTTTGATCAGAGGCCATCGCCTTAGACCACTGCGCCACCGGGGTGGCCATATTGAGGTTGAATGAACGTGACGTATGCCTGTTATGATAAGAACCAGAGATATAAACTACGAGTAAACTGTTGCTTGTGGAGCGTTGTGTTGGAGAGCGATTAATGTGGAACGTAGCGTTGTTTGTGTGTGGTGTGTTTAATGTTGGTATCGATTTGTTATGTGAAGTGCTACTTAGAGAAATAAAGTATCTTTTCCGTATGTTTGACTTCTGTTTTTTAAATGTTTCGTCTGGCCGTTAAGGTTTAATTTAGGAACTTTTTCATCGTATGGAGATATTTTAAAATAACGTAGCAGTACGAAAAAACTTTTACGTTGTAACGTCTACTATGAAGAAGTAAGCGGCTAGCCGTGTACGCTGAAATTCTCCTCTAGATGCCGCCCTTATATTGCGAGGTTACTTAACGGAATAGAGTTCATCTCTTTCCTCGTAAAATCCTCTCCAGCCACCGTTGGCCTCGAACATCTGCCAGTAGTTTCCGCTTACAGCAAGGCAACTTTTTGAATGTTTTGGTGTTTGTGCACCACTCATTGTACACCCTTGATACAGTTATTCTTGAATAGCAGAGGGTTTTCATTTATGAGGTCTTGCACCTGCCCGTGCTACTTTCAAAGTAGCTTATATCACGAATCTTCCCCATATTACCTCTATCTAGACTTCGAACATACCTGAGTCATTTGCAGTGAGGTGTTTATGAGGCCATCTCAACGTCATAGTTACGTACCTAAGTGAGAATGTCACGTGTCTGATTACTAATCGGTGTTCCTAATAATTTGCTATTTCAGTGTATATGGAAATGAGATATTATATGAGGAGAAAGTATTTGTTTTCTGTTTTAACGAACTGTGAATTGTTCTCAGGGTACATGGAGAAATTTTCGATGATCAAGATTTAACCCTTTAAGCTGCCGATGTATCTAAACCACATGGTGCCCAAAATTTTCTCTGCTCCCCAAAAAGGAATGTTCACATAGCGACCGGATTTTACGAATGCTATGGCAAAACAACTCATTTCCCCTTCTCGCGCATATTGACTCGGGAATTTTTACCACTAAGTAATCGACTGTAGGCCAGTTATTGGTGATAAGAACCTACTTATTTTCCTTTATTCTCTGCTCAAGTTTTATGGTAATGTGCTAGTCCCGCTGACTCGGACACCATGACACTGGGCAGAAAGAAGTGAATCAAACAACTCTTTCTTCTTTCTTAGGTTCGTCACCATGCCGTTTTACCAAGTAAAATTACAGAAAGGTTTAACGTCTATATGAAAGTATTAGCGACAGATAGTCCTTTTAACAAGTAATAAGTCAGAAAGGATTAGCATCAATCATCTCCCTAAATGACTATTCTGAATAATAAAAATACAAACGCGTTCTGATGCGCAGTTCCAGCCACGATCGGCCCACTTCTTAAACAACGAATATTTTCGTTCCAGGTGATTTCAGCACATTTTACTAACACCGAGTTAATTCGTTCCAGCCAGTTAAGAAGTGGGCCGATCGCAGTGATTCGGTTTTCTTTGTAACATCTGAAACGACAATGCTTGAAACTCATCTAGAGAAAAATGCAGATATTTTACATTAAAAATCACATGTCATTCAACATTCTTTGTTGATCAATTTATGGATGTTTCTACATTTTCAAACAATACGTCTTTCTATAATTTCTTTTTAAATCAGTTTTTTTAACAAATCTCTTTGCCAATATATGCTAAATACGCATACTCTGCAATATTTCAGTGTTTTCCTTAATTTTTAATTACATCCCTGACATTTGGACATTTATCAGTATATCCCTATTACTGTTATCTTAAAAGCATTTAAAAATGTTTGCTAAATGAACTATAACGAAGTAAATTTCTCCGTCATTTTTGGTCTACGCCTGGATTCGAACCCGAGTCCGCTTATTCCGGAACAAGTCGCTCTACCAACTGAGCTACGCAGACGTTCATTCTGATTGCTATCTGCCTTTATGTCGTGTGCTTCCTGCTGGCAGGTACGCACACGACATAAAGACTCGGCATTCGAACCCGAGTCCGCTTATTCCGGAACAAGTCGCTCTACCAACTGAGCTACGCAGACGTTTATTCTGATTGCTATCTGCCTTTATGTAGTGTGCGTCCTGCTGGCAGGTACGCACACGACATAAAGACTCGGGATTCGAACCCGAGTCCGCTTATTCCGGAACAAGTCGCTCTACCAACTGAGCTACGCAGACGTTTATTCTGATTGCTATCTGCCTTTATGTCGTGTGCTTCTTGCTGGCAGGTACGTCACAGAACAACTGCAATTTAGCAAACATTTTTTAATTCTTATCTTTCTTCATGAAAATCTGCGAGTGCGTACCAGTGAATTATCACATTAACTGGTTTTCACCACATGGATATTTATTGCATCTCTAATTCCAGAAATAGTTTTTCAGTTGCAGAGAAATTGTCAACAATATTTTGGCATACTCTACCAATACCGTCTTTGTTGTATTGCTCCTCATTAATGTAAGAACATATTATCATTTGTCGGATGCTTGGCATTTATTACTTTATAAATCTTTCTCTGTTTGTAACATTATGTTGGAGAAGTTATTGTTAAAAAACTTAATAAACAGGAACTTTACACCAACTATGCTCAAAATAGGATAACTATACTAGTGATCCGAATTCCTTGGCGTAGAATGGAAGTTATGCTATTTAAAAAAAATAGTTATAGTATGATCTGATTTTGTCTTTGCTATGGCGAATAAGTCCTGAGGGTTTATAAGATTAATTATTTCATCCCAAAAGCAAGACACGCTTGTAAACACGGCCATTTTCAGACTCAAGGCCTAGTTGTCCCCAGTTCGATTTTCTAGATAGCGGTAGCATGAGCTTAAAAAGTGATGTTTTTTTTTACAAAGCTTTACTTATCATCTGTTTGGGACTCGAATCAAAGAAAAGGTAATTAAATATGCAGCAGCTTTTGCCTTCCGTTTGCTGCCCAATCTTGAAAGGTAATTCTAAAAAGCCCCAGAACGGAAGCAACTTTTTATCTGATCCGTCCATCTGTGGAACTATTTAAATAAACTCAGCAAAAGAGGAGATACGTTTAGCATAGTGCACGTGTGCACAGCGCATAACTCAGTCTAAATTTGTTCAGTCTCTCACCTTGACCCTCATTCCAGAGTAACTTAAGGCAGTCCTTGACACAGTTGTGGAGCTGGATTTCCCATCTCTACGTGAAGGGCTTTCAGAAAATGTTGCCATTGTTTAAAACACATATTGCAGAAGATACTAGCTTTCATTTGCATGAGCGGATTGCATCGAATGGTACATTGTACACGAGAGATCCACTTTATGCTAACTAAGAAAATTTCAAATTTCTGCCATGAGATCTCCAAATTGGGGTAACCAAACGTAATTACTTGCATAAGATGCAGGTGAACAAAATATCAGCACCTTTCTATAACATTTGAGACTACCAAAACTTTCTCCAGCCAACATATAAACTATGGACTCAGTAGAACAGCCTTTTCTTCTAGACTCAGTGGCCTTAAGACCCTTTCGGTGGTTAAGTGGAAAGAAAACCAGGGCCAAGAAATTGTTTCAGACGATCATGGAGAAGAAATACTGTGTTTTATGTCCAAACCTTCTTGTATTTAAGCAAAATGTCAGCACTGCAAGGATGAGATTGAATGTTGAACCAAGCATCTCTTTTCACTAGAATCCAAACACAAGCGTTCTAGTGTAAGAAGAATGGGAACTCCTTCCTCAATACAGCAGTCCTCACAAAGCGAAAAGTTAAAGGAGGTGGATTTTCTCAGGTTAAGACCGAACTCCTAGGAGCGAAATCAACACAGAAAAATTAAACATGCATGCAAGCAGAGCAGTGGCGTGCTTATGTGTAGGCATGCAAAAATTAAAAAAAAAAAAAAAAAAAAAACATGCGTCATTTGTAGCCGAATTCCATCCTGTGATTCTTTTCCAGTCTTCCGATACTTTGTCTTAAAATATAGGTTTCGACATCAACATCTTCAGTAGGACTTTTTCATTTGTTATTGACTTTTTTTAGATAAAATGTATGTCTTGTACAAATTCGGAAAGTGTGAATCCGTGGTTTGGTGTAAATATGACAAGATGTTAAGTCAGATGATATCCGAAAACTTGAAAATTTCGTCGTCTTGGAGCGGGAATCGAACCCGAGTTTCCCGGATAGCGCGCAAGTATGATTACTCACTACACCACCCAGAACGACCAAGCTCCAAATTTCCGAGTAATTTGAATATAACCATCAAGGGATAATTAATTCATTGATATATGTCTTGTCTTTGCGTGAATAGGATTTTATTCGCACAATTAAATGGCTCAATGTATTTGTTCCCTCAAGCAGTTATCCGAAACAAGTTCGTGTGAAGTTTTGAACAATATGCAGATTGTTTTACTGCTTAATACAGGAGGAAGAGTAAAAAACTCTTAATTCACTTTTATATCTGACGAAATCAAAACAAGTGGGATATGTTACTTCGAGTGAATTCGGGCTCACTTTAGAAAGTCCGATGCTTTTTTATATAACAATTTTTTGAGGCCATAAACTTTCCATTTAGGATAGTTATGGGAGTATGATTTTGATTTGCACCAGACGGAAAGACTTTACTTTCTGAGGATCTATTTTCGGAAAAAAACATCTGATTGATGTGCGAATGCTTGGAACCTTTGATCTTTGTTTTACGCAAACAAATACAGATTACTAGCATAGTTTCACTGTTAAAAATCTGAATTTTTTTCTGTTTTTAAGTATCAATTTTTTTTAGGAAAGGGTAAACAGTTTCTAACAGTTTCATTACAAAATAGTAAACACGGCCAACAAAGCAGCTTGGGAGGTTTGAGACACTATAAATCGTGGTAAATAGATGCGTTGAAATATTAATTAGTTTGATGTTTAAACTGCATACTTAACAACGATGTTAAGCGACTCAAATTTGAGTTTGGTGTATCATTGCTTACACATTAGGATTATTCTATGAAACTTAGGGAATCTAAAAGACATTAATTTTCCATCACCCAATTCCTTATTCCATTTTTATAGCTTGCTTGAATTATCTTGGAGCATTTCAGTGCTTCAGAAAGGCAATGAATACACAAAAAAATGTAGCCGTCAACTTTCCAACTGAATAGAAAAGATCCCTCTTAAATTACGTACGCATTAGATACCAAATACACACTGTCAAAAGAAAACGAGCTTTCCATTGGTTGACGGGACTCTGTTTCGCATTTCAACACATTTTTCAACTGTAGTTAACAAAAGCCCCAAACCTAGTGGCAATAAAGAATGGGCACAGAGAGAACGGACTCCGGTTCTCTGATTGGCCAACGCCGAAGCCCTGAACGAAGGGACCGATTTCGCATTAAATGTTATGTCCTTGGCATGCGCGACACAATCTCACATGAGTTCGGGCATGATGATGCGAAGTTAGGTTTGCATTCGCGCTTTGTTTCAGTTCCGGCTAAAATACACACAAATATGTGAATTTGGTTTTAAATAAAACGCTTCTAAAGCAGGTACTTAATTAAAATTTCCGATAAAAAAAACGGCACATGCAATGCATGCGTTGGATACAACGACCGCACGCAACTGAATGAGAGTCGCAAGTGTTGTATGGTTGAGGACCTTTCTACCAAACTCGCCACCAGCTTCAATAAATTCGATTCCCTGAACCTATTCCCTGATTCCTTATTAGTAACACAAAAGAACGACCTGGTGGACGAGTGGTCAGAAACATGGGCGATGTCTTCTTCCCTCCCAGAGTCAATGCCCCAAATCAGGGATGGGAGGCTGCTCTAGGCTCTAGATATCCACAGTGGCCATTAAAGCCTATGAAACACAAGCAAAAAATAGTACAAATCATATCTTCTACTCTACTCCACAATCTAAAGAAAACTGACGAATAAGTCACATATATTCAGTGTGGCTGATTCCTATTTTTCGCACAGAAGATTTGATTCCGTACAAAATGGCAGAGCAGCATTCGAAGAAAAAAATAATATTCTTAGCATCTGATTCTCACACGTATCGCATTTTTCTGTCACATAAAATTGTCAAAATTAATAACATTGATAAAAACTGATACAAATAATCAGTAAAATTAAATAAAATTACTAAATGATAAAAACAGTAACTCAAATTTGAAATTGCTTTTAAAACTTTTGAAGGTATTCTTTCCGGTTTATTTTTACCTGATACCGTTAGGGCAGTTTTTTCTTTGTACTGCATCACACCAAAGCCATTTCAACGAAATATAAGGGGTGAATCGTTTCTTTCTTCGACTGATCTACTGACAAAGATTTTTCAACGACGATTTTTCTCAGAAAAGATTCAGGAGTGCCGAAAATTCCCCGAAATTCCCTAAAAAAATCATTGTTCTGTAATCTTTAGTTCCAGACAACCCTATGACCTTCCGCACGGAGCTCGTGTACATCATCTCTTAATGTCTTTCATGGTCTCCAAATTTTTTTTCCCACTATTTTTTTCTGAGTCTTCATCTTTCTTTATTCTATGGAACTTGCATTTCCATTTATTTAAGAATTGTCTTTCTTTTTCTCCCTCTCCCGTTCATATCAACGCTATTTAAAAATTTCACTAACTTTTCGAATACTAAATTTTTTCCTTTACACCCTCATTTCTTCAATGTTCTTTCGTTGCTCTTCCTTTCATTACTGTTGTTTTCAGTTGTTCTTATTTTCTTTGTTCAAGTCAAATAGCAGCCTTTCAGCTGTGCTATATAGCTTTATTTCATTTTACTGGAACTTTCTTGTAAAATTAGCTGTGATAGGAGTGCTATTTAGTTGACGAAAACTTAGTTATGAACATTCAAAATACTTCCGTAATAAACGTTAATGGATCAACGTAACGTACAGATGAATCTTGTTTACTCACAGTCTTTCAGTTCGTCAGAAAATCCAATAATTACTATCAAATTGTACGCTGTTGGCATAATAATGTGTACACACACATACACACACACACGCCACACACACACACACACACACACACACACACACGATGAGTTAGCTTTGCATTAGGAACAAGGAACACCTACCTAATAACTCGTTGGCGCATTTTTCTGTGCAATCACGACTTGCAGACGCTTAGAGACAGATTCTACAAGGTGTAAAACATCCTCCATGCGTAAAGTGACCCATGTCTGCAGCATCAGCTCCGTGAGTTCACATTCGTTCTGTAGAGGAGAATCAGCAGTTCTTACACTTCGTTCTAGGAAATACCATAAATCCTCAATTGGATTACCGTCAGGGGAGTTTTGGGGCCATTTATATGAGAAGTGATGTGACGAATTCGTTATGTTCCTCCTACCAGTTATGTTGTTCCTACCAGTTAGTAGTTGTACAAGCCCGATGACACGGTGCGTTGTTCTATTGAAAGATGGCACTGTGGCCCTGGTAAACCTCCTGCATGTGTGAATGACGTTGGTCGGCTAACAGGTCTCTGTAGAGTCCACCATTCAATGTTTGTGGGATGATAGCCAACGGACCTAATGCTTTCCAGAAGAAAGCCCCCCCCCAGACTAGAACATCGCCTCCACCATTCTGTTGAACTCCAACTGTGCAACCAGGGGATAGAGTTTCATGCTGTTTACGCCATATGCGAACCCACCCATCAGCATGGTGGAGCAGAAAACGGGACTCACCACTTCGCATGAACTTCTTCCATCTGCCGTTCCTTGGCCCATGAGAGGCGTTTTTTACAATTACTGGGAGTCATCAAAGATACTCTCACTGGTGCTTGGCTGTGGAACCCAGACAAAGCGAAATACGGCGATTGGTGCATGTGGAGATAAGTCGAACTGCACTGCTGTTGTGCTGGTGGATGGGTTAGATGAGAGTTGCACGTTTTTGCTAGATACCAATCGTGACACCCAACGCTCACTTCTAGGATCAACCGCGTGTGGCCGCCCAATGCGAGCCCTTCTGCTTGATTGATGTCTGTGCATGGTTAATCTAGTGCTGTTACACGTTTGATACAGTTGTATGGGAGCAGCCAACAAGTGCAGGTGTTTCCGAAATACCTGCATCTGCCCTCCTGGCTTTATCTATCTGGCAGCGGTCAAAGTGGCTTAAGTCGCCACGTTTTCTTATTACTGGCAGGCATTTACTGATCACGTGCAGAGGATAGGTGTGCACAATTCATAGTAGCCGCATGTAACGTTGATATCATGCGGTACTTAGTTTTTGCTCCAAATTTGTAAACCGGGGGATGTTCCTAACTCAGTACAATATTAAGGTTCTGGAAACAACACAGGCATGAAAAAATGCAGCTTTAATATCGTCTGGGTGAATGCACTTAAATGTAACTTAGGGGAATGTTCTCTGCGAGTGTTTCATGAGTCAGAACCGAAATAAGGGCTTTCAATAGTGAAACTATCAAAGCTTCTATATTTCCACGATTCGATAAACGAGTGATGTCAAATATAAGAGAGAAAGAAAAAAATTCGGTTCAAAATCATGGAATCTTTTATGAAGTACCTACCTTAAGAGAAATTCTATAAATCAACAGGTTATATGACTTACCAGAGGTAATGCACTCTTGTCTGTCTTAAGTTCTGAGAGTAACGATGTTTACTTTGATGATTTATATTGCATTTTACCAAGGAAATGTTTCAAACAACTAGTCGATTTTCGAAGATATGGAGAAGTAGTTATATAGGACAATACAAATAATGATTTCTACTAGAAAAAGGGGAACTATGTTACTGAACACTCGTTTCTTGCTTCAAGGTATCGATACTGATCCACCTTGCATTGTCACAACTCTAGACTAGAGGACGAAGCTGGATTCGTGTGAGACATATTTTCATGGAAGAGTTGAGGTCCCTAGAGTAGGAAAAAACCATGTCTGAATGCCAAGGAGGATTTCAACATCTTTGCTCATCAAGTTCAACAAATCATCGTCACTCTTTATTCCCATGATATTGGCTAATTCCAGCAGGTCGAAGTACCATGCCAAATTGTCCACATTGTTTCAGAGTACTTTCAGGTGGAGATTTTCCCTCTGCTTCATTGGCTACCTCAGTCTCCAGAACTCAATTCCATGGAGAATTGGTGGGAAGAAGTCGAACAAGACATTAATTTCAGAATACACTGTCATGTAATATAAGTGTGTGGGAAAATGTAATTCGATATGCGTGGATCAATAGTTTTCCAGAAGGTTAGCGAATTAACTCCGATGCGAAACGCTGCTCTTCTGTGTGATGATGTAAAAATATTTAAGGCAGAGAAAATGGAAAAAATCCAAAATGGGAGGTGGAAAGCTATTTTTTTCCTGTAGGAAGAAAGACGACTTCAGGTCAGCCATATTGTGTGCCCAGGGTCCCACGGAGAAGAGAAGGAGAAGGAAATTCTTTCCATGGTGAATTCCACGCTTAGTCAGAAGTTCACAAAATATGGGGATGTCTTCCTAGCGCAGAAAGTTTCAAGCAGCTAGAGACAGCTGAGGAGTAAAAAGATGTTTACTACATGGCCTCTTGATCCGAAGGCGTGCGCTTACGGGATTGGTCGTGCGAGGTCCGGGCTGCAAGAGTTTAAGCGGGAAAAAGTTGTAACGAACTTTTGCGGGACACTTCTTGCTCGAATAGGAAGAGGACGGTCGTTTTGTAGTCGTCGCTCAAGAGATCAGAGTGCTCGAGATGTACGCACGCTAGTCGGCTGCGGCTGACTAGTTAGGAGCCTACCTGTGGGTTAAGACCACTAGGGTACATACATTGCATTACCTGCGGGTAATTGGGTAGTAATACTAATCACATGCCAGACTGCCGTCTGCAAAGGAAATCCTCCACCTGGGAAATTCAGCCACCTGTGAAGAGCATAATTGCTATGTATAACAACTTCTTGATGCTATGTGCACACTCATAGACTGAATTCTGACCGTGCTGTGAGATTAGTTTGTTCGACATCAATAACCATCTACTGTATATCAAATGCATAATCGACGATGTTAACAGCGGAGATCACTTTCCTGTTGAAGAATATCTGTAAAAAAACCTGTACATATGGCTCAGCTCTAAGTCTGTCTCTACAAGTAATCTTTTCCTTCACCATGCCTCTGAGGAGCAACACAATAGCGTAAGTTGACTGGGACAGAGAAATCCTGGTCTGGTGGCTGCTAATTACCATACCGGAGTCAATTAATCAAACTCCAATCTACTCCCTCAAAATATAAAGAACGAGTAATGAGCAAGTATAGTAAAATCTACCAACCCCACGGAAGATCACAATGAGTATGTACATGAATATACAGTATATATACGTATGACAGCCGATACGAATATGACATTTTGCACGCCAAATATAGTTCATCACATAATTAGGTGGATGTCCTTCATAAGCAGGCCACTTTGTGACGTTTTTCTAGGGGGCGGGGAGATTATCAACCATGATGAGTTACTCATAAGACTATAAGCAGTTGTCCATTCCTAAATTAGCCGCCCCGGTGGCGCAGTGGTCTAAGCGATGGCCTCTGATCATTCGTCAGAAAGAGGTCCGGGTTCGAATTCCGGTGAGACATGAATGTTCTGTTTGTCTTACGGCACTGGCTCTCTCCCTTCCCTGGAACCAGTGGCCCTAAATTAGGGATGGGCGACTGCTTATAGCCCATTGAGTTGCTCACAATGGTCGCTAAACCTCCAATCAAAAAAAAAAGTTCCTAAATTTAGGCCACTGGTTCCATGAACAAAAAATATATGTCCATTGTTACGTTTCTGTTGGTTTATCTTTAAGCAAGACGCACGCCTTGCTTGCTCTTATTTCTCCGTCCCCGTTGTGACGTATACCCTGATTTTACCTTCCCCTTTTTAATTCATGTCTCGTTACGTAAATTTTGGTTTATTCTCGTTAAGCGTTTTTGAGCCTGAACGCTATACGTTCTCTCTCGACAAATTTGGGTTTTGGCAACCATGATAACATGTTAAAGTGCAAGTATCTAGTCGAAAGCAAACTATAAGAACGAATGTTATCAATATTCGAGAAGGCAATGTGATTATTCGTTTTAGATGCAATGTAAATATTAGACTTCGAGGAAATGTGATCTTAGTGATAGGAAATCAATTTTTACTCAGATAGTTATGCATCTTAGAGGCAATGCGATTATATGTCTTTAAGGCATTGTGCTCTTAGTGATCAGAAATCAATCTTAACTCAGACAGGTTTTCATCAGCAAATGTATTAGGCTATATTTCAAAGTAATGCGATCACACGTCTTAGAGCAATGTAATCACATGCCTTGGAGGCAATGTTTTCTTAGTGATCGGAAAACAATCTTAAATCAGACAGTTTGTTATCAACAAATGTATTACGCTATGTTTCATAGCTATGTGGTTATACCAGAGTTGGGCAGGAAAACATTACAAAGTAATGGAAGTACAGATTACAATTAACGTGTAGTACATTACAAGGTAATGCAGTAACAGGTAATGCATTACAAAGTAATCTCAAGTATGGTTTGCACAAGGTAATGGAATTAATCTGTAATGCATTACAATGGAGAGAACACAATTCAATTATTTAATAATGCCATTCAAACGCAATATAATTATTTGGTAATGAAATTACACAATTTGAAATAATAATTACATACTAATAGTTTATAGAAATGTACGTGTGCCAAAATCTATGTCTAAGAAAGTTGGCCATGTAACATAGCAGACAGAGACCGAAGTGTCGTGTAGAATGTTCTAGAAGCGGCAAGAATAGGTTAGACGTTTGTAGAACGTTCTAGAATGATCGCGCAGTGGGAAGTTGGAGAGATTTATGTAAATCAAGAATATTCCAGATGGTTCAGGTCCTGTCGTGAAGTGTATATATAAAGGAGTCAATCGTTCGCTAGTCCAGTGTTCGTATCAGACAAGTAATAGACAACAACACTTGAGAAGTTTGGCAAAAATGTCAAGAGTTCGCCAATTTCTGTAATATTCGGCAGTGCACCTTGAGTTGCTGAACTGTGAGTGTAGTGCTAATATGTGCTTGTGGCTACAGTGGGGTTATTATTTTGGACAGTGAAACATATGTAATGGACGAGAATACTGTACTGGAGATGGACGATATGAGTATCTCTAACCGAAATAAACATCCCATTCGTACTTACTTCATATGTATTATTCCGTTCAAATCACTTTACTTGGGGCGAAGACGGAGCAACTACTCATGTCATACACGTACAATATCCAATACCTACATACACGCATTTGAGGTCAGAGGGGTGGAGCAATTGTCAAATAACCTGCACAAAGTGTAAGGGTGTACTGGTTGCTGGTTTATTCACGTTATTTTGTTACCCATAAGTTATTGGTTAATTACCAACATACAGTTAACCATTACGATTATAATTGGTAACTGCTACATGTCATTACAAATACCATGTAATTCTAATGACCAGTTCACCATCACCATGTACTGGTAACGCTAAGTTCTTGTTCCCATTACCATTACGCTGTAATGCATTGCCGATTAATTCAATTACCATTTTACCCGATTCTGGGCTATACGTCTTAGAGGCAACATGATCATGCTTCTTAAAGTCAATGCTATCTTAGTGATCGGAAATATTTTTTTATTGGAGGTTTAACTGTAACGTACCAGGAGATGTGACGTACCTGCCAGAAGGACGCACACGACATAAAGGCAGATAGGAATCAGAACAAATGTCCGCGTAGCTTAATTGGTAGAGCAACTTATTCCGGAATGAGGGGACCCGGGTTAGAACCCCGGCGCGGATAAAAATGACGGAGATATTCACCTCGTTATAATGGCGCCCGAACTATCCGGATGACCCGACCGTTCAAAATCTCGCATTGGTGTGATGTTATTTCCACACCGCGAGATAGGAAAAATCAGAGCAGCACTTCGAAAAAAAAAATAAAAAAAAAATAAGGGGGAGATGATGTAACGTACCAGGAGATGTGACGTACCTGCCAGAAGGACGCACACGACATAAAGGCAGATAGGAATCAGAACAAATGTCCGCGTAGCTTAATTGGTAGAGCAACTTATTCCGGAATGAGGGGACCCGGGTTCGAACCCCGGCGCGGATAAAAATGACGGAGAAATTTACTTCGTTATATAACGACCACCATGAAGAACTCCTTGAGCAATAAGCAGTCGTCCGTCTCTAATTCAGGGCCACTGGTTCCAGGGAAGGGTGAGATCCAGCGCGGTGAGACAAACACAACATCCATGCCTATCCAGGATTCGAACTCGAACCCATTTCAGACCACTGCGCCACCGAGGTGGCTGAAAAAGAAATCTTAACTCAGTTTGTTATCAACAAATATATTAGGCTACGTTTCGAAACAATGTGATAATAAGTCTTAGAGGCAATGTTTTCTTAGTAAGCGAAAAGCCATCTTAACTCAGATAGTTTGTTTTCAACAAATGTTTTAGTTTGTTTCTTTACTCAAGTCGTGTTGACGAATTTGATGTTAAAAAAAGGCTTCCGTGTGTAACCTGTGTTAGTCAACTTTTGATGCTATGTCAGTATCGATACATGCGTAATAAACGAGCGTCGTGCCTATGGTGAAGCATTCAGGGGATTTAGTTGCTACATTCTGTTACCAAGCTATTTGATTGTGATTAATACAGACATTTGACGTGGACTAGGAACATCCAACATAATTCATCGCTATTTCCACGTTTATAAGTGAGTCACGGAAAAATTCTCATTGGCCACCACCGCCAATCGAACCCTGGGTATCCCAGTTACGCGCTGGATATGCTTCCAGTACACCACAGCGGCCTCGAATGTATCCTGACTCACTCGGTCAATGAGAATTTTTCCGTGTCTGACTTATAAACGTGGAAAGAGCGATGGTTCCTGTTTGATATTTGATTGTGATGTGCCTTCGTCTTGACGAATGTGAAATAAAAGACTGAAACCTGTAAGATTTTTTATGACATTTTGCTGGCCGATGTGGTTTCAAGTGTTTAGTTATAGTTGATTCTTGTTAGTTAAATACCAAATGCGATGAAGTTAAGCTATCGAGGATTCAATTAAAGCGATTCGACTAAAATAATTCAGAGAGCTTTACAGTGAAGACATTTACTTCGGCAGGTTTTAAGCTTTAGCCTGTAATCAGAACAGTTCTTTACAGTGAAGTTAAAGTTGGGGTATTAGTTTGAACGAAAAACAATTACCAAGTAACAGAAATATTACTTCACAAATAATTATTATCCCACACCCTCTCTTCTTAACATACAGTAATGCTTAATGATTAGAGCACCTGCATGCAAAATGACATGTTTCTACCAACTAAGCAGAGTATTATTTTATTTTCAGGAGCCCAGTGCTCGGCGCACAAACTTAGCATACAGTAATGATTAATCATTAGAGCACCTGCATGCAAATTGACATGTTTCTACCAACTAAGCAGAGTATTATTTTATTTTCAGGAGCCCAGAGCTCGGCGCACAAACTTAACATACAGTAATGCTTAATGATTAGAGCACCTGCATACAAAATAACATGTTTCTACCAACTAAGCAGAGTATTATTTTATTTTCAGGTTCCCAGTGCTCGGCGCACAACTTTAACATACAGTAGTGCTTAATGATTAGAGCACCTGTATGCAAAATGACATGTTTCTACCAACTAAGCAGAGTATTATTTTATTTTCAGGTGCCCAGTGATCGGCGCACTATTTAAGATACATTAATGCTTACTGATTAGAGCACCTGCATGCAAAATGACATGTTTCTACCAACTAAGCAGAGTATTATTTTATTTTCAGGAGCCCAGTGCTCGGCGCACAAACTTAACATACAGTAATGCTTAATGATTAGAGCACCTGCATACAAAATAACATGTTTCTACCAACTAAGCAGAGTATTATTTTATTTTCAGGTTCCCAGTGCTCGGCGCACAACTTTAACATACAGTAGTGCTTAATGATTAGAGCACCTGTATGCAAAATGACATGTTTCTACCAACTAAGCAGAGTATTATTTTATTTTCAGGTGCCCAGTGATCGGCGCACTATTTAAGATACATTAATGCTTACTGATTAGAGCACCTGCATGCAAAATGACATGTTTCTACCAACTAAGCAGAGTATTATTTTATTTTCAGGTGCCCAGTGCTCGGCGCACAACTTTAACATACAGTAATGCTTAATGATTAGAGCACCTGTATGCAAAATAACATGTTTCTACCAACTAAGCAGAGTATTATTTTATTTTCAGGTGCCCAGTGCTCGGCGCACAACTTTAACATACAGTAATGCTTAATGATTAGAGCACCTGCATGCAAACTGACATATTTCTACCAACTAAGCAGAGTATTATTTTATTTTCAGGTGCCCAGTGTTCGGCGCACAACTTTAACATACAGTAATGCTTAATGATTAGAGCACCTGTATGCAAAATAACATGTTTCTACCAACTAAGCAGAGTATTATTTTATTTTCAGGTTCCCAGTGCTCGGCGCACAACTTTAACATACAGTAGTGCTTAATGATTAGAGCACCTGTATGCAAAATGACATGTTTCTACCAACTAAGCAGCGTATTATTTTATTTTCAAGTGCCCAGTGCTCGGCGCACTATTTAAGATACAGTAATGCTTACTGATTAGAGCACCTGCATGCAAAATGACATATTTCTACCAACTAAGCAGAGTATTATTTTATTTTCAGGTGCCCAGTGCTCGGCGCACAAACTTAACATACAGTAATGCTTAATGATTAGAGCACCTGCATACAAAATAACACGTTTCTACCAACTAAGCAGAGTATTATTTTATTTTCAGGTTCCCAGTGCTCGGCGCACAACTTTAACATACAGTAGTGCTTAATGATTAGAGCACCTTATAACGAAGTAAATTTCTCTGTCATTTTTATCCGCGCCGGGGTTCGAACCCGGATCCCCTCATTCCGGAATAAGTCACTCTACCAATTGAGCTACGCGGACATTTTATTTTGATTCCTATCTGCCTTTATGTCGTGTGCGTCCTTCTGGCAGGTACGTCACATCTCCTGGTACGTTACAACCTGTATGCAAAATGACATGTTTCTACCAACTAAGCAGCGTATTATTTTATTTTCAGGTGCCCAGTGCTCGGCGCACTATTTAAGATACAGTAATGCTTACTGATTAGAGCACCTGCATGCAAAATAACATGTTTCTACCAACTAAGCAGAGTATTATTTTATTTTCAGGTGCCCAGTGCTCGGCGCACAACTTTAACATACAGTAATGCTTAATGATTAGAGCACCTGTATGCAAAATAACATGTTTCTACCAACTAAGCAGAGTATTATTTTATTTTCAGGTGCCCAGTGCTCGGCGCACTATTTACGATACAGTAATGCTTACTGATTAGAGCACCTGCAGGCAAAATGACCTGTTTCTACCAACTAAGCAGAGTATTATTTTATTTTCAGGTGCCCAGTGCTCGGCGCACAAACGTACTGGCCACCCAAGTACGACAGAACGTCCCTTCACCGCAAGTACGGGGTGTTCCTCAACAAGAAACCTACCGACCTTACTCGTTCAACTATGTAGCCGAAGGAGACGATGGGATGAGCTCCCGGGAGGAAACGGCTGACGGTTCCGGAAGAGTCGTCGGTTCTTACACTTTAGCCCTGGAAGACGGACGCAAAGGAGGGTGGAATACGTAGCTGACGTTGATGGCTTCCGTGCGAACGTTGATACCAACGAACCGGGAACAGACAGCCAGAATCCCGCTGACGTCCTCTTTTACTCCAGCGTTGCAGGAGCTGCTCCTCCGTCCCGAGGAGTTGTGAACACCGTCGAAGCTCCGCGCCCAACCAGAACTGGATCGAGGACGACAGTCCAGGGAAGGCCTTCTGCTCCATACACGCATTACGTTGATTCTGGACATTACCGTCACCAACATCCCCAGGCTGTGCATTACGACGATAGATATGGCAGCGATTATGTGGTGTACCGCAGACCTCTGCCTTACCTCCACGGCGACTATCA
Source organism: Macrothele yani (assembly GCA_039090855.1). NCBI lineage: Eukaryota > Metazoa > Arthropoda > Arachnida > Araneae > Macrothelidae > Macrothele > Macrothele yani. The sequence goes on along the minus strand of CM077013.1, from coordinate 28,753,016 downwards.
GCACCAGTACTACTGATTGTTCCACCTACAACTTGGTCCGTCGGATCGAAAAAATTACTGCCGAACTATATTCCGTCTGTATGCACAAGTTATCCTCATATAATTACTTATGTTTTTGTTCAGTTCTGTTTTTCAATTTCAACTGTGTTTCAAAATAAATTGTGATATTTGCTGCAGCAGAAACTGACTTTTCTTCAATAATTCCTGTAGAGATGCGAACACTTGCGAACTTTGGAAAAATGTTCTCATTTAATCAAGACACCGTCATATGTTTTTTGTTGGGGGTTTAACGACAAGGGTGAACAACTCATTGGGGTATGAGAAGTTGCCCTTCCCTAATTTAGGGTCACTGGTTCCAGGGAAAGGAACGAGCCAGTGCCGTAAGACAAACACAACATTCATGCCTCACGGTATTGGAACCCGGACCCATCTCAGTGGCCTAAGCGAGCGAGCGCTTAAGCCACAGCGTTACCGGGGTGGCGTCGTCATGCTATATCATTGCTCGGACGGATTTTTCGTCATGCTATATCATCGGACGGAAATCATTCCTTCTTGGGAGGGTTTTTTTTTTTTTTTTTTTTTTTTTTTTTTGATTGCAGGTTTAACGACCACCGTGAGCAACTCGATGGGCTATAAGCAGTCGCCCGTCCCTAATTTAGGGTCACTGGTTCCAGGGAAGGGAGAGAGCCAGTGCCGTAAGACAAACACAACATCCATGCCTCACCGGGATTCGAACCCGGACCCCGTTCGAGACGAATGATCAGAGGCCATCGCTTAGACCACTGCGCCACCGGGGCGACCTTGGGAGTTCATTCATCATTCACGCAAAAGTGAATGAATGATCAAGATGGACCCTCCTCCCATTCAATATCCAGGTTGTCTCTACACTCGCTTAGGAAACCATTCGTTGCAAGAATCTCCTGTTTACAATCAAAGTGCCTTAAGGGCTACAGCCTTTTTCTTCTTTTATTTTTTACAAAAAACCCAAAAGAGCGCGAGCTTTCCTTTTTTTTTTAATTTGGGGATTCAACGAACAGTATGGCAACTCTGTGGGCTATAAGCGTCACCCGTCCTAATTTAGGGTCAAGCCTAGTGGTCAACGTTCGTGACTGCCACGGAAAGATCTCAGGTTCGATCCTAGCAGGTACCACTAAATATCCGCAGTGCGTCCGATGGAAGCGTTAAGCCGACGAACCCAGGGTACTGGCCCTCCGGTTATAAATAAGGGCGCCTTCCTACCTCGCTTCCGTGGCACTTTCCTGTCGGGTACTCTAGCCCAAATCTCCAAGCATCCCATTTCTAAGGGTTGTTTACGATCTGAGGTCAGACACTCCCTTCCTAAAATCCTCTACACATGATCTAATCTGAATTTAGGGTCACTGGTTCCAGGGAAGGCCGAAAGCAGGTGCCGTAAGACAGACACATCTTCTGTACCTCGGACGGGACTCGGACCAGGTCCGGAGCCAGCACTCAGACCTATGCGCCACCGGGGGGCGAGGATCATTTCAGCATTCACTCTTTACGATGAATGATTTACGAAGATTCGGACCAATCATTCAAATGAATGACGCTTACGTATCATTCCAGTTCTTAAGTTTCACCATTATTGCTTGCTCACTCAGATAATTCTCGACATTATTTTTTTCATTGGGAATTCATTTCCCAGATCAAATTAACGTTCATTTTTCGAAAAACACAATGTAAAAAAAAGCACATGAAAGACGATAAATATTTACATGTGAATATATGCGGTGCATACTACAAAGTCGTGGAAACCACAAAATGGATAGGAACGATGATTGTTCAAGAAGACGAGGGCAGCTCGCGAAGTGATAATGAAGCCGCCCCGGTGGCGCAGTGGTCTAAGCGACGGCCTCTGATCATTCGTCCGAACGGGGCCCGGGTTCGAATCCCGGTGAGGTATGGATGTTGTGTTTGTCTTACGGCACTGGCTCTCTCCCTTCCCTGGAACCATGGACCCTAAATTAGGGACGGGAGACTGCTTATAGCCCATTGAGTTGCTCACGGTAGTCGTTAAACATCCAATCAATAAAAAAAGTGATAATGAAATCGCTGAAACATCAGACCTGAAAACAAATTGCTCCAGTGTTCGTCATTGCAGAAACATAAACAAAAGTACCGAACCCGCGATGGAAAAGCGGTACTGGGGAAGGAATCTTATAAATGACAGATGAGGAAAAAATATTGTCAGGCCAGGGTAAAACATCTATAACGAAGTAAATTTCTCCGTCATTTCTGTCCACGCCAGGATTCGAACCCAGATCCCCTCACTCCGGAATAAGTCGCTCTACCAACTGAGCTACGCAGACGTTTTATTCTGATTCCTATCTGCCTTTATGTCGTGTGCGTCCTGCTGGCAGGTACGTCACATCTCCCCCCCCCGAAAGAGGGCCGGGGGCATGGCCCACGGGTCAGCCGTGAATATGAATCGTTGCAGGCAGCCATCCACTGTAGAACGTGCACTTGAGAACTCCCAGTCAATCTGGTGGAAATAACATCACACCAATGCGAGATTTTGAACGGCCGGGTCATCCGGATAGTTCGGGCGCCATTATAACGAAGTAAATTTCTCCGTCATTTCTGTCCACGCCAGGATTCGAACCCGGATCCTCTCACTCCGGAATAAGTCGCTCTACCAACTGAGCTACGCAGACGTTTTATTCTGATTCCTATCTGCCTTTATGTCGTGTGCGTCCTGCTGGCAGGTACGTCACACATACACAGGACGGCACAGGAAAGATATAAAAAAGTTCATTTTTTTTTTTTTTTTGGAGATTCAACGATCATCCTGAGCAATTCAATGGGCGATAAGCAGTCTCCCTTTATTAGTGTACAGCCACTGGTTCTAGGAAAGGGAGAGAGCCAGTGCCATAAGACAAACACAACATCCATGCCTCACGGGGATTCGAACCTGGATCCTTCTCGGACGAATGGTCACAAGCCAGCACTTAAACCATTGCCCCAGGAAGTACAGCATTCTTTTCATTTAATAAATATTTCACCAACGCCAAATGCCAGAATTTTGTCTAAAGTTTCAGCAGTAGATGAGTGAAAGAGACCACTGCGTCGAAGTCGCGACATGCAAGCTATGCTAACAGATGGTACAACCTGTTTGATACCAGCAAGATAAAATCAATATGAATGCCTTTCAGTGACTGGGAAATATAAACCAATTTTCACTCGGTAAGTTTATTCAAGTCCAATCTGGGAAGAATCAATTAAACTGATCCGCAAAAAAAAAAAAAAAACATACAAGCGAACAACATTTGGTTGGGGAAACTGCAATGGCATGTGGGAAGAATAATTTATTTTAACATTGAACCCATCAATCTGCTCAAAAAACTACGCACAGCGACATGGGTAATGTTTGAAGAGTGAGATGGAAGTGCTGAAAATTAATCTGGCTTACAGAAATGAGACACAATAATACCTTTAGCAGAAGTCTTGCTTGTCGAAAGAGTAGTTTTAGAATAGCCGCCGTTATTGGCATAGCGTGACCAATTGTTTTTGGCGGGGGCCACAAATAAGTTTAAACTAATTTTTTCTGGTGGCGGGGATACTCGAGAAGAGTTTCACAGAAAATTGTCCTGTTCAATTGTCATTCTTACCACAACTTAGGTTTTTCAAACACCTAATACACTATCTACCAACAAGTAATTGGACACCCCTGCAATCGACGATATCTGCGGTCCTGATACACGTCACGGCCGCCGCCGTTAAATATCGTGAGGGAAGCAACAACGCAACCAGTCGAATGCAAGATGCCACGCAGTTCGGAGCTCTCTGATTTCGAGAAAGGTGTAATCGTCGGGTATCACAGAAATGGCCGATCCATACGTGACATATCCAGCGAGTTGAAATACCCAAAATCGACAGTGGCCTACGTGATTGGCAAGTGGAAGATGAGAGGTGACTGTCGGAGTGTGCCCCGACCAGGCAGACCCACAAAACTGGGAGTTAGAGACCGGCGGGTGTTGGCCAGAGAAATTCGGAAGAACCGCATCAAATCGATGGGCCACATCCGCGAGGAAGTTTCAACAGGCATCCGGGAGTGTTCTTTAGATGAATACCATCCGTAAGGAAGCCCATCTGCTCGGTTATCATGGACGTGCTGCCACCCACAAGCCTTTGATCACCAAGTCCAATAGCGCTGCTCGGCTAACGTGGGGTAAAGAACGTCGACAGTGGATCGTTGAACAGTCGAACCAGGTTCTCTGGAGCGACGAATCAAGGTTCACCCTCTACCGTTCGGATGGCAGGGTATGGGTTTGGCGTCTGCCTGGAGAACGCCTCCTGCCGGAATATATTGTGCCCACTGTGAAGTTCGGCGGTGGTGGAATTATACTTTGGTGGTGTTTCTCCTGTTATGGCACGGGAGCCTTGGTCGCAATTCCTGGTAGACTCAATGCCGAGACCTACTGCACCATTTTGGATGACCATGCGCTTCCTACGTTGTGGCAGTTTTACGGGGTGGACCCATATTACTTTCAGGATGACAATGCCACCTGTCATGTTGCGAGGTCCACCATGGCTTGGTATGGTGACAATGGGGTTAATCGAATGGACTGGCCTGCGCTGAGTCCGGACCTTAACCCTATTGAGCACCTCTGGGACAAGTTGGAGCGTCAACTTAAGGGGTGCCCCCACCGTCCGAAATCGGTGAAAGAACTGACCTGTTTTCTCCAAGCCGAGTGGAAGAAAATACCGCTAGCCGTCGTACAACGCCTGGTTGAGAGTATGCCCCGGAGGGTCGTAGCTGTAATCGCCGCTCGTGGAGGCTCCACGAATTATTGAAGCTGAATAAACTTCGTTTTTCTTTGCTATCACAGGTGTCCAATTACTTGTTGGTAGATAGTGTATATCGAAAGCCATGAAGCGTGCGATGCTTGCGTTGTTCCCCCAAATGAGGATGACAAAATATCTCTCTCAAAACATCTCAAGCAGTTATCTGTTGATGAAAACCATCATCAGATGACTGCATGCCATTGTGCATGGAATGAGTGCTGGAAAGAAGTCATAATAATGCTCGCTATTGCGTACTGTTATTCCATTGGATGTACTGTATGTCACACTTTATAACATTTAAAAGGCGAACGACTAGTTATTACTCTTTCGACTTTTTAAGTTTGGGGGCACGTGCCCCCCTGTGCCTCCCCAATGCTACGCCTTTTGCCACAATAGAATAGTTGACCGTCATAGCATTACAATGGGCCTCAGCCGCTATGAGGGAGACGTGGCAGGAAAACGCCATCTCGTCGTCGTTCCGAAGAGCAACACAAGTTATAATGAATATGGTTTCTACTACTAAGCTAAGCTAAGTTTCTACGCAGCTAATATTATGATGAATTCAATGCTTGTACTAAGCTAATGCTTCTTCTAATGCTTGTTCAAATGGTTGTTGTTACTTAATTAAATCATGGATAAACTTTCCTGCTAGTAGTGTAGTAATAATAATGAACAAACTTATAACTGGTAGTAATGTTGTAGTAGTAATTAAGATGAATAAAGTCTTATGCTGGTTGTTACTAATAACACTAAATGAAATAAACCTAACAGCCAGACAGAGGTCTGACAGTACTATGAACTGAGAAAAACGTACTTACTTAAAACCTTTTATTATGAACTTCTACTGGTATCATCACACACACTTCACACACAGCTACTCAAATAACACGTAGCTCCTTGCACATGAACGAAGCTCTACGCTCATAAACAACAGCTCTCTGACACATAAACAACAGCTCTCTGACACATAAACAACAGCTCTCCACATAAACAAACGCCCTGCCTATACAACAACAAACGTTCTCCTTAGGTATCGTTGAACGCGCCTATTTATACTGGCTACCACCACGTCATGACTTACACTCATTGCCAGATCTCATTCAGCGGGTGAAATAACATCTCGTTCAGTAAGAAGATAATTTACATAGAAAAATAAAATAACCAGAGATAGTAAAATCAAAAGGAAAGTGAATCGAGAGTATACGTTACAAAGTGGCATTACACTTGTAAACGCTCCGAAAAAAAATGCTCCACCAGAAACATTAATGGTGAACAAACAGTATTGTTAGAAACTATAAATACCATGGCAAAAGAAAATGCAAAAAGCGCATGAAAAACTGACCAAAAAGTCCACTCATACCGGCGAAAGAAAGTTGAACGTGCTGCGAATTCAGTATGTAAGGATCATTTACAGCGGTGAGAGCAAACCTTTCACGCTGAAGAGTCATTCGTTATGAAATCCCCAAGTTTCTTCCACAACAGTCTGTGTCAGTCTCCTCCTCACTCCAGCATGCTTTTGAATTTCATCCACCCATCTTTCATTGGGTCTTTTTCTGGGCCTTTTCCTGTCCCTCGGAATCCAATCTAAACTTTCGGTTGTCCATCAGTGGTCCGTCCTTCTTCCAACATGTTCAGCCCATTGCCATTTCAGGGATTTTACTCTGACAATGATGCTTTCCACTCTTGTCATTTTCCCTATCCACGTGTTCCTCTTCTTATCGTTCCTGGTTACACCAGCATGTGACACTCCATTCTTATTCTAGTTGTCTGCAGTCTTTGTATGTTTTGTTTAGTTAAGGTCCATGTCTGCTTCGTACATAAGAACTGGAAGGATGTATTGATTAAACGCCTTTCTTTTAAGACATAATGGTATATTGCTCTTGAAAATTGTACCGTTTCTTCCAAAAACTCTCCAACAAAGTTTTATAAGCCGATTAATTTCTTCCTCAATGTACCCTGTTCAAGGTAAATGTAGGTATCGGTTATCTCCAGTTTTACCCCATCAGTCTATAAATCTTCATTTCTTGAAAAAGCATTGTACACGAGTTTTGTCTTCTGAGAGTTCCTTTTCAGTCCCGCCTCTTTACTCTTGTCAGCAAGTTTCTAGATCATACTCAGCAGTTCTGAAGGAGCAGTTGGAAACATGATTTTGTCATCAGCAAAACGAAGGTGAGTTACATAATCTCCATTAACCTTTATCTCTTTGTTTTCCCAATTCAATGATTGAAATACATTTTGTATTGTGGCATTTAAAGTGCTTGGGAGATATGGTATCACCTTGTCTCCCTTCCCAATTTTTATTGATGCTGTATCCTCAAATAACAAAAAGTTTGCACTTGCATTTTCATAGGTTACTAATAATACTTATGTATACATCTTCAATACCGCAGGATTTCAAAGTCATTTTAACAGCTGATGGTTTCGAGGAATCAAAGACCATTTTATAATCGATAAAAGCCATACATAATGGCAGTTCATATTCCTTCATTCTTTCAGTTAGTTCTCTCAACACATGGATATTCTGTAACCACTCCTGAATCCAGTTTGTTCTCTCGGTTGAGCCATGTCCAGTGTCACCTTCAAGCGATGTGAAAGAATCTTAATGAAGATTTTACAAACCACTCCTGGGATTCTGATGGGCATACGGTTTCTGAGATTCTCAATATCACCTTTCTTATATAGCAGGATCATTGTAGCATTGATTCAATCCTCAGGAATCTTTTCTTCATTGAGACATCTAGTGAAAACTTGGGCGAGTCTGGTTTCAGTTTCTCCACGTGCTTCTTGTATAATGTGCACGGTAATACCATCTTCTCCTGGAGCTTTCCCCCGCGTCATGTTAATTGCATGTGTAACTTCTGCTGCGAAGACTGGAGGGACATTGGTACTGTTACCTTTCGTAATGTCTAGAGTAGATGTATCATTTCTTTCGTACATATATATAAGTGATGAATCAAATAAAATCTATACAAAACAGTCAAATTCATGGTCCTTATTAGTCATAAGAGAATGTGGAAACTAATATTGCTGAGATTCTTCTTCTAATTGCTGGAGAGCGAACAGCATATACAGATAGAACGTCTAGCAATACCAAAAAAAAAAGCAATACTGCACACGAAAAACTCACCGAAATCAACTCGTGTGCGCGGAAGAAAAACTTCAGTGCGTCTAACAGGATTGAAAGATCATTCGCAACTGTAAAAGCAAACCATTTACGCTGAAGGGTCCTTAGTTTTAAACTAACCGTTCACGAATGATTCATCACAAGACGCAACTTTTGAAATGACAGTTTCATGTAAAGATTGCATTTAAGGAATATGTATATACAGTGTATATACACGGTCATGTCACCTTATTGTGAACACCAGCTAATATCCGCAGAGTAACCGCCGTGTGCAGCGCGCACGGCAGCTAGAGGGGCTGGGACTGACTCAATAAGGTGCTGGAAGGTGTTCACCGGTATGTGGAGCCATGCTGATTGCAGTGCATCTGACAGCTGCTGGAGGGCGAGTAGTGGAGGATCCATAGAGCGAACAACACGTTCGAGGTGGTCCCACAGATGCTCAATTGGGTTTAAGTCTGGCAAATAAGAGGACCAGGGAAATACTTTGAAGTTTTCATCGTGTTCTTTCAACCACTCTCGGAGATTTCTAGCTCTATGGCACGTCCATTGTCGTGCTGGAAGATCCCATCCGCCTCAGGGACAATCAGTATGTATGGGTGTACGTAGTCTGCAAGGATGGATTCGTAAAGAATGCGGTTCATAGAGCTTTCCACAGGTATGAGTGGACACAGAGAATGCCACGAAAACATTTCTCAGACCATAACAGTGCCCAAACAGCTTGTGCTCTGCCAGCACTAATTAAAGTGTGTTTGTTTAACGATGTTTTTCCCCTTATACCCCAACGTCCATCCGTTAGTTGAAGCAGAAAACGTGACTAATCGGAGAAGGCAATCCTTTGCCAATCAGCGGAGGTCCAGTTCCGATCCTGCCGCGGAAATGTAAGCATCTTCTACCGATGCACTGGTGAGTTGCTACACTGTAACGTGTCGCTCGGCCCTCACGCACCTTTACAGCCGACGTAAACCTTTCACATCAATGGCACGTGGTGCTCCGCAATCTCCACGTCGCTTATTCGCAATGGTGCCATTTCTCCAATCCCGATACACTTTACCCACAGCAGCACGCGAGCTGTTCACAAACTGCGCTGTTTCAGAAATACTGCCACCCTTAGCCCAAAAGCCGATGATCATCCCTTTTTGCAAATCTGATGAATCACTCCTTTTATTCATGACAGCAACGAGTGATATGTTTTCAGAATTCCTACATCTCACCTTATAGACCCTCCAAACCAGCTCACGGCACGTGCCTTCTTTCACTGGCTACGCGCTGTTGACGTCAAAAGTAGGAGGTGGTCACAATAATGTCACTCGACTGTGTGTGTATACCCTGAAGTGCCAGAAAAACTGGTACAGATGATCTTATGCAAAATACATAGCAACATCACCTATACGCATACTCGGTTGCGTCCGCCAGTACGTATGTAAAGCGATAGACATCCTTGCCAGCTGTCAGAGCTGTTTTCGGCATGAGAATGACAAGTAATAACGATTTAAGCGATTTTCAACGCGGTGTCATAGTTGGCGCTCGTGTGATGGACCATAGTATTTCGGACGCAGAAACGAAGTTCGGATTTTCACAGACGACCATAACAAGGGTGTACCATGACTACAAGAATTCCGGAAAAACCTCCAACCTACGATACCAGTGTGGCCGTAAAAAAACATTGGGTGAACGTGACCATCGTCAGCTGTCAAGAATCGTTTCACGCGATAGGCGTGCAACAGTCTCGCATGTATCATCGGAATTCAATGCTGGAGCCTCAACAAGCATCAGCGTCCGGAATGTGCAACGTACCCTGCACGATATGGGTTTTTGCAGCCGACGCCCAACTCGAGTCCCCTTGATGGGTGCACGACACAGAGCTATGCGCCTCGCTTGGGCACGGCTACACAGCCACTGTGCACTTGATGACTGGAAACAAGTAGACTGGTCTGACTAGTCGCGTTTCCAGCTGTATCGGGCAGATGGAAGGATTCGTGTGCGGCGCAAACCACATGAAGCCATGGATCCCGCCTGTCAACAGGAAACTGTACCGGCTGGTGGGGGGTCCGTAATGGTATAGGGTGTGTTTAGCTGGACTTCACTGGGACCCGTGGTACGTCTACAAACGTCTGTGACCGGCCAACGCTATGTGGGCATCCTTGTGGGCATGGAGTGACCGGCCAACGCTATGTGACCGGCCAACGCTATGTGGGCATCCTTGTGGGTATGGAGGTGCATTGTCCTGTTCCAACAGGACAATGCACCTCCACACAAGTGTCGGCACGCCACATTATGGTTAGAGGAGCATTGATCTGAATTTTGGGTGTTGCCATTCTCACCCAAGTCCCCAGATCTGAACGTGATAGAACACATTTGGGATGCTATGCAACGCGCTATCGAACACAGGAATCCAAGATCTCGGAATACACCCGATTTGTGGAACGCTCTGCAGGAAGTAGGGTGTGCATTACCTACAACATAATTCCAGAAGTTAGTGGAATCCATGCCTCGTCGTATTTCTACAGTCCTGCGCTCCCGTGGGAGACCTCTAATACTTGGTATTAGACTGGTGTACCAGTTTTTCTGGCACTTCAGTGTATGCATGTATATATATACTATAACGAAGTAAATTCTCCGTCATTTTTATCCACCCCGGGCATTGAACCCGGATCCTCTGATTCCGGAACAAGTCGCTCTCCCAACTGAGCTACGCGGACGTATGCTCTCTCTGCTATCTGCCTTTATCTCAAGTGCGTCCTGCGGTGCAGGCACGCCACATCTCCCCTCCCCCACCCCTTCAAAAGAGGGCCGGGGGCATGGCCCACGGGTCAGCAGGGACCATGTATGTCTGTAGGCAGTCATCCGCTGAAGAACGTATATTGGAGAAATCCTAGTCAATTTGGAGTGTGGAACGTAACATCACACACAATTTTTTTTATTTTTCGAAGCATTGAAGAAGGGATTCTCGTATTTTTTCTGTCTCGTGGTATGGAAAGAACATAACACCATTGCGAGAACTTTAACGGCCAGGTCATTCTTGAAGTTCGGGGGCCAATATGACGAAGCAAATTTCTCCGTCATTTTTGTCCACGTCGGGCATCGAACCTGGGTCCCCTCATTCCTGAATAAGTCGCTCTCCCAATTGAGCTACGCGGACTTATGCTCTCGCTGCTATCTGACTTTATCTCATGTGCGTCCTGCGGTGCAGGCACGTCACAATACACATACAGTCAAGTCACATTATTGAGAGTAAAAGTCCCAGAAGAAGACCACATGGGAGATGGGTGGATGAAATTCGAATGCATGCGGGAGTGACATGGAGGAGACAGGTTCAAGACACTAAGTTGTCAAAGAAATCTGGGGAGACTTTCATCCAGCAGTGGATTGATAATGGTTGACAATAATGATGATTATACACAGTCGAGTCACATTATGGTGACCATCTCCTACTTTTGACGTGAACAGCGCGTAGCCAATGAAAGAAGGCACGTGTCGTGACGTGACTTGGAGGGTATATAAGTGTGCCGTATGCATTCTGAAAGCACATCTCTTGTTGCTGTCATGGATAAAAGGAGCAATTTATCAGATTTGCAAAATGGGATGATTACCTACTTTCGGGCCAAGGGTGGTAGTATTTCTGAAACAGCGCAATTTGTGAACTGTTTGCGTGCTTATGCGGTTAAAGTGTATCGTGATTGGAGAAATGCGAATAAGCGACGTGGAAACTGCGTAGTACCGCGTGCCATTGATGTGAAAGGTGAACGTCGGCTTCGAAGATGCGTGAAGGCTGACAGACACACTGCAGTGGACCAACTCACTGGCCGAATGAACCAGGGAGGTACCGGAAGTGTGTCTTAAACGACATTAAGGCGAACCCTGCTGTGCATGTGTCTCCGATGCAGACGGATGGTCACTGCACCTATGCTAACGAAGGCGCATCGGCAGAAAAGGCTAATATATTCGCACGGCAAGATCGGAATTGGACCTCAGCTGATTGGAAAACTATTGCCTTCTCCGATGAGTCACATTTTCTGCTTCATTGAACGGACGGACGTTGCCGTATAAGGCGAGAAACATCGGAGAACCAACACTCTTCAACCATTGCTGGAAAGACACGAGCTGGTGGTGGCAGCGTTATGGTCTGGGGAATGTTTTCGCGGCATTCTCTGGTTTCACTCATACCTGTGGAAGACACTATGGACCGATTTCCTTAGGAATTTATCCTTCGAGACCTCGTACATCTATACATGCTGATTGTCTTCCCTGGGGAAGATAGGATCTTCCAGGACAACAGTGCTACGTATCACACAGCTAGAAATGCCCGAGAGTGGTTGGAAGAGCACGATGAAAACTTCAAAGTACTTCTCTGGCTCTCTAATTCTCCAGACGCAAACCCAATTGAGCATCTTTGGGATCACCTCGATCGTGTTGTTTGCTTTATGTATCCTCGACCACGCACTCTCCAGCAGCTGTCAGATGCACTGGAGTCAGCATTATGGCTCCACATGCTTATGAACACCTTCCAGCACTTTACTGAATCATTCCCAGCCCGTCTAGCTGCTGTCCGCGCTGCACACGGCGGTTATTCTAGATATTAGCTAGTAGTCACAATAATGTGACTCGACCATGTAGTTGTACACATGAAGTATATCTTGAACCACATTAAATCCATACAAAACACTCACACTTATCGTTCTTATTATTCATATGGGAATGTGGAAAGTAATATCTCTCAGGTTTTTCTTCTGAAGCTGATTAAACCTAGAATAGTTGAGTCAGTAAGTCGTATGACCGTCATAGCCCAGCATGGTGGTCATACGACCTATTCACGCAAACCTCATTTTACTGTCATCATTTCTTTTCAACCTACTTGTCTACATATGTGGTAAGTTTCGTCTCATTTGGTGCATTCTTTCATAGTGTGGCATTACACAAGATAAGTTTCAGCTATCACAATCTCAATAAAGCAGATTCGTCTTTTGGGCACAGTATGAACACGAAAAAAAAATCTACATGTCGAGCATTCCTGTACAAAACTTCAAAAAAAGTATTTCGCACTTACCTATCAAACGTAGCAAAACTCGCTAACACATCCTCATTTACGTCACTGATAGGTTACCTGGCGACCGCATATCACGCGCCAACTTTTTTTGCTAGGGGAAAAGGGAAGCGGTCGTTATTAGGCAGAAACTGTTCTTCCCATACGTGCGTATCAGATCAGATCATATGTAGAGGATTTCAGGAATTGAGTGTCTGACCCCAGGTCTTAAACAGCCCTTAGAAATAGGAAGCTCGGAGATAGGGGCTAGAGTACCGGATAGGAAAGTGACACGGAAGCGAGGTAGAAAGGGGGAGGAAGACGCCCTTATTTAGTACCAGGGGGGGGGCAGTACCCGGGGTCCGACGGCTTAACGTGCCCATCCGACGCACGGCGGGTATTTAGTGGTTCGAACGTTCGTACCTGCCCAGGATCGAACCTGAGGTTATCCCCACGGCAGTGACGAACGCTGACCACTAGGCCACCCGCGGCCTATATGTACGTATCATTCCCTGGATGTACTTTTATAGTGATCTGCTGCATTACCGCACTGGTTTGCATCAGTACGTCTTGTAGTTCATTTTAGTGAGCAAATTTGAAATCGGATTTTGCAAACTCAAAAAGGAATGCTTGGGAATGAACTTTCTGTATGGGGATGCAATTATAGTTTACATTACCATTGAAAGTTTCAATACTTTCAGCGTTTGTCCTCTTTAACTGGCACTTTTTTACGCTTTCCAACCGTAGGTTGAAGAAGCATATATGCTCCAGCTTTTTCCGTCCGTCTGTCTGTCGGCAGGATAACTCACGTAAAAATGGTTCGATTTCGATGAAATTTTAGTATGTGGTAGGGAACCACCAGGGGACGAACCCTATTGAAAATGGGTGAAGTGGGGTCAAAGGTCACGCCATAAGAGCAGGATCCATTCAATTGCCCATATGCGTCATAACTTGCACAAATATGGTTCGATTTCGATGAAATTTTAGTATGTGGTGGGGGACCACCAAGGAACGAACCCTATTGAAAATGGGTGAAGTGGTGTCAAAGGTCACGCCAAAAGAGCGGGATCTATTTCATTGCCTTTATGCGTCATAACATGCGTAAATATGATTCGATTTTTCGATGAAATTTCAGTATGTGCTAGGAAACTACCTGGGCACGAACCCTATTGAAAATGGGTGAAATGAGGTCAAAGGTCAGGCAGGACATAAGAGCGGGATTTGTTCCATTGCCCTTATGCGTCATAACTTGCGTAAAAATGGTTCGATTTCGATGAAATTTTAGTATGTGGTAGGGAGCCACTGGGGACGAACCCTATTGAAAATGGGCGAAATGGGGTCAAAGGTCAGGACACTGGAGTGGGATCCATTCCATTGCCCTTGTGCATCATAACTTACCAAAAAATGTTTCGATTGCGACAAAACGTTATCATGTTGTTCCGGAGGTATAGTGAACCGGTTCTGTTGAGAGCGGGATTTGTTCCATTGCCCTTATGCGTCATAACTTGCGTAAAAATGGTTCGATTTCGATGAAATTTTAGTATGTGGTAGGGAGCCACTGGGGACGAACCCTATTGAAAATGGGCGAAATGGGGTCAAAGGTCAGGACACTGGAGTGGGATCCATTCCATTGCCCTTGTGCATCATAACTTACCAAAAAATGTTTCGATTGCGACAAAACGTTATCATGTTGTTCCGGAGGTATAGTGAACCGGTTCTGTTGAATATCAACGAAATGGGGTCAAAGGTCATTGCACAAAAGCAAGATTTATTCCACAGCCATTATTCTCATAACTTGCGTAAAACTTATTCTATTGCGACAAAACTTTAGTATGTAATTCTTGAGGTGTACTGAACCGGTTCTGTTGAATATCATCGAAATGGGGTCAAAGGTTAAGACACAGGAGCGAGATTTATTCCACAGTCATTATTCTCATAACTTGAGTAATAATTTCTGGTATGTTGGAAAGCGTATCATAATCAATGCATTGCATGATTTTACTAACTTGTTGTTTCATAAACACACACTAGTTTTTTTGTTTTAGACCTGACCTGCTTATGTTTGCATAGGGGTTACATCCCCTCCATGCAAACATTTGAACTTTATTCACGCCCTGAAAAACGTCAGCGTGTGACTTGCATTTTATGATTTTCACTAACACTCGCTGCATGTTGTGCACTCCAGACCACTGGTTTCGTTAGTTTTTCTTTTGAAATTTTAATTCGAAACCGTGAGGGGGGGTAGTACCTGGGTACTGCCTCCCGGTAATAAATAAGGACGTCTTCCTCCCTCTTTCTACCTCGCTTCCGTGTCACTTTCCAATCGGGCGCTGTAGCCCAAATCTCCTTGCTTCCTATTTCTAAGGATTGTTTAAGACCTGGAGTATGTCAGACACTCCCTTCCTAAAATCCTCTACTTATGATCTGATCTGATCTGTTCTGGAATTAATGAAAATTCCTCCTTCGCTTCGAGAAAATGTGTGATGCTTGTTCCACGAATCTTCTGGAATTAATCAGAACTCCTTCTTCTGCAATGAGCTCCTTTAAGCGTGGTTTCAAGCCGAGGGTGACTTAGTGGGCAACGTTCGTTACTGCCAGGGAAAGTATCTCAGGTTCGATCCCAGGCATGTACGAATGTTCGATCCACTAAATATCCGCCGTGTGTCGGATGGGCATGTTAAGCCGTCGGATCCCAGGTACTGCCCCCCCCCCCAGTAATAAATAAGGGCCTGTTCCTCCCCCTTTCTGTTTCGCTTCGGTGTCACTTTCCTATTGGGCACTCTAGCCCAAATCTTCTAGCTTCCTATTTCTAAGGGTTGTTTAAGATCTGGGGTCAGACACTCCCTTCCTAAAATCTTCTACATATGATCTATGACGTAGAAGTCTTGTCGTACTTCTACGTTATTTTAAAAAACATAACCATAAGATGAAATAGTTCCTAAATTAAACCTTAACGGCCAGACAAAACATGTAAACAACAGAAGTCAAACTTACGGAAAAGATGCTTTATTCAGGATGTAGCACTTCCATAACAAATCGGTATCAACATTAAACACACCACACACCAACAACGCTACGTTCTACATTAATCGCTCTCCAATACAACGCTCTCCAAGCAACGCTCGCCAAGTAACAGTTTACTCGTAGTTTATATCTATTGTTCTTATCAAAACAGGCATACGTCACGTTCATTCAACCTCAATTATGTTACCAACAGTATTCGTTTGAGAAAAAAGATATCACGTTAAGAGAGAAGTATAAACTAAGAATAAACTCAAGATTTACATAGGGAAAGAAACTAAAAAGGAAAGTTAATTTAGAATATAAGTCACAGATCATATAAGCGTGGTTTCCCGGCTAACCCGTAGACTATTGATTCCGTCCCAGCCTTTTCTCAACGGGTAGGTGGGTGAGGGCGTGGGAGAGGAGAAGTGAAACACATGTCAGGATGGCAAAGTTGCAGCGACGAATTTCGTCGGTGTAGCTTAATTGGGAAAGCATTCGGCTCTGGAGCAAATGGATGCGTGTTCTATTTCCGACACTTGCAAATTTGTGTTTTAACAAGTGTATAATACAAATTTGTAAGTGGCTGAAATCGAATTGTGTTTCTACAAGTTTTTTGTGTGTTTAAATGTCCTCTCTCCCTCTCTTACTTAATGACTTCTATAGAGTTGCACTTCGCCGTCCCTGTGGCGCAGTGGTTTAAACGCTGGCTTATGACCATTCGTACGAGAAGGGTCCCGGTGAGACATGGATGTTGTGTTTTTCTTACCACACTGGCTGGCTTCTTTCCCTGAAGCCAGCGACCCTAAATTAGGGACGGACGACGGCTTTATAGCTCATTGAGTTGCTCACGGTGGTCGTTAAATTTTCAATACAAAAAAAATATTTTTTTGATTGCAAGTTTAACGACCACCGTGAGGAACTCGATGGGCTATAAGCAGTCTCCCGTCACTAATTTAGGGCCACTGGTTCCAAGGAAGGGAGAGAGCCAGTGCTGTAAAACAAACACAACATCCATGCCTCACGGGTTTCGAACCCGGAGCCCTTTCCGACGAACGATCAGAAGCCATCACTTAGACGACTGCGCCACCGAGGCAGCAAAAAAAAAAATAAATAAATATGAATTTCGCTTCTCTTGTTGGGAATTGCAACTTCCAATACCTCTTTCAGCTAAAAATCAATTCTTTTTTCATTTTTGTTTATTTCTCTATACTTTAAATCATCTGCTTTCGTTCCCCCATATATATGGACCCATTATTTCTCATCCGGTTTCGTTTCGCCAAGAATTTCCACGGCGTTCAATTATCACGATCGTCACAATCCTAATTTTCTGTCCAGTTTCGGAATTTAAGTAATGACTAAATAACAATACAAAATTACGAAAAACGTTTATTTGCTGCATAATGAATACCGATCATTAAATAATACTGCTTTTTCTTTTTAAACACACATGCTTTACAGCGAGATATGGATTTTGTATTTCAGTCTACAGAATGTTATGCTGTGATTATTTTCGCAACGAAGTTTCAAACATGCAAGGAATTTTCCACAACAATGGCGTATAAAATCGATCATTTACAATACCGTTCACGTCGTAAAACCGGGCAGGCGATAACTGAAACAAGGTATTGTATATGCTTATGCAAATATGTTCTTTTTGCAAAATGTGTAAATTGCTGAAAGTTAATGGATTTTTTTTCTGAGTAGAGGATCCTTAGCATCTGAAAAGCTTTACGTCCTTGCAGACTTCAAAATCGCTACTATTTACGATCTTTCAGCATAGATAACCACGGAACTCTAGACGTGCTTTACCTGATACTATCATTTTTGGTGACCTAGTTTCAAAACTCTTTCTTTTCTTTAAAGCGCAGGTGCAGCAAAATGACGGGGATGGCAGACAGTTTTTCGAGGGCGGAGCGGGAAGGAAATAACTAGTCCATTCACGGCCCAGGTGGTTTAAAAAAATAACTGCCAAAACTTTGCAGACATCCTTTCGTTCTTTAATTCAGGAAGGGTTGAGGGAAGCGCGTGATATGGGGGGAGTTATGACGACATGGTATGACATATGTCGCCATTTGTAGTCCTCTTAATGATTTGCAAAAGAGATGACCCGGATATGGGTACGAACAGGGCCAAACCGAGGTCATCAAGGTCGTTAAATCATGCCACTTTTCCCTGGATCTGATTCGAACGTGAAGAGAATTGCGTAGAATAGGAGCTTTACTGACACAACAGATGGGATTTCTTGTGATTTATTGAATTGTCGCTTCCTTCTGGAAAGAAAGGAGAATGAAGAAAGTCTTTCCGTCGAGAAAGCTGGTCATGCTTTTTCTTTCAGCCAAGAGAGTTCAACTTTATTGCATGCTCAGCAACAATTACTTACTTTTAACCTCTTTTCCTGTGATACGGTGAGTCCAAAGGATGAAATTCCTTTTTTGGATCTCAAATACAGTTAAAAAAAATGAACCAAAAATCATTTCTACTTCGGTATATTCCTTTCTTCACATAGCACTGTATAAAGCATACAGATCTCTCAGAAATATTTATATAAAATTTGCTTTTGCAACTCTTTTTTAACAAGAAATAGCTAGATTTAGCCCGAATCTAGTTTTCACTTTGCTTCTTTTTTCTTTACATTGAGGCAGACGTATTTATTATGACGAGTCTGAATATTAATATGGTAAAAGGGCCATGTATCAGCAAGTTAGTAAAATTATTCAATGCATTGATTATGATACGTTTTCCAACATACCAGAAATCATTACTCAAGTTATGACGATAATGGCTGTGGAATAAATGTCGCTCCTGTGCCCTGACCTTTGACCCCATTTCGATTATATTAACCAGAATTGGTTAAGTATACCTCCGGAAGAATATCATAAAGTTTTGTCGCAATCGAAGTATTTTTACGTAAGTTATGACTCATAAGGGCGATAGAATGAATCCCGCTCCTATGTCCTGATCTTTGACTTCATTTCTCCCGTTTTCTACAGAATTTGTCCCATGATAACGTTTTGTCGCAATCGAAACATTTTTTGGTAAGTTATGATGCACAAGGGCAATGGAATGGATCCCACTCCAGTGTCCTGAACTTTGATCCCATTTCGCCCATTTTCAATAGGGTTCGTCCCCAGTGGCTCCCTACCAAATACTAAAATTTCATCGAAATCGAACCATTTTTACGCAAGTTATGACGCATAAGGGCAATGGAATGGATCCCGTTTCGATGTCCTGACCTTTGACCCCATTTTGCCTATTTTCAATAGGGTTCGTCCTCAAGTGGTCCCCTACGACATACTAAAAGTTCGTCGAAATCGAACGATTTTTACGCAAGTTATAGTGCGGACAAACAGGTGGACGAACGGACGGACAGACAGACGGACAAAGCTGGAGCACATACTCTTCTTCAACCTACAGTTGGAAAGCTTAAAAAAACAGTGCTATGCAAAAGACGAGTCAGAGATTGATATCTATAACACTTTTAGAATAGGAGAGTATATTGTATATTCAACAATAGAGCAATAAAAATAAGGATGATATTATAAAATAGTATAACTCTACTATGTATTAATCCTCGAAATTATTGTCGTAGGATAAAAATCACTTTTCCTAGGTTTCGCACATGAACCAGATGGCTTTTTTTGGAAGATATACTGCCTTGAAAAGGCCATCTGATTGTTGTGCGAAAGCTAGGAAAACTGATTTTTATCCTACGAAAATAAATTCTGATTACCAGTATAGTTATGCTAGTTTCTACATACTTGGTGTACAGTTCCTCTTTATTCAATGATATTATAAATTTTCGTACATTAAATAATTTTTGTAAAAGATATTATTTGATAGTATTTACCTTTTTAACCACAATCCTAGTTTTAAATGCGAACCAAAATACGGGATTTCCGTTTGATCTTGGGAAATATCAAGTACAGTAGGTCCCTAAGTTGAGGCCGTTAAATCGTACCGAGAATTTCCACGCTTGTATTCCAACAATGAGAATATTTGTCATAACACATTTACCATGTATGATAAATAATAAAGCTGTTCATGATATATTTCCTAATAATGAAATACGGGATTTTACAAAATTGCACAATACAAATTTGGATGTGAATCCGTTTATTGGTGTAAATAAAACATGGATGTTAAGTCAGATTAACATCCATATTCAAATTATTCGGAAACTTGGAACGCGTGTTCGGTTTTTTTTTTTTTTTTTTTTTTATTGGAGGTTTAACGACCACCGTGCCAACCCAATGGGCTATAAGCAGTAGCCCGTCCCTAATTTAAGGTCACTGGTTCCAGGGAAGGGAGAGAGCCAGTGCCGTAAGACAAACACAACATCCATGCCTCACGGGATTCGAACCCAGACCTTTTCCGGACGAATGATCAGAGGCCAACACATAGACCACTGCGCCACCGGAGCGGAAGATATTTTCTGGCTTAACATCCATGTCATATTTACACCAATAAACAGATTCACATCTTCCAAATTCGTAATGGCTCTTATATTTACAAAGCCGCCCCCGATGGCGCAGTGGTCTTAGCATTCGTCTGCGATGTGTCCGGGTTCGAATCCCGGTGAGACATGGATGTTGTGTTTGTCTTACGGCCTTGGCTCGCTCCCTTCCCTGGAACCAGTGACCCTAAATTAGGAACAGACGAAATGTCATATATACACCAATAAACAGATTCACATCTTCCAAATTCGTAATGGCTCTTATATTTACAAAGCCGCCCCCGATGGCGCAGTGGTCTTAGCATTCGTCTGCGATGTGTCCGGGTTCGAATCCCGGTGAGACATGGATGTTGTGTTTGTCTTACGGCCTTGGCTCGCTCCCTTCCTGGAACCAGTGACCCTAAATTAGGAACAGACGAAATGTCATATATACACCAATAAACAGATTCACATCTTCCAAATTCGTAATGGCTCTTATATTTACAAAGCCGCCCCCGATGGCGCAGTGGTCTTAGCATTCGTCTGCGATGTGTCCGGGTTCGAATCCCGGTGAGACATGGATGTTGTGTTTGTCTTACGGCCTTGGCTCGCTCCCTTCCCTGGAACCAGTGACCCTAAATTAGGGACAGACGAAATGTCATATTTACACCAATAAACAGATTCACATCTTCCAAATTCGTAATGGCTCTTATATTTACAAAGCCGCCCCCGATGGCGCAGTGGTCTTAGCATTCGTCTGCGATGTGTCCGGGTTCGAATCCCGGTGAGACATGGATGTTGTGTTTGTCTTACGGCCTTGGCTCGCTCCCTTCCCTGGAACCAGTGACCCTAAATTAGGAACAGACGAAATGTCATATATACACCAATAAACAGATTCACATCTTCCAAATTCGTAATGGCTCTTATATTTACAAAGCCGCCCCCGATGGCGCAGTGGTCTTAGCATTCGTCTGCGATGTGTCCGGGTTCGAATCCCGGTGAAACATGGATGTTGTGTTTGTCTTACGGCCTTGGCTCGCTCCCTTCCCTGGAACCAGTGACCCTAAATTAGGGACAGACGAAATGTCATATTTACACCAATAAACAGATTCACATCTTCCAAATTCGTAATGGCTCTTATATTTACAAAGCCGCCCCCGATGGCGCAGTGGTCTTAGCATTCGTCTGCGATGTGTCCGGGTTCGAATCCCGGTGAGACATGGATGTTGTGTTTGTCTTACGGCCTTGGCTCGCTCCCTTCCCTGGAACCAGTGACCCTAAATTAGGAACAGACGAAATGTCATATATACACCAATAAACAGATTCACATCTTCCAAATTCGTAATGGCTCTTATATTTACAAAGCCGCCCCCGATGGCGCAGTGGTCTTAGCATTCGTCTGCGATGTGTCCGGGTTCGAATCCCGGTGAAACATGGATGTTGTGTTTGTCTTACGGCCTTGGCTCGCTCCCTTCCCTGGAACCAGTGACCCTAAATTAGGGACAGACGAAATGTCATATTTACACCAATAAACAGATTCACATCTTCCAAATTCGTAATGGCTCTTATATTTACAAAGCCGCCCCCGATGGCGCAGTGGTCTTAGCATTCGTCTGCGATGTGTCCGGGTTCGAATCCCGGTGAGACATGGATGTTGTGTTTGTCTTACGGCCTTGGCTCGCTCCCTTCCCTGGAACCAGTGACCCTAAATTAGGGACAGACGAAATGTCATATTTACACCAATAAACAGATTCACATCTTCCAAATTCGTAATGGCTCTTATATTTACAAAGCCGCCCCCGATGGCGCAGTGGTCTTAGCATTCGTCAGCAATGTGTCCGGGTTCGAATCCCGGTGAGACATGGATGTTGTGTTTGTCTTACGGCCTTGGCTCGCTCCCTTCCCTGGAACCAGTGACCCTAAATTAGGAACAGACGAAATGTCATATATACACCAATAAACAAATTCACATCTTCCAAATTCGTAATGGCTCTTATATTTACAAAGCCGCCCCCGATGGCGCAGTGGTCTTAGCATTCGTCTGCGATGTGTCCGGGTTCGAATCCCGGTGAGACATGGATGTTGTGTTTGTCTTACGGCCTTGGCTCGCTCCTTCCCTGGAACCAGTGACCCTAAATTAGGGACAGACGAAATGTCATATTTACACCAATAAACAGATTCACATCTTCCAAATTCGTAATGGCTCTTATATTTACAAAGCCGCCCCCGATGGCGCAGTGGTCTTAGCATTCGTCTGCGATGAGTCCGGGTTCGAATCCCGGTGAGACATGGATGTTGTGTTTGTCTTACGGCCTTGGCTCGCTCCCTTCCCTGGAATCAGTGACCCTAAATTAGGGACAGACGAAATGTCATATTTACACCAATAAACAGATTCACATCTTCCAAATTCGTAATGGCTCTTATATTTACAAAGCCGCCCCCGATGGCGCAGTGGTCTTAGCATTCGTCTGCGATGTGTCCGGGGTTCGAATCCCGGTGAGACATGGATGTTGTGTTTGTCTTACGGCCTTGGCTCGCTCCCTTCCCTGGAACCAGTGACCCTAAATTAGGAACAGACGAAATGTCATATATACACCAATAAACAGATTCACATCTTCCAAATTCGTAATGGCTCTTATATTTACAAAGCCGCCCCCGATGGCGCAGTGGTCTTAGCATTCGTCTGCGATGTGTCCGGGTTCGAATCCCGGTGAGACATGGATGTTGTGTTTGTCTTACGGCCTTGGCTCGCTCCCTTCCCTGGAACCAGTGACCCTAAATTAGGAACAGACGAAATGTCATATATACACCAATAAACAGATTCACATCTTCCAAATTCGTAATGGCTCTTATATTTACAAAGCCGCCCCCGATGGCGCAGTGGTCTTAGCATTCGTCTGCGATGTGTCCGGGTTTGAATCCCGGTGAGACATGGATGTTGTGTTTGTCTTACGGCCTTGGCTCGCTCCTTCCCTGGAACCAGTGACCCTAAATTAGGAACAGACGAAATGTCATATATACACCAATAAACAGATTCACATCTTCCAAATTTGTAGTAATGGTTCTTATATTTACAAAGCCGCCCCCGATGGCGCAGTGGTCTTAGCATTCGTCTGCGATGTGTCCGGGTTCGAATCCCGGTGAGACATGGATGTAGTGTTTGTCTTACGGCCTTGGCTCGCTCCCTTCCCTGGAACCAGTGACCCTAAATTAGGGACAGACGAAATGTCATATTTACACCAATAAACAGATTCACATCTTCCAAATTCGTAATGGCTCTTATATTTACAAAGCCGCCCCCGATGGCGCAGTGGTCTTAGCATTCGTCTGCGATGTGTCCGGGTTCGAATCCCGGTGAGACATGGATGTTGTGTTTGTCTTACGGCCTTGGCTCGCTCCCTTCCCTGGAACCAGTGACCCTAAATTAGGAACAGACGAAATGTCATATATACACCAATAAACAGATTCACATCTTCCAAATTCGTAATGGCTCTTATATTTACAAAGCCGCCCCCGATGGCGCAGTGGTCTTAGCATTCGTCTGCGATGTGTCCGGGTTCGAATCCCGGTGAGACATGGATGTTGTGTTTGTCTTACGGCCTTGGCTCGCTCCCTTCCCTGGAACCAGTGACCCTAAAATTAGGAACAGACGAAATGTCATATATACACCAATAAACAGATTCACATCTTCCAAATTCGTAATGGCTCTTATATTTACAAAGCCGCCCCGATGGCGCAGTGGTCTTAGCATTCGTCTGCGATGTGTCCGGGTTTGAATCCCGGTGAGACATGGATGTTGTGTTTGTCTTACGGCCTTGGCTGGCTCCCTTCCCTGGAACCAGTGGCCCTAAATTAGGAACAGACGAAATGTCATATATACACCAATAAACAGATTCACATCTTCCAAATTCGTAATGGCTCTTATATTTACAAAGCCGCCCCCGATGGCGCAGTGGTCTTAGCATTCGTCTGCGATGTGTCCGGGTTCGAATCCCGGTGAGACATGGATGTTGTGTTTGTCTTACGGCCTTGGCTCGCTCCCTTCCCTGGAACCAGTGACCCTAAATTAGGGACAGACGAAATGTCATATTTACACCAATAAACAGATTCACATCTTCCAAATTTGTAATGGTTCTTATATTTACAAAGCCGCCCCCGATGGCGCAGTGGTCTTAGCATTCGTCAGCAATGTGTCCGGGTTTGAATCCCGGTGAGACAAGGATGTTGTGTTTGTCTTACGGCCTTGGCTCGCTCCCTTCCCTGGAACCAGTGACCCTAAATTAGGGACAGACGAAATGTCATATTTACACCAATAAACAGATTCACATCTTCCAAATTTGTAATGGTTCTTATATTTACAAAGCCTTCCCCGATGGCGCAGTGGTCTTAGCATTCGTCAGCAATGTGTCCGGGTTTGAATCCCGGTGAGACATGGATGTTGTGTTTGTCTTACGGCCTTGGCTCGCTCCCTTCCCTGGAACCAGTGCCCCTAAATTAGGGACAGACGAAATGTCATATTTACACCAATAAACAGATTCACATCTTCCAAATTTGTAATGGTTCTTATATTTACAAAGCCGCCCCCGATGGCGCAGTGGTCTTAGCATTCGTCAGCAATGTGTCCGGGTTTGAATCCCGGTGAGACAAGGATGTTGTGTTTGTCTTACGGCCTTGGCTCGCTCCCTTCCCTGGAACCAGTGACCCTAAATTAGGGACAGACGAAATGTCATATTTACACCAATAAACAGATTCACATCTTCCAAATTTGTAATGGTTCTTATATTTACAAAGCCTTCCCCGATGGCGCAGTGGTCTTAGCATTCGTCAGCAATGTGTCCGGGTTTGAATCCCGGTGAGACATGGATGTTGTGTTTGTCTTACGGCCTTGGCTCGCTCCCTTCCCTGGAACCAGTGACCCTAAATTAGGGACAGACGAAATGTCATATTTACACCAATAAACAGATTCACATCTTCCAAATTTGTAATGGTTCTTATATTTACAAAGCCGCCCCCGATGGCGCAGTGGTCTTAGCATTCGTCAGCAATGTGTCCGGGTTTGAATCCCGGTGAGACAAGGATGTTGTGTTTGTCTTACGGCCTTGGCTCGCTCCCTTCCCTGGAACCAGTGACCCTAAATTAGGGACAGACGAAATGTCATATTTACACCAATAAACAGATTCACATCTTCCAAATTTGTAATGGTTCTTATATTTACAAAGCCTTCCCCGATGGCGCAGTGGTCTTAGCATTCGTCAGCAATGTGTCCGGGTTTGAATCCCGGTGAGACAAGGATGTTGTGTTTGTCTTACGGCCTTGGCTCGCTCCCTTTTCTGGAACCAGTGACCCTAAATTAGGGACGGACGAAATGTCATATTTACACCAATAAACAGATTCCCATCTTCCAAATTTGTAATGGCTCTTATATTTACAAAGCCTTCCCCGATGGCGCAGTGGTCTTAGCATTCGTCAGCAATGTGTCCGGGTTTGAATCCCGTTGAGACATGGATGCTGTGTTTGTTTTACGGCCTTGGCTCGCTCCCTTCCCTGGAACCAGTGACCCTAAATTAGGGACGGACGACTACTTATAATAGCCCACTGAGTTGCTCACGGTGGTCGATAAACCTCCAACTAAAAAATTAATATTTGCAAAACTACTTGTCCAGTGAGTATGTTCTGTAGCTTATTTTATCTCACAATAAGGGATTTTGTAAGGTCTAGATTTCTACTCTGCTCTGAAAATTTTCATAAACTTTTCGGTGTCTGAGTTCTGAGTACCTGAACCAGCATTCCCTCCCCCCTCTCTTTTTTTGTTTCAGGGTTGAACGACCATCCTTCTTTTTTTTTCTTTTTTTTTTTTTGATTGAGGGTTTAACGACCATCACCGTGAGCAACTCAGTGGGTTATAAGCAGTCGCCCGTCCCTAATTTAGGGCCACTGATTCCAGGGAAGGGAGAGAGCCAGAGCCGTAAGACAAACACAACACCCATGCCTCACCGAGATTCGAACCCGGAGCCATCTCGGACGAATGATCAGAAGCCATCGCTTAGACTACTGCGCCACCGTGGCGGCGAACGACCATCACGGGCATATCTAAGGCTATAGACTGCCGCAAAATTTTTGCTCTTCCCAAACAGAAATTTCGTATAGCTGACGGGTTTTACGAAACTACGGCAAAGCAATTCCTTTGCCCCTCTGATCTCAGCAATACTGAGATTATGTGAAAACAGGATGGTCTTCCAAATACGTGGAGACAATGCAAATAGACAAAGTCATCACTCTTTCCACGTTTTTCTTTACTTAACCCACAACAATCGAAAAATTGTTTTTCTACACCGCTGGGATTGAACCCCAGATATCTTGAAAATTAGCCGAGTGCGTTCGCTTTACGCTACGGTGCCAACAATCCACGGCGCTGTGTGTGTTTATCTGTCAGCATCTGACTTCACAAATCCGTAGGGATGGGCTCAGCAACTGAGAAGTCTCAATCTGGTGATGGGGTTTAACGGCACAACTTTTTAATCATTGCTAAAACTCCATAGGGCGAGAGAAATGGTTCGATCCCAGCGATGTCGAAATGCAATTTTTCGGTTGCTGTGTGTTAAATAAAGAAAAATAAAAACGGGAAAAAGCAACGACTTTGTCTATTTGCATGTGAAAACAGGAGTTTGTCCTCTCGCTCCGGAGTGAGTTACTCTAACCGACTAAGCTACACTGATGGAGTGTATATCTGCAGCTTTGTCGTCTTGACATGTGTTTTACCTCTGTAGTACGTCACATCGCCGCCCTCTTAATTTTTTATTTTTATTTTAAAGCGAAATAGGAATTTTCATTAATGGTGTGTGGAACAAACATCAGCTGCCCCGGTGGCGCAGTGGTCTAAGCGATGGCTTCTGATCATTCGTCCGAAAAGGGTTCGGGTTCGAATCCGTGAGGCATGAATGTTGTGTTTGTCTTACGGCCTTGACTCATTCCCTTCCCTGGAACCAGTGTCCCTAAATTAGGAATGGGCGATTGCTTGTAGCCCATTGGGTTGCTCACGGTGGTCGTTAAACCTCCAATAAAAAAAAAATAAAAAAAAAGCATCACACATTTTTCGAAGAACCCAATAACCAGTACTTCCATTTTTACGTTCGGGCGCCAATATGGAAACAGGAATTTGTTGGTGACAAGGATCCCTTGCTCCGGAGTTATTTGCTCTAACCGACAAAGCTACACCGACGGAATGTATCGCTGCGAAATTCACCTCTGTAGTACGGCACACTAATCACTATCGATAAACGTTCATTTGTAGTCCTCTATTATCTACTATATGACCCAAGGTATGATGGAGAAGGGCTAGTCCTTCTGACATGGACATCATGCTGCTGGGCACGCACGTAACTCATGCATCTTCTCTATCATCTTCTAAGGTTCGTCGACAATGCTATATACACTATCTACCATCAAGAAATTGAACACCTGTGATAGCAAAGGAAAACGAAGTTTATTCACCTTCAATAGTTGGTGGAGCCTCCACGAGCGGCGATTGCAGCTGCGACTCTCCGGGGCATACTCTCAACCAGGCGTTGTACGACGGCTAGCGGTATTTTCTTCCACTCGGCTTGGAGAAGACAGGTCAGTTTCTTCACCGATTTCGGACGGTGGGGGCACCCCTTAAGTCGACGCTCCAACTTGTCCCAGAGGTGCTTGATAGGGTTAAGGTCCGGGCTCTGCGCACGCCAGTCCATTCGATTAACCCCATTGTCACCATACCAAGCCTTGGCGGACCTCGCAACATGACAAGTGGCATTGTCATCCTGAAAGTAACATGGGTCCACCCCGTAAAACTGCCACAACGTAGGAAGCGCATGGTCATCCAAAATTGTGCAGTAGGTCTCGGCGTTAAGTCTACCTGCAATTGCGACCAAGGGTCCCGTGTCATACCAGGAGAAACACCCCCATAGCATAATTCCACCGCCGCCGAACTTCACAGTTGGCACAATACATTCCGGTAGGAGGCGTTCTCCAGGCAGACGCCAAACCCAGACTCTGCCATCCGAGCGGTAGAGGGTGAACCTTGATTCGTCGCTCCAGAGAACCTGTTTCCACTGTTCAACGGTCCACTGTCGACGTTCTTTGCACCACGTTAGCCGTGCAGCGCTATTTGACTTGGTGATCAAAGGCTTGTGGGCGGCAGCACGTCCCCAAGCAGAAGAGCTTCCTTACGGATGGTATTCATCGAAAGAACACTCCCGGATGCCTGTTGAAACTCCTCGGGGATGTGGCCCATCGATTTGATGCGGTTCTTCCGAATTTCTCTGGCCAGCACCCGTCGGTCTCTAACTCCCAGTTTTGTGGGTCTGCCGGGTCGGGGCACATTCCAACAGTCACCTCTCATCTTCCACTTGCCAATCACGTAGGCCACTGTCGATTTTGGGTACTTCAACTCGCTGGATATGTCACGTATGGATCGGCCATTTCTGTGATACCCGACGATTACACCTTTCTCGAAATCAGAGAGCTCCGAACTGCGTGGCATCTTGCATGCGACTGGTTGCGTTGTTGTTTCCTAAACGATATTTAACGGCCGCGGCCGTGACGTGTATCAGGACCGCATATATCATCGATTGCAGGGGTGTCGCATTACTTGTTGGTGGATAGTGTACTTCTTTTAGTAGGTAATCAGTCAAGCGATTGGTGTCAGTCATCCTCCTAAATCATCACCTGGAATAGCAAAGGTAATAAGCAAGCAACGCCTTCTGATCCGCGGGTTCACTCGTTCCAGACTCGTTCGGCCCATTTCTTAGACAGCGAATATATTCCGTTCGAATTGATATCAGCAAATTTTTCTCACTCTGAGAGAATTGGTTCAAGCCACTTAAAGGGTTCATACCAGCGTTGCATTCAGAGATATGTTTTCGGTGAGAGGGATTAAAAATTTTGACGGGGGCAGAAATTTGTTACTGATTATATACATATAATCCCAATTTCATTATTAATACACACTGAAGTACCACAAAACTGGTACACCAGTCTAATACTTGGCAGGTCCCCCACGGGAGCGCAGGACTGCAGAAATACGACGGGGCATGGACTCCCGTAGCTTCTGGAAATATGCTGCAGGCAATGCACACCATACTTCCTGCAGAGCGTTACACAATTCGGGTGTATTCCGAGGTCTCGGATTCCTGTGTTCGATAGCGCATTGCATGGCATCCCAAATATGTTCTATCACGTTCAGATCTGGGGACTTGGGTGGGAATGGCAACACCCCAAACTCAGATGCATGCTCCTCTAACCATAATGTGGCGTCCCGACACTTGTGTGGAGGTGCATTGTCCTGTTGGAACAAGCCCAACCCATCAGCATGAATGCAGGACATGAACGGCTGTACTTCGTCAGAAAGGATGCGCACATAGCGTTGGCCGGTCACAGACGTTTGTAGACGTACCAGGGGTCACAGTGAGGTCCAGCAAATCACACCCCATACCATTACGGACCCCCCTCCATCAGCCGGTACAGTTCCCTGTTGACAGGCAGGATCCATGGCTTCATGGGGTTTGCGCCACACATGAATCCTTCCATCTGCCCGATAGAGTTGGAAACGCGACTCGTCAGACATGACTACTTGTTTCCAGTCATCAAGTGTCCAGTGGCGTTGTAGCCGTGTCTAAATGAGGCGCATAGCTCTGTGTCGTGCACCCATCAAGGGGACTCGAGTTGGGCGTTGGCTCCCAAAGCCCACATCGTGCAGGGTACGTTGCATAGTCCGGACGCTGATGCTTGTTGAGGCTGCAGCATTGAATTCCGATGCTACCTGCGAGAGTGTCGCGTGAAACGATTCTTGACAGCCGACGATGGTCCCGTTCACCCATTGTCTTTTTATGGCCACTCTGCTATCGTAGGTTGGAGGTTTTGCCGGAATTCTTGTAGTCACGGTACACCCTTGCAATGATCGTCCGTGAAAATCCGAACTTCGCTTCTACCTCCGAAATACTGTGGCCCATATCACGAGCGCCAACTATGATACCGCGTTGAAAATCGCTTAAATCGTTATTACTTGTCATTCTCATGCCGAAAACAGCTCTGACAGCTGGAAAGGATGTCTATCGCTTTATATACGCACTGGCGGGCACGACCGAATACGCGCACAGGTGACGTTGCTATGTATTTTGCATAAGCTCGTCTGTATCAGAGTTTCTGGCACTTCAGTGTATATATTATGGTCAAAGCCCGAAGTATAGTCATTTCGCGAAATGACCAGCCGCTTCTATGTACGTATTTAGCTAGCTTTGGCAGCTCATGTGGCCAAAGCCCGAAATGCACATTAATTTACGATTACTTCGGGTTTTGGGTGGCCAGTTCGAGATTTGGCAGTGAGGAACTGGCAGAAGTTAGCAATTATCTTTACTTCGGTGGTCCTATATGGACCGAAGGGGAGGGTTTAATGGGTAAAAATCCCTCATTATCGCCGGTAGAAATACAAGTCCCAAGTGATCGCTAAGATTTCCCTGCGCTGCAAAAAAAAAAAAAAAAAACACAAAAAAAAACCACACTTAAAACGTAATTATAAGCATTTTCTCAAAGGTGTACAAATCGTATAAAACAGATAAACAAATGATGATCTCAACACTACGATTTTTTTACTTTTACTTGCTTGTGCAGTTTGACAATGTAATGCCATGTATTTTATAACATGTAATTATGATAGTTGAGCAAATCACTTCAAAGAAATGATTGTACCAGTGTGGAAATTCGCTTAGTTTTACTGGTTTGTGCAATCTGAGCTGTTATGACATTTGGAGTTACATAACCTATTGGCTCGTTTATACTAACATCGATTTGTTAAATATTTCTACTGCAGAAGCACTTTGAAAATCCTTGGCCGCCAGTTACAGATTAACTCGATGATGTTGCTCTTAATGATATTTCGTTATCCGGAATTGATTTCAGAGTAACGAATTTGTTCTGCAACCAATCACAGTACGTGATCTCAGACAATCCAATCAAGTCGGTGGGAGAGCACACAGCTACAGAACCCCGCAAGAGTTCTAACACACACAGATACACACACACACACACACATTTTGTCCAGTTTCTCGCGGCCAAATCTATAACTGGCTGCTTGGACTGTTGAAGAATGATTCGCGGAGCACGAGGAAGACTTCCCGGTTTTGCCCTGGCCTTCCCATTCCCGAGACATCAATCCAATCGAGCATCTGTGGTTTGTATTGGAACAGCAAATTCGATCAGTGGCGGCTCAACCACGTGACTTGAAGAGTTAAAGGATCTTTTGGTAAAGTGTTGGTAAAAGATACAAGACACCTTTAGAAATCTTGTAGCGTCGACGCCTCACCAGGTAAGGGCAGTTTTGGCGGGAAGTGGAGAACCAACATCATATTGTTCAGGCGGGTCGTAATGTTTTGGTTCTTCGGTGAATCTTGTTTTACTCCACTTCTTAGTTTTGGTAAGTTATATTTTTGTTCACACAGTGTCTCCATCTCTACGTAGGTCTTCCTCTGTACAGGTTATTCCCTCATCTCCTATGGATTTTCCATCGTACTATCACAATCTTGTTTCTTTGGACATTTTCGAAATTTGAATTCATACTTATTTGTAATAAATGAAAATTCACGCAAGCGTGCACTAAAAACTGAGACAGTCGTAAGCACTAAATGAACAATGCCTTGAATTGCATATACATGGTGCATAGGAAAGTCCTTTTAGCTTGGAATAACTTGCGAACAGAGAGAGGTACAGTTATGCAAGTGAGATAACGGTATAGTAAAGCGACTACGCCCGATCGAATGCAACCAATAGCAGCGCCCCTAGTGGCGAAATGCGGAAGTTAGCCATTGCAAATCGAAAACGAAAAGAGATAGAACAAAATTTCCAATTACAAAGTTGTAGGTCGTTAAATAATTAGTACAAAAAGACATTTATTTCACACGGATAAGATAAATTGTCGCCTAAATACCATAAAATGCCCGAAATCGATGCGCGACCTTTTGTGTGAACGTTTGAAGGAAACAGCCATAGGTATGAGCAAATACACACAATTTATTGCAAAAATTCGTACTTGTGTCAATGCAGTTTAAAGTCGTCAGACAAAACAAAAACAAAAAAGGCAAACCGACACACAGTGATAAAAAGTTAATGTCGAGTATGTTCGAAGAGTTCGCCGTTGCCCACGATACACATTTGTATTCATGAAAGTAATTCTGCATGCACATTCCTCAGCATGGAATGTGTCACACTACAGCAAGCATCTGTAACACGACGACGTAGATCCAGCAGACTTGTAGGCGCTGTTGCATACACCTGATTTTTTACGTAACCACGGAAATCAGAACTCGCCATTCTCACACAGCGTACGTAGACCTAAACTTCTGATCAGGGTACATCCTGCTACTGGTTTTTATATCGTAAGTACGGTACAACGTCACAATCTGCATTTGCATACGGCTGCATTTGCGGAATGTGAATATGCAGATTCGAATCGTCGCACATCAATTTCGGACATTGTAGGGTATTCAGGCGACAATTTATCTTATCCGTGTAAAACAAATGTCGTTTTGTACTAAATAATTGATGTTCTACAACTTTGTAATTGGAAATGTTGCTCTATCTCTCTTCGTTTTCGATTTGCGATGGCTAACTTCCGCATTTCACCACTAGGGGCGCTGCTATTGGCTGCCTTCGATTGGGCGTAGTCGCTTTACTATACCGTTATCTCACTTGCATAACTGTACCTCTTTCCGTTCTCATGTTATTCCAGGCTAAAGGGACTTTCCTATGCACCCTGTATGCTGGCATGCACTGACCCATGCGCTTCGAATTTCTTTCTACTTATTGAAACTATTTTCCAAATACACTGACGGAAAGTGAAAAGAGAACACCAAAAAGGAATTGGCGGACGATCATGAAATTTACATATGTTAATGGCGTCGAGTTTACATAGGTGTGATGTTAATTTCGGAACCAACCGGTGAGCGCTTACGCCACAGCACGGCATAATATGCAAATTATCGTCGGTGGTATTTGAGGAGTACGGCGAAGTGAATATAATCAGTCGTCGGCGTACGGACACGTGCGAAGACCCTGAAGAAGCTGCAATGCCTGGACATGGAAGACGTGTACGATTTCAGCAGTTATCGGACTTTCAGCGAGGTCGTCTAGTCGGACTCCGCGAGGCCGTGTGGTCGTATCGTCGTATTGCGGAGCGAATTGGACGGGAAGTATCGGTGGTGGTACGATGGTGGCGTAGATGGTCCGAGGAACATTCCCACACGAGAAGACGTGGAACTGGGAGTCACAGACGGACTGATGAGCGGACCAATAGACGCATAAGAAGAGCAGCGTTGTCAAGCAGAACATCCACTGCGACGCAAATCCGAGCTGCCGTTGCACCTGAGGTGACTGTGCGAACAAACCGCAACCGTCTACTGGATGCAGGACTACGCGCACGCGTGCCTCTGGCATGTGTACCTCTGACTCCAACCACCGTCAGGAGCGGCTGCAGTGGTGTCGCCAACGTCTGCACTGGATAACGCAATGGCGATCTGTCGTGTTCAGCGATGAAAGCAGATTCTGTTTGGGAGACTCCGATGGCCGTATGCGTGTTCGCAGACGCACAGGGGAGCGTCTCCACCCTTCTTGCATCCGCCAGCGACACACAGGGTCTACACCTGGTTTCCTGGTGTGGGGAGCGATCAGCTATCACTCCCGTACAGAACTAGTGTTTGTACCGGGTACGTTAAACAGCACCTCCTACATCAACAACATCATTCAGCCCGTTGTTGTGCCATTTGTCAGGTCGGTCCATCGTGGTGTTTTCCAGCAAGAAAACGCACGCCCACACACCGCACGTGCAACGCAACATGCACTTCAGCTTGTGAGAACACTTCCATGGCCTGCACGTTCACCGGATTTGTCCCCCATTGAGCACGTGTGGGATTTTATGGGACAACAACTTATCCGGTCTCCACGGCCAGCAACGACCATCCGCGATTTACACGTTCAGGTTGAGGATGCTTGGAACTCAATACCCCAAACTTTAATCCAACATCTGTAAGACAGACTCCATGCCAGCATTGCACAGTGTGACGCAGTTCATGGCGGTTCAACCTCGTACTAACCATGTTACATGGAAATGCTATTTTTCAGTTTACCAGCAAATACCGCTGTATTTTGCCATAATGTTTTGATCACGTTATCCTCTGTATTCCGTTATTATGCTGTATAAATTTCGTTGGTATCAGACGTCTCCTTCTTGGTTTTCTTTTTTCACTTTCCGCCAATGTATTAACTCTTAACGGTTGGAGACAACTGATTTCCTCACAAAGAACACAGTGAGAAATGTGCTGAACCATGTTATATGTAAATGACATGTTATGTGAAATTTATATTTGAGGATGAAGTAATCGTACTGAAAGGGCATCAGGTTTTGTAATCATAAGGGACAAACGTTAGAGAAGGGGAGCGCCCACCATGAGCAACTTTACGACTTAAAAGCAGTCACCCGTCCGTAATTTGGGACCATTGGCTCCAGGGAGGTGGCAGAGTCACTAATGTAAGAAAAACACACCAGATATGCCTGAGCCGGGACACAGGCCTGGACCCACTGGGACGAAAGGGCGGAGGCAAGTGCTGAGACCACTGCACCAATGGTACGACACGAAAAGCTTGCACATGAATGTTATTTACCCTTTACTTAGTCAGTTATATATGCCCCCCCCCCCAAAAAAAAACTTTTTAGCACGTCTTTTGTAAAAAAAGAGCGTGTTTATGTTACCGGTTTGTCCGTCCGTCCGTTCGTCATTGGGAAGCTTGAAATATGTGAATGATGATCCTTTATTTCGTTTCTTTTTTTTTCACGATGTACAATTTCACCGCTAGAGAGCGTAAATGCAGATGATGTCGAATTCAAAAAATCGTTTTATTCCACATATTTGCTTCTAAACATCCGATTGAAAAAAAACTTTTATCTTTCGATTCTATTTATGTCGTTGAATATTTTAGATATAGTTACTTTTTCAAATTGCGCATATCTTTTTCGGTAGGAGGCGTAAAAGTAAACTACATTTTTCCCGATAACTCTTCTACAAAAACTCCGATTTGAAAAAAAAAAAATTTCAGCGGATTCACCTCCTGATGGAAAATGTTTTGCAAATAATTTAAAATTTTTGGTAAAGAATACCTTAGCCACGGGGCGTTAATTTTTGCTTCTGATGTATTTGCCATAAAATCTAAGCTTCTAAAATATCGATTAAAAAATTCTTTCTTGGACTGATGCCACTCACATTGATAAACCTTTTCGGAATATTTTCTTCTTGAAATAATGCATGGTTTCTCCGCCAGGGGGCGTAGAATCATATCTTATTTTTGTCAATATCTCTACTTCTAGGAGTCCGATTTGAAAAACTCCTCCTTTGTTGGATAGTGTTTTCATTGTGAAATGTTTTTCATATAATTTCAAAATTTTCAAGTAATTCATAGACTTTTCGCTGGGGGAGGGGGTAGAGGTAAATTGCGTTCCCCCCTATATCTTTGCTTCTAAATCTTCGCTTTGAAGAATTCTTTCTGCACTGGATACAGCTCCTGATGGGAAATCGTGTGCACATAATTTCTAATTTTTGTTAAAAAATGGTTTGGCCACCAGGGGACGCAAATCTTAATTTCCGCTTTTGATGTATTTGTAGCAAAATATGAGCTTCTAAATTCTCGATTGAAAAAAAGGTCATTTGTAGATCAATACTACTCATGTCGACAAACCTTTTAGAAACATTTTCTTCTTAAAATAATGCATGGTTTCTACGCCAGGGAGCGTAGATGTATATCTTATTTTTGCCAATATCTCTACTTCTAGGAATCCGATTTGAAAAATTCTTTTTTTTGTTGGATAGTGTTTCCAGTGTGACATGTTTTTTCTATGAATTTAAAAATTTCAAGTATGTCATAGACTTTCCGCTAGGGGGCACAAAGCTAAATTGCGCTTTCTGCGTTATTTCTGCTTCTAAAACTCCGATTTGAAAAATTCTTCCTGCATCGCATACAAGACCTGATGGAAAATATTTTTCACATAAATTCTAATGTTTGGTAAAGAATGGTTTAGCTACCAGGGAGCATAAATGTTTATTTCTGCTGCTGATGTATTTGTAGCAAAATCTGGGCTCTTGAAAACTCGACTAAATCTTTTTTCTTGGACCGATACGGCTCATATGGAGAAACCTTTTGGGAATAATTTCTTCCTAAAATAATGTATGGTTTTCCCACCAGGGGACGTAGAGTCACATCTTATTTTTGTCGATATCTCTGTTTCTAAGAGTCCGATTTGAAAAATTCTTTCGGTGTTGGAGAGCGTTTCCGGTGCGAAATGTTTCTCATATAAATTCACGTTTTTCTTAACGCACAAGTCTGCAACCAGAGGGCTTAAGCTCACGATTCCGTTTACAGCAATAGCTGAGGGATTAAAAACCCGATTGAAAAACTTCTTTCTTCCATCAGATACTATTTTTTCCATGCCGGTTCCATTGACTTTGAATAGCTTTGATAAATTTAATTCGCGTCAGAACGGATTCAAAAGACGTACTTATTACACCCGAAAATTCGGTGTCATCTTTCTTGCTAAAGGTGGGGCAACCAGACAATAGTGCAATAGTGAATTTGAAAAAAAGAATTTGTATTCATTCAAAAATATCTTAAAAAGATTATCAGAACGAGCTTTGGCCAGTGGAGTCTTAACGGGTGGGCCAATTGGGCTCGGCCCCTGATACAAAAAGAGCCCCCAAATTGGGGGCAAAATTTGTTTATTTATTTTTGTGTGTGTTGTTCTCTTGCTTTTTTTTTTTTTTTTTTTTTATGTTTGTAGGTTAAAAAATTAAGAGTACGTAACACAGAATTAAGAAAGCGAAATTCCAAATTTTCAAATAAAAATCTATAAATTAGGAAAACAATGGCATATTCAGATTATGAACATACCATAGTATTATGATGTGTTCATATTCTTAAATTATAGATTTTTATTGAAGCGTTATCACTGAGGTTTAGGAAACAAATTTCTCTATTGATTTGATTTCGATATAATGCGCTTATTATGTGCGAAAACGTAAATTTTAGTTTCAGTTAGCAGCTGCCTTATTAAATTTAAATTTCGTTCTTTATTTATTTTCTGAGTTTGCTTTTATCAACAGAAAATATATTTTTGTTAAAAAACATATTTTTCTTATTGCAGAATTTTGGAAATTTAGAAGTTAGTGGGAAAAGGGCCCCCAAAATGATCGGGCCCAGAGCGGTCGCAGATTGCGTTAAGACGCCCCTGGCTTTGGCTACAGATGCGCTTTCCAGCGTCAAAAACACACGTGAAACACAATTTAGTGCATTTTTTAAAAAGTATTATCTTATTCTACGCACTTAGTTGTTTGCGTAATATAAAAATAAAGTAAGAAGTGTCTCTTTTTTGTAATATCATGAGGCACTGTGTACCATTTAGTTCTATTGATATCCAGCGCACTTAAGACAAAATGAGTTCGCCACTCAGGAGGCGCAATGGTCTGAGAGCTGGTCCCTGACCTTTTGTCCGAGTCGGCCCGGTCCCGAATCAGCAGTCACTGCTCGCTGGAATCAGCGGCCCTAAATTTAAGATAGACGACTGCCTGAAGTCCTCAAAGTTGCTCACGGTGGTCACTAAACAACCAAATAATAATAATAAAAGTTCAACGGCAACTTTAAATGCAATTCTTCGAAAAAGTAGTGTGATTGGGCGAAAGAAGAAGAGCGTTTAACTTAAATGCGCAAATAAAACTCTCATTCGCTATTGGACGAGCCACGGACAACCGTACTTAATTATTGTGTGTCTAATAAAACCAATGTAAGCTGTAATTCCTTCCCCATACCGAACAAATGAACAACCTCATAGAGTTCCAACTCTTCAGTATTCATTTTAAACAACGCATTAAAGAGTGTGTATTCAGAATTTTCCATTCCGTTTATGTTATGCTAGATATGAAATGTTTTCTTTTAAATTAGGACGATGAGAGGTTCGTGTTTCCACTTGTACGTGACATTGGTTTCACGTTTTTATCTCATTTCACCGTGGTCCACTTCACAAACACCGCCAAAAACAAATTCGGATTAAAATTTTCGCCGAACTTGCAGCGCCATCTATTGATCTTTTATAAAATAAATTTCTTAAATGCAGTGAATCTTATTTGTCTAGCGGGAATTCCGCCCGAAACTCTATTACTGAAGCAACTTTTAAATACACCTTGAAAATAAGCAAAAAGAAAATAAGCAAAAAAAAAAAACGAATGAAAAATTCATGTTTAGGGTAAAATATTTCTCATACAATTTTTTCTTTAAAAAAAATTGATAAGGGTATTTCTTTAGAATGCATATCACAAACTATTGTAATCCAAACTACAAGACAATTATAACATATACCGCATGTAACTGCATTTACTTCAGTTGCGTAGCGTGGGCCTCGGCGGTTCTGATGGCATCCCCCTCCCCCCGACAGACAGGAGCCTCGAGTCTCCGTAAAGAGTATTTTCCTTAATATCAGCTACAATTTTAAAGAAATACTTCCTTTTATCATTGCCTAACATTTAAGCACCGAAGAAGAATCCCTTTTTTTACTTAAAGCAGTCTCCATAATTAATTTTCAAAAAAATAAAAAAAAAAAAAATGGTTTTTCACTTCTAAAAGCAAATATACTGAGAGAAGTGACGTATACGCTTATACGCTCTCTTGCTTGAAATCCTGAACTACTTAAAGCAGATAATTTCTTGCTCGGTATGTACAGTATCCGGTGAGGGAAGAATAGTTTTAATCGGACTTTTAGAAGCGGAGAAAAGGATGCAAATAGAAAATTGCAGTTATTTTCCCAAGCGGCAGACCCAACAGAAATGTTCACATGGCCACTAGGTTTTACGAAAGCTATGACAAGACAGTTCCGCCGCCCCGTTGGCGCAGTGATCTAAGCTCTGGCTTATGCTCATTCGTACGAGAAAGTGCCCGGGTTTGAATCCCGGTGAGTTATGGATGTTGTGTTTGTCTTATGGTACTGGCTCTCTCTCTTCCCTGTGACCAGTGGCCCTAAATTAGTAACAGGCGACTGCTTATAGCCCATTGATTTGCTCACGGTGGTCGTTAAACCTTCAATCAAAAAAGAAAAGTTCACTTCCTCTTCCCATCTCAGCATTACTGACCATAAACCTGTCACCACTCATAAACACTCACTTTTATTCCATTATTCTCTGCTCCATGACCCAAGGCGTGATATGAAGGGCTAGTCCTCCTAACATGGATATCATGCCACTCGGCAGAAACAAGTGACTCAACTATCTTCTCTCTCCTTCCTCCCGTTCGTCGCTATTGTTATAGCCTTTGTAGCAGGTAACAATCAAGGAAGGATTTGTGTCAATGTTCCCCTAAATAACCATTTTGAATAAAGGGAAAAACAATGCTTTCTGGTTCAGAGGTTCACTCATTCCAGAAGCATTCAGCTTGCTTCTAAGACAACGATTATATGCATTCGAGGTGATCTCAGCCAATTTTAATCCCCAAATAAACTCCATCCAGCCGATTAACAGCCAATTAGTTAGAGCCAATTGGTGCCCAAATTTTCTTCGCTCCCCAAAGGGTGTTCACATAGCGGCCTGGTTTAATGAAAGCTACAGAAAAACAAATTCATTTCTCCCTCTCATCTCAGCAGTATCGACCATCAACATGTTAGTGATCATGACTGTTCCCTTCTAGTCCTTTATTTATTCTGAGTCCCATTACACAAGGATGATGGGGAAGAGCTAGCTCCTAATGAGGACATTATGCCACTGGGTAGACACCAGCAACTCAAACACCTTCTCCCTCCTTCTTTAGGTTGGTAGCCATTGCTGTAGCTATGAGGTGGTCAAACGGTCGATCGTTTGTTTTATCGCGCTGGCGTATGTTGTTCCATACGGACTGCCTGCGACCAGATGATAGAATGAATCAGTCAGACTCCCGTCCCCAGCCCTAACCGATGCGCATTGACATCGCGCATCTGCAGTCTGTCGTATGAGGAATGCTGTTATCTCCCGCTCTGCTAGTCGTCAATCGCAAAGCCTACAAAATACAGGAGCTGCCTGACTTATGCTGATTTAGAAGCGTGTCTCCGACTGACGCCTCACTGAATATGTGCCTGATTGTTCTAAACTTTTGGAGGACATGCAGTGACATGCATCAAATCTAAGAATTTAAGTAAAGAATCTATAAGTAAAATTATATAATTAGTTTGAAAAACAGTGTTTCAGAAATAAAAAATTATTTAAATATTATTTTTCTTTATTTGTTTCCAAACTTACAAAACCACGCACACTAACAAAAAATACTGGCAATATAGGCGTATTCCTATTTAAATATGCCTATATCACTGCGATAAACCATGATAGATCAGAGTAGGGAATGGTAGCTTAAGGGAGGAACACAATTTACCAGCTTCAAAAAATCGAAATTCCTCCCCCATAAAATGATAGCTAAACATGGTAAGAATATGAATTTAAATTCCCAGACAGAACGAAATTCCAAGTAGTTCCGATGTTATTGTGGATGAGCGTCAGAAGTGTTAAAGCCGAGGGGGACCGCAGGTATACGGCCGAGCCTCTTCATGCTGATGTCCAGAAGCATATTTTGCTTATTTGTAAAGATTTATCTGACGATGACTTATTGCAGAGGTGCTTGGGTGGCTACACGCAGAATGCAAATGAAAGTTTCAACTCCACCATACGGCGCTTAGCTCCAAAACATTTGCATTCCGGGTCGAGTATCATCGAAATTGCAGCTTATGTGGCAGCTAGTATATTTAATGAGGGGAATTCTTCAATTTTGAGAATTATGTGAGCTATGGAGATCAATGTTGGAAAGTAATCCAAGACATTCGCCGAGAAAATTGATGAGCATCTCATAGCTCACCAGGAGCGCCGCAGCTCTTTTCCGTCCAAAGAAGCTCGAAAAGCACGGAAAGAACAACAACAACAGGAAAATCAGTATTATGAAGAAGCTGAAGGACTTATGTATAGCGGAGGAATCGCTAATTAGCCGATAAGACGTCACAATCATTCAGTTTCCATTTGCTAAAACTTTAAACGCGTTTTTCTCAAAACTGCATTTTTCCAAACTGTTAGCATGATTTCTCAAAAACTATTCACCCGATTTTCATGAAATTTGCCACACGTCTTCCTTATACTGTCAGTTTATCGGTGAACCATAAAAACGTGTGAAATTCGAGTACGAACATATACTTTTTTCGTAAAAATGTAGCAGAACTTTCATCATAAATGACAACATTGACTTTCTGAAGTTGCCAGCTTGCGAATTTATCATATATATTGATTCTTCTGGTTCACCGACAGCGTATGGATGTAAACTTTAATACAAAGTTTTGTTCATCCGTTTCAGACAATTACAGCCGATGATAGAATGCCAACAATTTTGCAGCTTGCGATGTGTCCTTTCAAACAGACCGAGCTGTACTTCCGCCATTTTAAAATAAAAAACAAAACAAAAACATATTTTTAAATAGTCAAAATGTGAAATAAAAAGTGTACAAAGTTGTAATAATGTCAGAAAATCCTTTTTATTTAAAAAAAAAAAACACTTACAAAACAGCTAATTTTCGGCCTTCTAATGGTACCCCCCTAAGATAGATCTTGGTTCCTCAAAGTTTGGCCCCACCTGCTGTAGCCCCTTTAACAGGTAATTAGTAAGAACGATTAGTGTCAATTATATCCATGAATGACCATTTGCATGATAAAGTTAAGGGGAGAAAGCAAGGCTTTCTGATACATAGATTAACTTGCTCCAGTCTCGTTCTGCCCTCTTCCTAGACAACAAATATATTCGTTAGAGCTGATATCTACCCATTTTTGCAAACTCCGATTTAATTCGTTCAAACGGGTTAAATGACTAAGTGCGTATTTAGTTTGCAATATATTTGCAGTCGTTTACAATATATATTGCAGTCGTATGGCACTGTAACAAGAAATAGAGGCAACATTTTGATAAGAGTGAAAAATTTCTACTCGAAACTATATGAAAGAGATGATACATCTACTCTAGATATTACGAAAAGCAACAGTACCAAAGTCTCTCCAGTCCTCCTAGCAGAAGTTACACATGTAATTAAGAACATGAAACTAGGAAAAGCTCCAGGAGAAGATGGAATTACCGTCGACATTATACAAGAAGCAAGCGGAGAAATTGAAACTGGACTCGCCCAAATTTTCACTAGATGTCTCAATGAAGAGAAAATACCTGATAATTGGAACAACACTACGATAATCATACTACATTAAAAACAAGTTAGTAAAATCATGCAATGCATTGATTATGATACGCTTTCCAACATACCAGAAATTATTACTCAAGTTATGAGGATAATGGCTGTGGAATAAATCTCGCACCTGTGTCCTGACCTTTGACCCCATTTCGATGATATTCAACAGAACCGGTTCAGTACACCTCAAGAATAACATACTAAAGTTTTGTCGCAATAGAAGCAGTTTTACGCAAGTTATGAGAAATAATCTTGGCTGTGGAATAAATCTTGCTTTTGTGCAATGACCTTTGATCCCATTTCGTTGATATTCAACAGAACTGGTTCACTATACCTCCGGAACAACATGATAACGTTTTGTAGCAATCGAAACATTTTTTGGTAAGTTATGATGCACAAGGGCAATGGAATGGATCCCACTCCAGTGTCCTGACCTTTGACCTCATTTCACCCATTTTCAATATTGTTCGTCTCCAGTGGCTCCCTACCACATACTAAAATTTCATCGAAATCGAACCATATTTATGCATGTTATGACGCATAAAGGCAATGAAATGGATCCCGCTTTTATGTCCTGACCTTTGACCCCATTCCACCCATTTTCAGTAAGTTTCGTTCCCAGGTGGTTCCTTACCACATACCAAAATTTCATCGAAATCGAACCATTTTTACACAAGTTATGACGCATAAGGGCAATGGAATAAATCCCGCTCTTATGCCCTGCCTGACCTTTGACCCCAATTTGCCAATTTTCAATAAGGTTCGTGCCCAGGTAGTTTCCTACCACATACTGAAATTTCATCGAAATCGAACCATATTTACACATGTTATGACGCATAAAGGCAATGAAATGGATTCCGTTCTTATGACGTGACCTTTGACCTCACGTCACCCATTTTCAATAGGGTTCGTCCCCTGGTGGTCCCCTACCACATACTACAATTTCATCGAAATCGAACCATTTTTACGTGAGTTATCGTGCCGACAGACGGACTGACGGAAAAAGCTGGAGCGTATACGCTTCTTCAA
The DNA here is from genome assembly GCA_039090855.1 of Macrothele yani. Taxonomy (NCBI): domain Eukaryota; kingdom Metazoa; phylum Arthropoda; class Arachnida; order Araneae; family Macrothelidae; genus Macrothele; species Macrothele yani. The sequence goes on along the minus strand of CM077013.1, from coordinate 28,709,308 downwards.
CCTACGGTTGGAAAGCGTAAAAAAAGTGATATTGAGAATCTCAGGAACTACAGGCCCATCAGCCTCCTATCGGTGCTTTATAAAACCCCCCTTTTTTTTTTTTTTTTTTTTTTTTGACTGAAGGCTTAGCGACGACCGTGAGCAACTCAATGGGCTATAAGCAGTCGCCCATCCCTAATTTAGGGCCACTGGTTCTAGGGAAGGGAGAGAGACAATGCAGTAAGACAAACACAAGATCCATTCCTTACCGGGATTCGAACCTGAACCCTTTGCGGACGAATTGTAATAAGCCTGCATCACCGGGCCGGCAAATTGCAAACATTATAGACGTAATGAATTTTCCGTATACATTGTAAAAAGGCAGTTTATTTGCTGTCTAATAAAGAACAAGAATTCAGTGTCAGCTTTCTTGTATATTTACGGCTTTTGTAACTTCTTCTACTATTGGAAAAGCCTCAGGGTAACATTTTTTATATGCATGATCACAAGCATTTAGAACACAAGAAAATGTATTAGAAATTATTTTACAATCTTTCCTCCGTCCATGTCGTCTTTCTTTTAAATGTTATTTTCTGGTTCAGAGCATCATCAAGACGAGAAAGAAGTTTTGATGCTATGCATCTTTCCTGACAGTATACAGAAAATCTCAAGTAAAAAATGTCGATGTAAAGAAAATGGGTAACGGAAGTAGCTAAAAGACCAGTGTTGAAATTTAATTCTTTAATGTTGCCCCACGAAGTGACGCACAAATAGTAAATATTATTGGTACTCAACAATATATTTTGCTAAACTATCGACGAACATCATTTCATCTGTCTGTGTAATGAAAACAATATCGCACTGCGACCTACGTAAATTATGAAAACCCGATGCATGCTAAATGGGATAAAAGCCGTTACGAAACTGCATTTTGATGTTGTAAGCGTGGTAGCGAAATTTGGCTGCCTCTCGACCCCCACCCACGAGGGGGTTATCTGATATTGACGAGAGCTTTAAAATGATAACACGATGGAGTATATGACCTGTAGATATCCTAAACTAAAAGTTTTCAATCACCCTTACTAACATACTTGCAATTCCAGCTGTTCTTTTTATCTTGAGGTCAGATTCTAATGCTCATGTGAACTTTCGTAGTTCGGAATTTATTTATAGACCAAAGCTATACAAATTAAACACAATTATGTACAAGAATTACAAAAATAGTGAGACTGAGCTAAATGATAAGGAGTCTTCAAGAGTAGAAAATGGCTACATTATTCTCTAATGATTGCATAATAGCAAATAGTGTCCTTAATATAAGTACATTAAGAAGAAAACACAAATCAGCGGGTAGTAGGTGAAGAATTCTATACCCAGCAAAAACAGTCTTGCTGGGCCAGCACTGCCAGCAATGGCTCAGCACTATGTTGCCGCTGCAGAGCCGTCAATAAAATGTCCGGGCGGCCAACAGAAGGGCCAGCAGTTCTGGACAACAGTTGGCACCCCATCAATTGTCATATGCCAGAACAGGGCCATCAGTTATCTATCACAGGCAGTAGCTGCCACAAGTGACCCTTCAGCGGCCCTGCAAGCACGTGACAGAAATGATGGCTAGCCTAATGTGGTCCGCTAGTTTTCTGGTAGTGCCAGCCGGCAACCACGTGACATAACTGATGGTTTGCCAAATCTTGTCCGCCTGTTTCCCAGTAGTAGCCATAACCCCCCCCAGCAAAAACACAAGTGTTGGGAAACTGCTGGTCACCAGCTGGCAGTGCTGGGTCACTGCTGGCTGAAATCTGCCTCTCACGGCCCGGTAGTGGTCCGTTGGTGGCAGCGCTATTAGTTGGCGAGCCATTGATAGCCCTGCAGCATCGCCGTGAATTGTGGGCCTCCAAGCAAGTGTCTAGTGGCCCGTTGCTGGCAACCAATGCAACCCCCAACAGCAGGTGGAAACAACAGGATTGCGCATGTTCAGAAGCAACACTTGCTGTGTCTCTCATGGTACCAGTTAGTTGAAGACGATGCTATCGCCATCGTGTTATTTTACTGGATGTTAAGAAAAAATCCATATGTGGAGAGGCGAATTAATTTCCTAATGAAATTTTACGTCGACAAAGATATCAGATTAAGCCGTGAAATACTAGATTACAGCCATGAAATACACCCACTCCATTCCCATGAATAACAATTCATGAAATGGAGTGGATGAATAACAAGAAAAAATTTGAAACCGCTTGAAACAAATATCCTGGAAAACCATTAAAACAACGTTTGTTGAAAAAAAAAAAAAGAATTATACGCGTACAAAATTTATTAATTATTTGAAAAAAAAGCAACGCTATGTGATGTACTCATCCATGGGTTGAATACACAAGACTGGGAGGAATTCGCTTCTAAAAATAACGAGAAGTTAAATAAAATATATTTTACCCTTTAAAACAAATGTAGCTTCGGACAACGGAAAGGAAAGACACAACGTTAAGAATGTAACAGAATGTGACATGAACCCGGGTAAATATATATTTATTCAACAATGTCTTTTCAAGACGGCAAGGACAGTACAAAACTTTGGAAAGCGACTCTAAGTATGTACACGCCTTGAAAATGAGTGAAGTTCCCTTAAGGTAAAGAAAAAAACTATCGTTACGTTGAAAAAATTTATTTATCAATTATATGCAACTGACTTTTATGAAAAATACCTCGCAATATTGTAAAATGAAAGAGGGAAGCATTCGATTACACATTGCATACCAAACATAGGCTCGAACGTGGCGTATTAGTCCGGTCGGTAGAGAGCTCAGCTATCACGCCAACGGCACAGGTTCAAACTTACTCAGATACAAACGGGTGTTTTTCCGATCTGTTGAGAAAATTTCCCCAGCGCAGTGCGTTAATTCACAAGCTTCGTAAGGGTAGAAAATTTTTTTTTTTAGCTTTGAGAAACTGCGGTTATCTTTGCTTTTTTTCTTAATTATTATGGCTGCTACTGGGAAATTGGCGGATAAGATTCGGCAAGTCACCAGTTACGTCACGTGGTTGCCGGCTGCCACTAACGGCACACTAGCGGACCACTGAAGGTCCACTTGTGGCAGCTACTGCCTGTGATGGACCACTGATGGCCCTGTTGTGGCATATGACAACTGATGGGGTGCCAACTGTTGGCCTGAACTGCTGGGGTGCCAACTGTTGGCCAGCTGTTGGCCTGAACTGGTGGCCATTCTGTTGGCCGCCCGGACATTTTATTGACGGTTCGGCAGCGGCAACATAGTGCTGGGCCATTGCTGGCAGTGCTGGCCCAGCAAGACTGTTTTTGCTGGGAAGGATAACCGCAGTTTCCCAAAGCTACAACTTTAGCCCCCCCCCTTACGAATCGTCTGAATTATAGCACTGCACTGGGGAAATTTTTTCAACAGACCAGAATAACGCCCGTTTGGGCTGTCGGCATGGGAGGTGAGCTCTCTACTGACCGGACTAATTTGCCAGGCGCGATCGTCTGCTTGAAGCAGTCTCTTTACTACGGAGTGTGTAATCGAATGGTTCTCTCTTTCATTTTACAATATTGCGAGGTATTTTTCATAAAAATCAGTTTCATATAATTCATAAATTCATTTTTTCAACGTAACAATAGTTTTTTTTTACCTTAAAGGAACTTCACTCATTTTCAAGGAGTGTACCAACTTAAAGTCGCTTTCCAAAGTTTTGTGCTGTCCTTGTCGTCTTGAAAGGAGATTGTTAAATTAATATATATTTACCCGGGTTCATGTCACATTCTGTTACATTTTTAACGTTGTATCTTTCCTTTCCGTTGTCCGAAGCTACATTTGTTTTAAACAGGAACGATATTTTATTTTACTTCTCGTTATTTTTAGAAGCGAATTCCTCCCAGTCTTGTGTTTTCAACCCATGGATGAGTACATTATATCCACATAGCGTTGCTTTTTTTCTTTCAGATAATTAATAAATTTTGTACGCGTATAATTCTTTTTTTTTTCCCAGCAAACGCTTTTTTAATGTTTTTCCAGGACATTTGTTTCAAGCGGTTTCAAATTATTTCTTGTTATTCACCCACTCCATTCCATGAATTGTTATTCATGGGAATGGCGTGGATGTATTTCATGGCTTAATCTAGTGGATGCATTTCTTGGCTTAATCTAATATCTTCGTCGACGTGGAATTTCATTAGGAAATTAATTCGCCGCTCTACATATGACTTTTCTTTTCTTAACATCCACTTAACTAACACGATGGCGGTAGCGTCGTCTTCAACTAACTGGTACCATGAGGGAAACAGCAAGTGTTGTTTCTGCGCATGCGCAGTCCCGTTGCTTCCACCTGTTGTTGGGGTTGCATCGGTTGCCAGTAACGGGCCAATAGTGGCACTTGCTTGGAGGCCCACAGTTCACGACGTTGCTGCAGGGCCATCAATGGATCGCCAACTGACAGCGCTGCCACCAACGGACCGCTCCCAGGCTGCGAGCGGCAGATTTCAGCCAGCAGTGACGCATCACTGCCAGCTGGTGGCCAGCAGTGACGCATCACTGCCAGCTGGTGGCCAGCAGTTTCCCAGCACTTGTGTGTTTGTTGGGTAGTAGTGCAACAGTTTGGTTTCGTATTTCAAACCATAAGGCACATAGTGCCCATTTGTGAAAAAAATTGAGTGGTATGTTTATCAAACAGCATAATTGTATTCCGTTCTCAAAACAGCACATATCGATGAACGAAAACATATGAATTTTCCAGCAAAAGTGTAGGAAGGGAGATTTCGGTGGCTGGGACTTTTCACATGGAAAATATAAATGGCGAACTTAGCTTGCATAACTAGATATTTACATACTTGATCATGAGAGGAAGATGAAGGATGATAGTGAAATATCGTGTGTTGCGGTGTACACACTTTTCCCAGAAGGTGAAACATTAATGAAAAAACAGTTGTAGGATTAGACAGCTAGAATATGAATGATGCACATCACCAACAGTGCTGCTGAAAACACAATTTGGAGAATTCGGGTGGCCAAATCGATGTAAAGTTCATTGGGGTGATTAGACGTTGGTGCAGATGAATCCAGTGCATATCTCGTGCTTTATTAGGTGAAGCAAATGAGTGAATAGCGTCAGTCCAAGTGAATGCTAGTTCATCAACTGGAACTGAAGGTATCGGTGTCAGATTGATGAAATAGCTACATCACATTTTCTCGATGTCAGGGTTGTTTCTTCCGTTCGTATAAACCTAAATAATATACACAGTCGAGTCACATTATTGTGACCACCTCCTGCTTTTGACGTCAGCAGCGCGTAGGCAATGAAAGAAGGCACGCGTTGTAAGAAGGCTTGGAGAGTATATAAGGTGTGCTGTAGGCATTCTGAAAACATATCACGAGTTGCTGTCATGTATAAAAGGAGCGATTTATCGGATTTGCAAAAAGGGATGGTTATCGGCTTTCGGGCTAAGGGTGTTATTATTTCTGAAACAGCACAGTTTGTGAACTGTTCGCGTGCTGCCGTGGTTAAAGTGTATCGTGATTGGAGAAATGGCACCATTGCGAATAAGCGACGTCGAAACTGCGGAACACCACGTGCCATTGATGTGAGAGGTGACCGTTGGCTGCGAAGGTGCGTGAGGGCCGATCGGCACGCTACAGTGGAACAACTCAGTGGCCGAATGAGCCAGGGGAATATCGAAAGTGTGTCTAAACGACAGTTCAGAGAACCCTGCTGCGTATGGGGTTCCGATTCAGACGGATGGTCACTGCACCCATGCTAACGAAGGTACATCGGCAGAAAAAGGCTTACACTTGCACGAAAGTATCGTAATTGGACCTCCGTTGATTGGCAAGGGATTGCTTTCTCCAATGAGTCATGTTTTCTGCTTCATCGAACGGATGGGCGTTGGCGTATATGGAGATAAACATCGGAGGACAAACACTCTTCAACCATTGCTAGAAGAACACAAGCTGGTGAGGACAGCGTTATGGTTGCAGACCACGTACACCCATACATGCTGATTGTCTTCCCTGGAGCGGATGGGATCTTCCAGAACAACAATGCAACGTGTCACACAGCTAGAAATGTCCGAGAGTATTTGGAAGAGCACGATGAAGACTTCAAAGTACTTCCCTGACCCCTTAATTCCCCAGAGTTAAACCCAATTGAGCATCTGTGGGACCACCTCGATCGTGTTGTTCGCTCTATGGATCCTCCACCACTCACCCTCCAGCAGATGTCAGATGCACTGCAGTCAGCATGGCTCCACATACCTGTGAACACCTTCCAGCACCTTATTGAGTCACTCCCAGCCCCTCTAGCTGCCGTGCGCGCTGCACATGGCGGTTACTCTGCGGATATTAGCTGGTGGTCACAATAATGTGACTCGACCGTGTATAATAACAATAATAAAAATAAATATTGTTTTCGAAAAACTAAACAGTCTAAACAGTTACTATTGCCGCCGCCGTAGTTTAATAAATATATAGTTTTATGACTCACAGATATGTTTTTTTTTTTTTTTGGTTTTACGACAATAACATTTGTTGATCCACCTACTGTGACGTACTACAGAGGTGAAAACATGTGTCAAGACGACAAATCTGCAGCGAGACATTCTGTCCGCGTAGCTCAGTTGGGAGAGCGACTTACTCCGGAGTGCGGGGACACGGAGAAACTTGTGTTTTCACAAGTATCGTTCAACATCAAGCATGAGTAAACCTTTTTGTTTGTTTTCATGATTTTATTCCACTTACCTTAGTATCTACCCAATTATGCCTCGGTGTGATCGTGAGTGACACGAATAAATGTAATGCGTTTGTTGTATGTAAATGAAAACTCTCGAATCACTCGATTTATTTCATACCCAGAAAGATCTTGCCATGTGAAAGATGCATAGCATAAATTATCTACACTGAATACCAGGGTACTATTTCGATTTTTAGCACGTCTTTTGTAAAAAAGATCGTGCTTATGTTATCGGTTTGTCCGTCCGTCTGCCTGTGGACACAATATCCCTGAAGCTGTTAGTCCGATTTCAAAAACTCTGATTGCATTGGAAAGCTTGAAATGTGCCAATGATGATACTTCATATTGTTTTTCAATACGACGCACAATTTCGCCGCTAGAAGGCGTAAATGCAGATGATGTCGAATTCGAAACACATTTTATTCCATATATTTGCTTCTAAACATCCGACTGAAAAAAATCTTTTACCTTTCGATTCCATTTATGTCGACGAGTATTTTAGGTATATACGCCTTTTCAAGTTACGCATAGATTTTCCGCTAGGGGGTGTAAAAGGAAATTGAGTTTTCCCCGATATCTCTGCTTCTAAAACTCCGATTTTAAAACTTTTTCTTCAGCTCCTGATGAGAAATCTTTTTCATATATTTCTAATTTTTAATAAAAAATGATTTGACCACGAGGTGGCGTAACAGTTGATTTCTGCTTCTGATGCATTTCCAGCAAAATCTGACCTTTTAAAATCTCGATTGAAAAATTCTTTCGTGGACCAATACCGCTCACGTCGATAAACCTTTTCAGAATATTTTCTTCGTAAAAAAATGCATGGTTTCTCCTCCAGGGGGCGCAGACGTGTATCTCATTTTTGTCAATATATCTGATTCTATCAGACCTATTTGAAAAATTCCTTGTTTGTTTGATAGAGTTTCCGGGGAAATGTTTTTCATATGATTTCAAAATTTTCAAGTAATTCATAGACTTTCTGCTAGGGTGCGTAAAGGTAAATTGCGTTTCCCCGGTATTTCTACTTTTAAAACTCCGATTTGAAAAATTCTTTCTGCACCGGATACAGTTTCTGATGCAAAATGTTTGCATATAATTTTTAATATTTGGTAAAGAACGGTTTGGTAACCAGGGGGCGTAAGTGTTTATTTCTGCTTCTGATGCATTTGCAGCTAAATCTGAGCTTCTAAGATTTCGATCGAAAAAATTCTTTTGTAAACGGATATCACTCTCGTCAGTAAACCCTTCCGAATATTTTCTTCTTAAAATAATGCATGGTTTCCCCGCAAGGGGCGTAGATGCATGAATTATGTTTGACAATATCTCTGCTTCTAAGAGTCCGATTCGAAAAAAAACTCTTCTTTGTTGGGCAGCGTTTCCGGTGCGAAATGTATTTCGTATAATTTTAAAATTTCTAAGTAATTCATAGACTTTCCGCTAGGGGCGTAAGGGTAAATTACGTTTTCTCCGATAACTTTGCTTCTAAAATTCCGATTTGAAAAATTCTTTCTGTATCGGATACAGCTCCTGATGGGAAATAGTTTGCATATAATTTCTAATATTTGTTGAAAAATGGTTTGGCCACTAGGGGGTATAAGTGTTATTTCTGCTTGAAATGTATTTGGAACAAAATCTGAGCTTCTGAAAACTGGATTGAAAAACTTCTTTCGTGGCCGATACCGCTCACATCGAAAAACCTTTCGAGAATACTTTCTTCTTCAAATAATGCATGTTTTTTCCGCCAGGGGTGTAGATGCATAGTCTATTTTTGTCCATAGCTCTGCTTCTAAGAGTCCGATTTGAAAAAATTATTTCTTAGTTGGAGAGCGTTTCTGCCCAAAACATGTTTCTCATATAACTTCAAACTATTCTTAGCGCGCAAGTCTGCCACCAGAGGGCGTAAGATCGCGTTTTCGTTTTCAGCAATATCTTCGGGGCTAAAAACCTGATTCAAAAACTTCTTTTTCGGTGAGATACTACTAAACAAACAAACTCTGTGTGCGTATTTTCTTCCCGAAATAATGCCCAATTTTGCCGCTAGGGAGCGCAAATGCTTAATCTGTTTTTCTCAACATCTCTGCTTCTACATGTCCGATTTTAAAAAATCTTCCAACACCGGATGCCATTTACCTTGTAGAATACTTTATGCTAGAATATGAGGAACTTTGTAGTTCGCATTTCTGTCAGTAGGTGTTGTTTTTCAACTTCCGTTTGAAGCTGTATCGCAGCTTCTAAAAACCCTATTAAGAGATTTGGTTTTTTTTTTACGGTATGCCATTCGCTACAAGAGAGATGTGGAGCATTACCTTTTTAAATAATACAAAGATTTCCCGGTAGGTTCGTAAAGATCAAAACTATTCTTTTTCTCTGTCTCTGCTTCCGGGAGATGTACTTGAAAAGTTCTTTTTCTCCTCTATCCATATGTCCAGCCCATTGCCATTTCAGGGATTTTACTTTGGTCGTGATATCCACTCTTGTCATTTTTCCTGAGGCTGTCTTTCTTTGTTACACCATGAATGCTTCTCTCTATACTTCTTTGAGTTGCCCTCAGCCTCCGTACGTCTGTTTTAATTAAGGCTTCTGCCTCTGAACCATAAATACGAACAGGGAAAGGAAGCATTTATTAAAGACTTTTCTTTTAAGATGTAATATTGAATTGTTCTTGAGAATTGCACTGTTTCTTCCAAACACACTCCAGCCCAGTTTTATGTGCCTATTAATTTCTTCTTCGGTAAGGAAAACGACAAAAGTGGAAGATATTATTGTCAAACATTATCAATCCCCTGCTGGATGTAGGTCTCCCCAAGTTTCTTCCACAACGGTCTGTCTTGAGTCAGTCTCCACCATGTTAGTCCCGCACGCTTTCGAATTTAATCCACCCATCTCCCATGTGGTCTTCTTCTGGGTCTTTTCCTGTTCCTTGGAATCCAGTCTAAAATTTCTGTTGTCCGTCGGTGGTCCGTTCTTCTGGCAATATGTCCAGCCCATTGCCATTTCAGGGATTTAACGCCGATCATAACGTCTTCCACTCTTGTCATTTTCCTTATCCACGAGTTCCTTTTCTTATCTTTCCTGGTTACACCAAGCGTGCACCTCTCCATGCTACTTTAAGTTGTTTGCAGTCTTCGTATGTCTTTTTTAGTTAAGGTCCACGTCTGTGCTCCGTACGTAAGCACTGGAAGGATGCATTGATTACACATTTTTCTTTTAGGACATAGGCATATTGCTCCTAAACATAGTACTGTTTCTCCCAAAAGCTCTTCTACCAAGTTTTACACGTTGATTAGTCTATTCATCAATGCGACCCTCCCTTGATATCTGACTACATATACACTGAAGAGCAACTGAATTAGAGATACCTGTCTATTAACGTGTAGCACCACCTTTCGCCTGATGACGGCGGCAATTTGTCTCGGCAAGAACTCGACAAGACACCGGAAGCGTTGGGAAGCCATACGGATCCACGACCCCTGAACAAGCTCCCACAGTTCACGAAGATTTGATGGAGGAGTCAGAGCCTCGAACATCTCTCTCGGTGGCCTCCCAGATGTGCTCAATGGGAATGAGGTCAGGTAACCTAGCTGGCCAAGAAAGCGCGGTCACGTCGGTGTAGTGTTCATATAACCATTCGGATACAGTTCGGGAGCGATGGCACGGTGCATTGTCTTGTTGCAGGATGAGGTCCCCAGTGGGATGTTGAAGACGCACAAACGGGAGCAAATGGTCGTCCAGAATATCCCGGTAACGTTGACCTGTGAGGGACGATGTCACTCGCACCAGGGGTCCCATTTCAGTCCACGTAAACAGTACCCAGACGAGAATGTCACCCCCACCAGCTTGAAGAGTACCCTGCTGGCAAGAAGGATGCATCACTTCATGTGGTTTGCGCCGTAGTCGTATCCTGCTATCCGCATGTATCAACGTGAATCTCGACTCATTAGTCCAGGCAACATTTTCCCACATGTCTAGGGTCCAGTGGCGATGTTCCCACGCCCATGCTAATCTTTGCACCATGTGATGTGCGGTCAGCAGCGGTACCCTCGTGGGACGTAGGCTACTGTACGCTATAGCGAGGAAATGGTTCTGGATGGTGTGGCTGCTTACAAGCTTTTGTGCACCAGCGTTAAATTTCTGAGAGATTTCTTGCACTGTGACCCGTCTATGCGCTGTTAGAGTGCGAGCTAGCCGACGATGACCTCGCTCATCCACACGCTGTTGTCCACGGCAGTTGGCCCTTGCAAGGATGGTTTTACCGGATTCGATGTACTCACGGTGCACCCGTGATACAGTGGCTCGTGAAAATCCCAGTGCCTGCACGACTTCCGAGATGGAGTGACCCATTCGTCGGGCCCCGACAATTTGCCCACAATCAAATGCGCTTAGGTCCTTCGTCTTATCCATAATGCGTCCGACCCTTTCTGATTTCCCGTCGCATCACTCCTTATATTGTCGGATCGCTGCACACGTCATGTCGTTTCCGTTTACAGGGTTGCCCACAGCGCAACATTTGCATAACGCCAGTTGTCTCTAATTCAATTGCTCTTCAGTGAATAGTGCCCTTAGGAATAAATGACCTTCTGTGTTGGCTGGACTTTAAACGTCAAGTTCTTGTTTTAGTTTCGAGATTTAATAATCACTTTGAACAACTCTCTGAGAGGTATAAGCAGTGGCGGACTGGCCAAGGTGTCTGCTTGCCCGATGGCAGTTCGGCCCCTGATGAAGTGGACATCCTTAAACATTAGACAATATATGCAAATCATTGCTGTATCTTCTAGCGAATGTGAAAGAAGTTGTAATGCGACGAATTTCAGAATCACTTCAGAGGTCTTCTATTTCAATCACAGTAATAACCTCATTATTATTCTTACTAATTGTTGGACCTCCTCTAGCCTAGTTTGGTACTACTAAACATATTTCTCGATCGTGGCTCCTTCGAGGTCACCATTCGGCAGTGGATACGAAAAGCGAGGAGCGGACAAAAACAGTAGAAATATCTCAAATGTTGAACAAGTTCTTAATAATATATAGAACATATTCTTCCTATCAGCCAACGTCAGCCGGACGTACCTGCCAGCAGGACGCTTCGTGTGCGTCCTGCTGGCAGGTACGTCACATCTCCCTTCCCCGAAAGAGGGCCGGGGGCATGGCTCACGGGTCAGCCGTGACCATGAATCGTTGCAGGCAGCCATCCACTCTAGAACGTGCACTTGAGAACTCCCAGTCAATCTGCTGTGTGGAATGCAACATCATACATTTTTATTTTTCGAAGCGCTGGAGAAGGAATTCTCTGATTTTTCCTATCTCGCGGTGTGGAAAGAACATCACACCAATGCGAGATTTTGAACGGCCGGGTCATCCGGATGGTTCGGGCGCCATTATAACAAAGTAAATTTCTCCGTCATTTCTGGTCTACGCCGGGATTCGAACCCGAGTCCGCTTATTCCGGAACAAGTCGCTCTACCAACTGAGCTACGCAGACGCTTATTCTGATTCCTATCCGCCTTTATGTCGTGTGCGTCCTGCTGGCAGGTACGTCACATATTGTATGCAAAAATATTGGAGGTTCACTATGTTGTACTTATAGTTGTGGGTGGGCCCCCTTTGACTCCTGGCAACCAATATTTTTAGACCCAGTCCGCCACTGGGTATAAGCCGTTGTCTGTACGTAATTTTGGGCCTCTGAACCCTTTGTCGGGACACAGTCGGTGCCATCGGAGAAAAGCACCCTGAGTGGGGGAGGGGGGGGGGTCGTCTGGGTCTAATTCAGACGAATGGCAAGACCAAAGCTCTATACTTCAAATGTTGGATTTATTCTGTATGCAAGTCCACAAACACTAATACGTTACCACCAGTTAGAAGTTGTTTTAAACGAAAATCGTGCGAGTTGGTTTCTTTTCGTTTGATGAGACTAATGATTTTGCATGTCACATAGTGACGGAAGAAAAAGAAAGTCGAGCACACGGCCAAAAGAAAAAACAAGAAAGGGACTCAATAATAATTCCATTAAGAGCACACGCACTCAAACCCATTTTTCTGACCTCAATTTAAGTATAAACACACTAATTAAAAATATATCAAAGATGGGATTCCGTGGTATTTGGAAGTGGCGCCTTTTCACAAAATCGTGATGGTAGCTTATCGCATTTAAGCCAGTTATGCAGGGGACATGTCACAATAATTCGCGTGATTTAACACTTTTCTTTCTCTAAAACATTGCTGCACTAAATAATTTCTTTTGTGGGATGGCCCAAGTCCTTGGAATCTCAGGATTTATTCCTTTTACCACGTGCGGGGAGAAAGAAATTAAAATAAGTTTCCGTTTGCAATGACCCTGAACCAGATAGCTACCCACGAATATATTTTCTCAAAACGCACTTGATTGTGACAGAGACAGGAAGGAAATTTGGCGAAAGTGGGGATTTATGGGGTGTTCGGTATGCATTTAAATTGTACAAAACCACACCAAAGACAAAGAAAAGACCGGTTGGAGTAATTTCCTGTTACTTATAGATGCAGCAGATGGAGTGGCACCATCAAGGAGATGGTCACATGAAACATTAAAAAAAAAAAAAAAAAAAAAAGGAAAATGGCGGCGAAATCGTGACGTGTGGTTTTTCCTGACAAAATAAGATTTTCGTGAAATTTGAGTTTAATATTTAAAAGCAGATGTTTCATTATTTTAATTATGACACTTTAAAGCAACAATAAAATCTGGTTATACCGCATTCTAGTAACGCTGATGTCCATTTAATGTGGATTAATTATCATACTGGTTCCGTCAGGACATAGAAAAAGAATTTTTGCTTCTCAGATTTCCTGTTTGAACTTCGCGGAAATGAAGCGTAAGGTCTTTTTGAAAAGCTACGTCTCAAAAAAAAAAAAAAAAATTCAGTTCGCCTGAATCGGCGGAGAAGATAAAAGATGATACTAAATTTTTTTTACGTAACGAGAACGTCTTTCGACGAATATTTATTATGTCAACATTAAGATTTTTTTTGTTATTTTAACCTATGCAATCAGTAGGATTTTCGAATAAAAAATGAGTTTCTTACCACTACAGAAAAAAAAAAAATTCTTAGAAAATCTGAAAAAATCTTAATCGTGATTACGCAAACCGGATGTTATTTTTTTTTTTTTTAAATTGAGCATATAGAAGTGCAGATCTAATGGTAAAGCAAACATATTTCACCGTAACGGAAAACAATACACACAGAGAAATCTGGGCAATGCGGGTTTCCGGCTTCCGCCCCAGTGGGCAAGTGGTCTAAGCTCTGGCTTATGACCGTTCGTCCAAGTGGCTCAGGGTTCGAATCCCACTGAGGCATGGATGCTGTGTTTGTCTTACGATATTGACTCTCTCCCTTCCATGGAAATGGTTCCTTTAAATACGGGACGGGCGACTACTTTTAGCTCATTGAGTTGCTCACGGAGGTATTTAAACACACGCACAAGTTGTAATCACGGTTTTTTTGGGGGTTTTTTAATTGGAGGTTTAACAATAACCATGAGCAACTCAATGGGCTGTAAGCAGTAGCCCGTCCATAATTTAGGGTCACTGGTTCCAAGGAAAGGTGAGAGACAGTGCCGTAAGACAAACACAACATCCATGCCTCACCGGGATTCGAACCCGGACCCCTTTCGGACGAATGATCAGAGGCCATTGCTTAGACCACTGCTAATCACGGTTAGTAAACTGTGATTAGAACTATCCAGTGCTGTAAAAGCTTTTAGATTCTGATGTACTGTCAATAAAAATAAAAATTTACGAAACCTAACGGGGAAATTAGTTATGCATCAGTAAATCAGGCCGAAGCATGAGGAATTGTGGACACAGCAAAATGAACTGGACGCAAAAAATAATTTTTCAAATCGGTTAAGTGCCCCCTAGCGGGAAAGTAATGAAACTAGATAGTCAGATAACTAATTAAACCCAAGATCGGGCTCCCCGGTTACCGGCCAGTCAGTCTGAGCTGTCGGGTTCGGATCTGTATGAGACACCTCCCCGGGTTCCCGAATTAGACACAGGTGACTGACTACCTATGGCACAACGAGCTAATCATGGTGGTAGCTAAATCCCGGAAAAAAGAAACAAATAAAAAAAACAAAACTAAAGGGTGTCTCTTTTAAAATATTTTTTCCAATTAAAAATTAGAAGCACCGCTGATTTATAAATCTGAATTCACGTCATCAAGTAGAAATAAATACGTGAGAAGTGTAGTTCCTGTAAATACAGTAATCTGATGAAAAAGGGGTTTTCCAATCCGAAATCAGATGCTGAAACATCGAGCAGAACATAAAAGGAATTGTGCGACACCTAGCGGGAAAACTGTGCCTCACAGAAATTCGAGACTGCATGAATCATCAACCTCTGACTTAGCCCTCTCTGATGAATTTTTCGAATTCCATAGATACAAAAATATTGTGTTCAAAAAGGAAGAAAAATACTTATGTAATAAGTTGCTGCTCCTTCTCAAAAGATGTGCTGGGCAAAGGATCTTAGAGAAAACGAATCGATGTTTACCCTTGTGGTAGCCAAACGATAGGCTATAATGTAGAACACCGATTTACTGACACCCTTTGGAAGACTAATTTCATTCTCAACAATGTGCGGACTACTTCGACAAAGAATGTTATTCAAAAAAACAATCCTTTCCTTCAGACGAATCCTATTCTAGAAAACAACCGTTCTCTTTAGATAGAAAATCTTTTTGTAGACTATAAAGGTATTCTTTAGATAAGAAATTTAATTTTTTCAATAAAGACCATATCCACGTACTGAGTGAACTAACGGTAAAACTCAAATGAATATGAGCTCTCACTATGTACGGATTTTATTTGTTACGAAACAGCTCTCGATTCTGTGAAACTATCATAAGTTATAATGTCTTTGAAATCCAATGATATTAAAGATGCACAAGATAATATTGTTGATAACATCTACGAAAATGCAAGTGCAGAGGTTCGACCATTCTAGTACACACTACGTACGTTTATAAATTGGAAAGGAAAAAATACAAGGTAACAATATGCCTCGAAGAGCCAAAATATTATGACCACCTGTTTGATATGATGTTGATCCTCTATATACCACCAAAACAGCTTTTACCCTGGCAAAAGTGGGCGCTACAAGATTTCTAAAGGCGCTTTGGGATATCTCGTACCAACACGTTAACACCAGATCCTTTAACCCTTGTAAGATACGTGACTTAGCCGTCCTAGATCGGATTTGCTGTTCCAACTCAAACCACAGATGCTCAATTGGATTGATATCTGGGGAATTTGGAGGCAAGCGCAATGCCTGACAGTCTTCCTAGTGTCCCGCGAACCATTCTTGAACAACCCGAGCAGTGTGGCATGGCGCATTATCCTACTGATAGAAGGCACTACTAGAAGGGAATACCTACCAAAGGGGAATTCCACTGCCATGAAAGCATGCACCTGGCCTGCAATGCAGCTTAAGTTGGTGGTAGACATTATAGTTTTCTACGCGTGAATGACTGGACCCAGGGTTTCCCTCTTGCACAAAACATGTCACTTCCTCTTCCGGTTTGTTTTCGTCCCAAGGTGCATCCTGGTGCCAACACTTCCCCAGATAAACGACGCGCATCTAATCGGCCGTCACCGACAAACCACACACTCGTGCCTGGCCGTCCACATGGTGCAACAGGAAATGAGGTTTATCGGACCAGTCGACCGTCTTTCACCAGCTTTAATGCTCGCATATCCATTGTAAGCGCTTTCGATAGTGAACCGAGGTTAGCATGGGAACTGAGAGAGGCTTGCGGCTACGCAGCCCCATTTTCAGCAGGGTTCGATGTACTGTGGGTTGTGATACATAACTCTCGTCGATGGTATTCAAGTTACATCCAAGCTGCGACACAGTATCTCTTTTGATGGCTTGTACACTGGTGTGCAAAAATTAAGTACGAAGAGGAGAAATTAGCATAACAGCGGAAGGAGCAGGCAGAACGGACCGAAAGACCACTCAGGAGATAGACTAGGGTCCAGTACGTTAGGTCATGCGCATATATGCAGCATGACGTAGGGGGAAGGGGGGGGTTGTCGGAAGGGTATAAATCACACGGGCGGTGTACGCTCAGCAATTCGGTGAAAGCTATTGCACAGTGTACATCGGTTTGAGCGACGTCGAGTTGCTGCCACCGTGCGATATGGCCAAAAGGCATATCGCACGGGTCGCGTCATTGGGAAGTTGGAAGAAGGTTGAAGTGTGACTAGTGTGGCCGAGGAGTTCGGGATCACTCACAGCGTCGTTTCACGAGCTTGGAGAGCATTTCAAACGACAAGAATAGTTGTCCGAGAGTTTAGCAGTGGTCGTCCACGAGCAACTACGGCGGCGGACGACCGGTATATTGTCCTACAGGCGAGAAGAGACGACGGAAGACAGGGGAAGAAATCGCAAGGCACATGCAACAGAGAAGTGGACGTCCGTTATCGCGTTTTACCGTGGCCAGGAGGCTGCACAAAGGTGGTCTATTTGCACGACGACCAGTACGGTGTGTGCCATTAACACCTGCTCATCGGAGACGGCGGTTTCTGTGCTGCCAGGAACACAAGAATTGTGCACATCAGCAATGGCGTCGAGTTCTCTTTACGGATGAGAGCCAATTTAGTCTGACGAGCAATTCTGGACGTATACACATCTGGAGAGAGCAGGGAACACGCAATCACACCTCCAACATCATCAAAAGGGACCGGTTTGGAGGTGGCGGAGTTCTCGTTTGGGGCGGTATCATGCTTGGTATCCGTACTGACCTCCACATCTCCCAAGGAGGTTCAGTCACTGGTGTCCGCTATTGTACCGAGGTTCTCCTGCCTCACGTGCGTCTGTTTAGAGGTGCAGTGGGTCCTGAGTTCTTCTTCATGGACGACAACGCTACACCTCATCGTACAGTGGCTGTCACAGAGCTGTTGGAGAGTGAAGATATTCAACGCATGGATTAGCCTGCAAGGTACCTGGACATAAATCCAATCGAACACGCGTGGGACCTTCTCGGGAGACACTTGGCAGTACGTCACCTGCCGCCAGCAACGATTCCGCAGCTGCGATTGACGCAAAAAGAGGAAAGGACCGCGGTGCCTCAAAAGCTCCTTGACAACCTCGTCCTCAGACGCTGTAAATCCTGCAACGCAGTCAGGGGTGATCATATCCCCTACTAAAGACTGGATTTTTCATGGCAGACGTCTGTCACATGGACGTTTCTGTCTTCTGTCCAGTTGTGCTCGAAGCTACCTTTTCAATAAAGTGCCTTTGTATCCTTTGGATTCCTTGTTTGGACGGTTTTTCTCACTTGTCCCATATTCTTACATCTTGGGGATCTTATGGTTTGATTTGAGTCGATATGGAGCACTTCTGCACGACGTTACATTCGAAAAACCGTCTCGTCCTTAATTTTTGCACGCCAGTGTATGATATCCTTTGTTCACCTGTAGCATCTATGAGCCGTGGTCAGCCCAGCCCTTTGCGACAGTTCGCCGATTATCCTTTTTTTGGACCACATTTTTTCGCTTTCCAACCGTTGGTTGTAGAAGCGTATATGCCCCAGCTTTGTCTGTCTGTCTGTCCATTTGTTCGCACCATAACTCGCGTAAAAATGGTTCGATTTCGATGAAATTATAGTATGTAGTAGGGGACAACTGGGGACGAACCCTATTAAAAATGGACGAAATGGGGTCAAAGGGCAGGATATTGGAGCGGGATCCATTCCTTCGCCCTTATGCGTCATAACGTACGTGAAATTGCTTGGATTGCGACAAAACTTTATCATGTTGTTCCGGAGGTATACTGAACCGGTTCTGTTGAATCATAGAAATGGGGTGAAATGTCAGAGCACAGGAGCGAGATTTATTCCACAGCCATTATCCTCATAACGTGACTAAAATGCTTCTATTGCTACAAAACTTTAGTATGTTGTTCCGGAAGTATACTGAACCGGTTCTGTTGAATATCATCGAAACGGGGTCAAAGGTCAGGGCACAGGAGCGAGATTTAATTCACAGCCATTATACTCATAACTTGAGTAATGATTTCTGGTATGTTGGAAAGCGTATCATAATCAATGCATTGCATGATGTTACTAACTTGTTGAATATACTAACCACTTCTGATCCTGAGCACCTCAAAAACCTTGCCGTGGGGGTAATCCCAGTCGTCTTGCCACTGCAGTTTGGCCTTTGTCGAAGTCTGCATTTCTCATCTGAAGACCAGGAATGACACCGATTAACAGAGCTCAATATCAGGTGTTATTTAAACTGTTTCATAACGTTCGTGCGCACCGTCGTTTACCTGTAGTTACTTCGACTTTTAGGAAGGTACGCTTGTCATAATGCTTTGGCTCTTGGCTTATCTCCCAAGCTCTTCAATGTCCCATTGCAGATTTCCTTTCAATAATTGTACTGAGACTACAACGGAATAATGATTAACAGAGATAGTCTAACTTACCATCGTTTTTCTGACGATAAAGTCATACTTGGAAACTTGCTGACAAGAGTGAACAAGAAAGATGACACCGAATTTTTGGGTGTAATAAGCACGTCTTTTGAATCCGTTCTGACGCAAATTAAATTTATCAAAGCTATTCAAAGTCAATGGAACCGGTATGGAAAACAATAGATCTGACGAAAGAACGAAGATTTTCAATCGGGTTTTTAATCTCCCAGATATTGCTGTAAAGGGAATCGTGAGCTTACGAACTCTTAGAAACAGAGATATAGACAAAAATATGACGTGACTTTACGTCCCCTGGTGGGAAAACCATGCATTATTTTAGAAAGAAAGTATTCTCAAAAGGTTTATCCATATGAGCGGTATCGGTCCAAGAAAAAAAATTTAATCGAGTTTTCAGGAGCCCAGATTTTGCTACAAATACATCAGAAGGAGAAATTAACACTTATGCCCCCTGGTGGCTAAACCTTTCTTTACCAAACATTAGAAATTATGTGAAAAATATTTTACATCAGGTCTTGTATGCGATACAGGAGGAATTTTTCAAATCAGAGCTTTAGGAGCAGAAATAACGCAGAAAACGCAATTTACCTTTGCGCCCCCTAGTGGAAAGTCTATGATTTACTTGAAAGTTTTGAATTTATAGGAAAACATTTCGCATTGGAAACACTATCCAACAAAGAAGGAATTTTTCAAATCGTAATCTTAGAAGTAGAGATATTGACAAAAAAAGATATACATCTACGCCCTCTGGCGTAGAAACCATGCATTTTTTCAAAAAGAAAATTTTTCTAAAAGGTTTGTCGACAGGAGTAGTATCGGTCAACAAATGACTTTTTTTTCAATCGAGATTTTAGAAGCTCATATTTTGCTGCAAATACAACAGAAGCGGAAATTAAGACTTACGCCACCTGGTGGCCAAACCATTTCTTACAAAAATTAGAAAATATGTGCAAACGATTTCCCAACAGGAGCTGTATGCGGTGCAGGAAGAATTTTTCACATGGGCGATTTAAAAGCAGAGATATAGGGAAAAACACAATTTTCCGCTACGACCCCTAGCGGGAAGTCTATGAATTACTTGAAAATTTTGAAATTACATGAAAAACACGTCACACGGAAAACACTATTCAACAAAAAAGGAATTTTTCAAATCGGACTCCTAGAAGTAGAGATATTGACAAAAATAAGATGTACATCTACGCCGCCTGGCGAAGAAACTGTGTAATATTTTAAGAAGAAAATATTCCGAAAAGTTTTATCGATGTGAGTTGCATCAGTCCACGAAAGAATTTTTTCAATCAATATTTTAGAAGCTCCAATTTTATGGCAAATACATCAGAAGTAAAAATTAAACCTTACGCCCCCTGGTGGCCAAAGTATTCTTTACCAAAAATTTGAAATTATGTGCAAAAGATTTTCCATCAGGAGATGTATCCGCTGAAGAAAAAAATTTCCAATCGGAGTTTTAGAAGAAGAGTTATCGAGGAAAAGGTAATTTACTTTTACGCCCCCTAGCGGAAAATCTATACGTAATTTGAAAAAGTAACTATATCTAAAATACTCTTCAATATAAATGGAATTGAAAGGTACAATTTTTTTTCAATCGGATGTTTAGAAGCAAATATGTGGAATAAAACGTATTTTTGAATTCGACATCATCTACATTTACGCCCTCTACCGGCGAAATTGTACGTCGTAAAAAAAAACACGAAATAAAGGATCATCATTTGCATATTTCAAGCTTTCCAATGCAAAAAGAATTTTTCAAATGGGACTAGTAGTTGCAAAGATATCGTGGGTACAGACGGACGGACAAACAGATATCAGAAGCACGATTTTTTTACAAAAGACGTGCTAAAAAGTGGGATTAAGAATGAGAAAATGAAGCTGATGTACAGTGCTTTTCCAAGAGCTGAAGATTTTAAGGTACAATGGCCGTTCCATAAAAACTGAGACTAAAATCTCACAAAATGAAGAAATACAGGTACAGGAAAATATATGTTATTCTTTCTCAAAGATCTTCCCTCGGATGATATGCAACGGTCCCATCGTTCAGTCCACTTTTCAAAGCATGTGGCAAACGCATTTTGTGGAAGCTGCTTTAGCGACCCCTGTGCAGCTTGAATAACGTCAGCATCTGTGTTGAATGTTGCGCCACGGAACTTCTCCTACGTTGTTGAAAACAACCAGAAATTGAACGGTGCGAGGTCAGAACTGTAGACAGGCAGTGGCATGATTTCAATACTGCATTTCGTAAGAAACTGTTGCACACAAGCAGCCACATTGGGGCAGGTGTTATCATGGTGTAGGGTCCACTTGCCCTCCAGTTCATGTCGCTTAATCGATATGTGTCATCGCAGACTCTTCAAGACTGAAAGGTAATACTCTGCATTGACAGTAATTTGTGGAGGAATGGCACTCTGGTTGACTACACCTTTATGATCAAAGAAAATTATCATCATCACCTTCCCAGACGATTTGGTTTGTGGGACTTTTTTCAGAGGAGGCGAGCCTGTGTGTGTTTCTAGACACTCGTTGCGTGTTTCGTAAAGGGTATCGGAATAGTGGACCCATGTTTCATCGGCAGTTATTACTGTACTTAGAAAATTTGGATCATTTGCAATCATTTTTTCCACTCATGAAACACCTGAACTTTGGCTAACAATTATTCTCTCGTCAGGTGATGAGGTACCCATCTGGAACACACACGATGCAGCAGTAATTTGTCGCGTAGAATGCGGAAGGACGACGTTTTTGAAATATCAGTTGACGCCGCTATGTCTTCGTACGTCATTCGCCAATCTTCTTGCAGAATTGCCCAAACAGTGTTAACAATACGCTCCGTAATAACTATGACGTGTCTGCACCGCAGGATGCACATGAGATTAAGGAAGATAGCAATGAGAGCATATATCCGCGTAGCTCAGTTGGGAGAGTGACTTACTCCGGAGTGAGGGGACACAGATTCGTCGCCCGACGTGGACAAACCTGTTTTTCACATTATCGCCCGAACTTCAAGGTTAACCTGACCGTTACGTTTCTCGCAATAGTGTGATGTTCTTTCCACACCGCGAGTCAGGAAAAATGAGAGTGCTTCGAAAAAGTAAATGTGTGTGATGTTACGTTATACACACCCAATTGTCAGGGATTTTTCAATGTGCACGTTCTTCAGCGGATGACTCCCCACAGCGACACATGGTCCCGACTGACCAGTGGACCATTCCCCGGCCCTCTTTCAGGGGAGGGGAAGATGTGGCGTGCCTGCGCTGCAGAACGCACATGAGAGAAAGGCAGATAGGAATGAGAGCACATGTCCGCGTAGCTCAGTTGGGAAAGCGACTTACTCCGGAATGAGGAGACCAGGGCTCGATGCCCGGCGTGGAACAAGATGATGGAGAAATCTACTTCGTCATACAACACTTTCAGGTCCACCAGGCCTAGGAGAGAGTTCTGCCGACAAAAGCCCTTTTTGGAAATCATGGTGCGATCTAAAAATCGTTGACTCATCCAAATATTTATCTTTGTGAGCTTTTTTCATTATATTAACTGCTTCTGGAGCAGTTTTACCCAAACGATAGCAACATTTTATCGCATTTCACTTCTTAACTCTGAATCACTAACCTCCATAGCTGTATAGTGAAATGCAGACGTACCTTAAACAACTGCGCAATTAAAAAACCAAAATCCTCTGCCACGGATAATAACAGTTGTCATAGATACTGCCTTAATTCAATTAGACGTCCGCGGAGTTATTTTTCCCTTTCGCACGGTTGCCACCTCAAAAAAATATTCTCAGTTTTTATGGAGCGGCCTTTGTAGATGGTGCCGATTTAAAAACAACTTATACTACACCTAACTAGGACAACAATATCAAGCAAAGATCTCATCGAAGAGGAAATTAATATGAGTAGAAAACTTGTCTGGAGTGCGTTTGGGAGAAACAATGAAATTTTCAAGACCAATTAAACATTATGTCTTGAGAGTGTTTAATCAAAAATACGTTCTTTTAGTTCTTACGTACAGTATGGATCGGCGATATGGGTCTTAACTAAAAAGACATCCATCCAGATGCTGCAAGCTACTGAAAGAAGCGCAGAGAGATTCATGCTTTGCGTGACCTGGAGAAACAGGAGGAAAAAACCTCTCATGGATAAAGAAAATGAAAACAGCGATGACGTTATGATCACAGTGAAGACCCTAAAGAGGAAATAAGCTGAACTGACCGCCGTTGTACAACTTAAAATATCAGACTGGATGCCGAGCGACTGAAGAGGCTTAAAAGAACATCATGGAAGATGGGTGGATAAAATTCTAAAGTATGCCGGAGTCGCATGGAAGGGAATTGCTTATGATAGAAAATTATGGAAGAGACTTGGGCAGACCTTCATCCAGCAGTGGATAGAAAATGCTTGATGGTAATGTGAATGATGATGATTCCGGAAACAACCATTCTATTTAGAAAAAATATCTTATTCATGACTGTAAGCGTTGTTGTTAAACAAAAAATGTTTTTATTGACCAGTAGTCTCACACATTCAGGTGTAATTGAAACTCCGGTTCTGCTGCTCTGTGCATCCAGATGCCTTTTACATCTCTTTCAAACGGAAGAAATTTACAAATATCACATTATTAGCTTTTTCGTTTTTTTATTTCACCGAAAACAACTTTGAAACTTCTTGATGCTATGAAGAATGGAGTACTTTTGGTCATGAACAACCAGACCCTCTCACTGACTCACTGTGCTTCCAGCAGATGAGCAGAAGCAGTCCTGGAGTTATTTTTGAATGGAACTACTGTTGGCAGTGGGGTACAGTCAACAAACTCCCATTGTGTGACCAACTGGAGAAACGCTACAGGAATCGCTTTCACGACTTTCTCATTTTACATATATCTAAAATTTAGAATTCTTCCCTTTGATATTCAGATATGTGTTTGACAGTTTCGGCAAATCAATAAATAAAATCAGTGTGAAATGTATAGGGTGTCCCAAGAAAGGTGTAACCAATTTCAAATGATGACAACTTTTGATACAAAACAAATATCAGCATTCTGTTTGTTGCAAGTGGTAAAGAATACCCTCAAGTTCTTCTAGAAGTGTACCAAATGGATCCTGCGACGAAATACAGATTATGGAGTGGTTTATTGATCCGAAACGCACGTTCAGCAGAATTTCAGAACAAAATATACGAGCAAACCGCCCACACGTAACATCATCAGAAAGTGGTTCAAGTTGTTCAAGGAGACTGGTAGCGTCCTTACAAAGAAAAGCCCTGGACGACCATCGCTGGTTCCAGAAAGGGAGGAGGTTGTGAGATAAACATTCACTCGTAGCCCACGAAAGTCAATCAGACAAGCAACACGACATCTGTCTATCTCCAAGTCGTCAGGGCACAGTGTTACGTCAGAGATTGGAAATTCACTCGTATAAACTGCAGATGACCCATCACATAAAGCCAGGTGATCATGTGAAACGTAAACAGTTTGCTGAAGAGATGCTGGAGAACATTGCAAGTACTGAATCTTTCCTGAGACAAATCTGTTTCTCGGATGAGGGCATTGTCCATGTTTGGAAAGGTTAATGAACAGAATGTGAGAATTTGGGGAATTGAACACCCGCATTGCACAATGGAACAAGAACATGCTAGCCCAACAGTGAATGTTTGGTGTCGTATAATGGTCGACCATGTTATTGGAATTTTCTTCTTTAAGGAAACGACCGTGAGAGCTGATAATTACCTGGACGTGATCGAGCAGTTTGTGCATCCCTAGTTGGATGAATTTGGAACACGAGTCATTTCCCAATAAGATGGGGCGCCATCTCATTGGGTTTTGATTTTGAGGAGGTCTCTGGATACCAAATTTCCCAAACGAAGGATTTCGAATGAACATGGTTGGAACTGGAGCACCGTCGAAAGAACATGGTTGGAACTGGAGCACCGTCGAAAGAACATGGTTGGAACTGGAGCACCGTCGAAAGAACATGGTTGGAACTGGAGCACCGTCGAAAGAACATGGCTGGAACTGGGGCACCGTCGAAAGAACATGAATGGAACTGGAGCACCGTCGAAAGAACATGGTTGGAACTGGAGCATCGTCGAAAGAGCATGGTTGGAACTGGAGCACCGTCGAAAAAACATGGTTGGAACTGGAGTACCGTCGAAAGAACATGGTTGGAACTGGAGCACCGTCGAAAGAACATGGTTGGAACTGGAGCACCGTCGAAAGAACATGGTTGGAACTGGAGCACCGTCGAAAGAACATGGTTGGAACTGGAGCAACTGGAGCACCGTCGAAAGAACATGGTTGCAACTGGAGCACCGTCGAAAGAACATGGTTGTAACTGTAGCACCGTCGAAAGAGCATGGTTGGAACTGGAGCACCGTCGAAAAAACATGGTTGGAACTGGAGCACCGTCGAAAAAACATGGTTGGAACTGGAGCACCGTCGAAAGAACATGATTGGAACTGGAGCAACGTCGAAAAAACATGGTTGGAACTGGAGTACCAACGAAAGAACATGGTTGGAACTGGGGCACCGTCGAAAGAACATGATTGGAACTGGAGCACCGTCGAAAGAACATGGTTGGAACTGGAGCATCGTCGAAAGAACATGGTTGGAACTGAAGCACCGTGGTAAGAACATGGTTGGAACTGGAGCACCGTCGAAAGAACATGGTTGGAACTGGAGCCCTTTCGAAAGAACATGGTTGGAACTGGAGCACCGTCGAAAGAACATGGTTGGAACTGGTGCACCGTCGAAAGAACATGGTTGGAACTGGTGTACCGTCGAAAGAACATGGTTGGAACTGGAGCACCGTCGAACGAACATGTTTGGAACTGGTGGTTCTATTGCATGGCCCCCACGTTCGTCTAACTTAACACCCTGTCACTTTTTTTATGGGGGTTCATGAATGGTGAGGTTTACAGCACCCCTGTTGCAGACATTCCTGATTTAAAGAGGAGAATTGCACACTTACTGCAGAAAGTTAATGCGCACATTCTCGAACGAACAAGTTTGGAACTGAAATAACATTTAGACATTCTTTGGATGACAAACGGTGCCCGTGTGGAATGTATAAAACTTTATGACCTGCTCTATCAATTGACACAAGTTGTGCATTGATATAATTTATATTAAAACTGTTATGATTATTTGAAATTGGTTTCACCTTTATGGGACACCCTGTATAAACCACAATAATGTGTCATCATAAGAACACATGTGAAAACACACTTTTGTCTGTGATGAAGATCGAAGCCTCATCCCTCTGCTCCCGAGCCGATTGCTTTACTATTGAACTTCACTGATGGAATTTATCGCGGCAACTTTCCCGCCTTAACATGGGCTTCACTTTTGTAGTAAGTCACATATTCCCCCTCCCCCTCCTTGAGAAAGGGCTGGAATGGAACCTTTAGTTTCCGGGTTAGACGTCAAGCCATGCTTGAATTAGCTTGCTGCAGAACAAAGAATTCTGATTAATTCCAGACGATGTGTGGAACTAACAACACATAATATTTTCAAAGCTAAAGCTAAGAAGGAATTCTTATTAATTCCAGACGTTGTGTGGGAAGAACATCATACATTTTTCAAAAAACCTAGCGGCCAGTAGATCCACTTTAACAATCGGGCGCCAGTGTGAAACACACTTTCGTTGGTGACAGGTATCAAACATTTGCCAACGAAATCTGAAGGCCAGAGCAGCTTTTTGTAACATCACTAGCACCGTCCTTCGTTACACAGAGCACTGCAACTTCGCCAAAAATTATTACTTGTCTGTGCTAACAATTTGGCTCGGTGATCAACAGGGAGAAATAAAATGTGAACATACAATTTTTAAGTTAACATATGAAGCAGATAATGTCTCTACAGCTGTACATTCCTGCAAAGGCTTACATGGTTACTTTTGTATTCGAACTTCAAAGAATCTCGCTTAACTCTAGCTGCAACCAAACACGAAAAATCGTCTTGACTTACGCGTGTTGTCTCTGTAGTATGCCCCCCTCCCCCTCACACACACATACACACAATTCTTTTCTGCGCACAAGAATTCGTTTCAGATACGCACGCGCACACACACACACACACACACACGCAATTCTTCTTTGCGGACAAGAATTCGTTTTCTTCATCCTTGGTAAGTCTATATACACTGACGGAAAAAAAATCCCAACACCAAGAAGGGGTTGTGTTAGATAATCGACAGTTGGTAGGCGGTGAGAGTACATCTGTAAGATGACGTCTATGCAAATTTCGCGCTCGGCGCATACGTGTGGCGCTAGTAGCGCCCTCGGAACATGCAAAGCAGGTTTGCTGTAAATACGCGCTGTAACGTTCGTGAGCGTTAGTTATCGTTGAGATTCGACGTAGTGTGTTGGTGTTAGTCAAGAATGCCTTTAAGAAGACGAAGAAGCCATTATCAACAGCTCACGGAGTTTGAACGAGGTCGTGTAATAGGGCTACGAGAAGGTGGATTTTCTTTCCTCAATATTGCAGAACGACTTGGCAGGAATATAGCCACTGTGCATGATTGTTGGCAGCGGTGGTCAAGGGAAGGTACTGCCTCAAGAAGACCGGGTGCCGGCCGGCCACGGGGCATTACTGAGAGGGAAGACCGCCGTGTACGGCGTATGGCCGTAGCGCATCGTACCGCGTCTGCGGCAGCAATTCGAGCTGCAGTTGCCACCACAGTGACACAACGAACTGTTAGAAATCGGTTACTTGAAGGACAGCTCCGAGCCAGACGCCCTGTAGCGTGCATTCCACTTACTCCAAACCACTGCCGTTTGTGACGTCAGTGGTGTCAAGCTAGAGCTCATTGGAGGACGGAGTGGAGATCTGTTGTGTTTTCTGATGAAAGCCGGTTCTGCCTGGGTGCCAGTGATGGCCGTGTGTTGGTTAGAAGGAGGCCAGGTGAGCGCCTGCAACCAACCTGTCTGCGGCCGAGACACACTCGACCTACACCTGGAGTTATGGTCTGGGGAGCAATTTCCTTTGACAGCAGGAGCACTCTCGTGGTTATCCCACGCACCCTGACGGCACAGTTGTACGTCGGTCTGGTGATTCCCCCTGTTGTGCTGCCATTCATGAACAGCATTCCAGGGGTATTTTCCAACAGGATGACGCTCGCCCGCATACCGCTGTTGTAACCCAACATGCTCTACAGAGTGTCGACATGTTGCCGTGGCCTGCTAGATCACCAGATCTTTCACCAACCGAGCACGTATGGGACATCATTGGACGACAACTCCAGCGTCACCCCCAACCAGCATTAACCGTCCCTGTATTGACCGACCAAGTGCAACAGGCATGGAACTCCATCCCACAAACTGACATCCAGCACCTGTACGACACAATGCATGAACGTTTGCGTGCTTGCCTTCAACATTCCGGCGGTTACACCGGTTATTAATGTACCAGCATTTCACATTTAAAATGGCTTTTCTCGCGCTTACATTAAGCTGTGATCTTGAAACCTTAATCGATTAAATATGTTACCTATACAAATGTATTGCCGCCATTTCATTCCTATACAACTATTTTTTCGTGGTGTTGGGATTTTTTCTCCGTTAGTGTATATCAGGTTGTTGCAGGTGAAAGAAACTTCAAACACCCGAAATGCGGTGCAACATAAACTTTTTGGAGTAACATTATCACCTCCAAGAGCAGCACACTTGTTCCAGAGAAATACTAGCTTCCGTATGCCTGCGGGAAAAAATGTTGGGCTTCGGGAAGCGAAAAATTCGCAGTCAACTGATAATCGGCGACGTAACAATGGCCGGAAAACGTTTCTCACCAACAGGGACCACCGCTGCCATATTTCACGCCTAGTAACTGCGAATTGGTTTCAAACGAAACAACAACTGCTCCAAACAGTCAATGAAAGTCCATTTCAACCAATTTCCGAAAGGATATTGCGACGAGAACTGCATGCGATGGACATCTGGAGCAGAGTACCACAAAAGAGGCCTCTTTCAACAGCAAGTCACAAAGTCGCACGTTATCAGTGGACTCAAAGTCACCAAAACTTTACTGTGAAGGATTGGGAACGAGTAATTTGGTCTGATGAGTTTCGTTTTTGTTTGTACTCCAATGATGGAAGACGACGAGTGCATCGCAGGCCCAATGAAGACTTTAATCCTGATTGTGTCGAAGGTGTTGTAAAATCAGGAGGGGGTTCTGTAATGTTTTGGGGAATGTTTTTCGTAGCCCGAAATAGGCCCTCTCGTTGCAGTGACGATGAATTTGAAACAGCATGCGTACCTCCGCATTCTGAATGAGGAAGTGTTGCCCTTTGCCCTGCATCTCCACGATCAGCATCACGTTGCCACCCGTGTCTTCCAAGACGACAATTGCCGTGTGCACAGAGCTGAAATTGTGTCTGAGTGGAACGATGAACAATCAGCAACAGAGTCTCACCTCGCTTGGCCCGCCAAATCTCCAGATTCAAATACTATTGAAAATCTGTGGGATCATTTGGAACAGAAGGTGAAACGCCGGAATAAGCATCCACGTACTCTAGCGGAACGTCGGCACCAATTGACTCGCGAGACTCTGCAAATCGATGTTCGATACATCCACAAATTCGTGGAGTCTCTACCACATCGGATTCATGGTGTTATGAAGGCAAGAGGCGCATTCACCCATTATTAGGCAAGTTCTGACAAGGGTGACTAGTTTTTTGTCAGGTGTGTTTAATTATCATTATCGAGCATTATTGCACTTATTAAACCCTGGCCGGTCGTCGAGATGAATCAGTTATTTTTGTTGTTACGAAAATAATTCTAAGAATGCGTGTTTTTCCTGCCTTCTCCTTTCTTCGTTTGAGACGTATTCTCCGATAAGGCTCCTACCACGCGATGTCGTGCTCTTAGTCTTGCTGACTGTCCGAGAAGATGTTTCGTTCTCCCGTTCTATCCTGTCGATCATTTTTACACCGACATACGTTGTAGGTGGCTACATGCATAGTCAGTGGGCTAACGTCTGGTATACTGATTTCAAATATCCGTGTGGCTTTCAGTGTTGAGTAAACAAGGAGATCCTTCCTTTAGTGCTGATTCCAATATTAGTGTAGTAGATAACCGTATATTCTGCGTTCTATACTTCCTATTTCATGATGAGCTACCGATATAATACGCAAGTAAATGCCCTATGTAAAAGGAAATTCGCGGTAATACGCGTTGGGTTGCTTAACATAACTATACGAAATTTCTACGGAAAGTGGTGCCCACTTCATAATTATACTGCAGGGCCGCAACGTTACTAGCTACTCTACTGTCCATACCAGTGCTGAGACGGGTCGAGCCCGAGCCCAAGCCCGAAAGCCCGCTGCATAATACTTACTGGAGATCGGGCTCGGGCGGACTCGGCTTCTGAAAGAGGGAGTTTGCATGATTTAGCACACGATACTTTTTTTACACCGTCTAGTTGTTAAATAGAATTCTTCGACAACTGGGCCTAGATCGAGAGTTGGAATTTGGCAAGGATATTCATTTTGGGCTGGGTAACAAATACCATAGGCAATGAATTACTGAATTTCTGCAAAGTAAAAGGTTTTTTTTTTAAGAACTTTAGATAGTAGATAGCAAGCTGACAAAATTTTGCCCTCTACCTCAACGGGGCAGCTCCCTGCTAATTCTATTGAGCAACGTACGACGTAGATTGTTGTGTCTCCCAATTTTTCTTGTTGCCCGGCACCCCGAATAATTTCAGGAAGAAATGAATGGTCAAAGAAATTATAGAAATTGATAGACATCTCTTCTCCACTACCCAGTTGAGAAAGAGATCGGTTAATTGCACGTGGAGGAAAGAGTGGAAGTCTGGAAGAGGAGATTTATTTTTAATGCCTAAACAGGTTCATCATAGTTTTCGGCTTCGTTCGGGCCCGGGCTTTGCCTAGCAATATAAAATTCGGCTCGGGAGGGCTCGGGCGGATTTGGACTGCCATACTTCGGGCTCGGACGGCGTCGGGTTCTTAAAATTGAGCCTGAACTCAGCTCTCGTCTATACCATACCCGGACTCATCTTGGACGAATGATTGGAAGCCGACGCTTCGAACCGACTGCCATTAGGACAACCAACATCGTTTTTAACACATGCCGAAACGCTTTAAACCTTTCCACCGATGAAATTGTAGAGTCGGAAAATAAGTTTGGATATGCCATTAAGTTCATTTAGAAGAAAACAAAAATGTGCTCCCTATTATGGATAAATTCAAGATTTATGTTCTCATTCTTTCTCTAATTTCCTGGCATGCGCTGCCCTTTTATTAAGACGAATTTAAGATTTTCTCATGGACATTTCTTTAAAGCGAACGAATAAAAAATAAATAAAGTGGTTTCTCAGTAGATATTCCACAGTGACTCTTATCTAAAACGATAGGGGAAACGTGTACGAAGAAAGAATACTGCATGTCCGAAATTTGTTTACATGACTTTCCGGGTCAGGAATGTTTGAGAAATTGTAAACGAGCACCGCAAAAGACAAAGCATTTTATCATTGTCTTGGAAGTGACAGTGCGATATAAAAACTTGTTTTCCTCTGAAAAGAAAAGGCAAGACTTAAAGGAAGGGGATTTACGAACTCACTTGTGCTTCGAGAAATGGGTACGCGAACGTTATCTTTTATCCCTTTGACACGGCAGCACTTATTTCTGTCAGTGAAAGAGTAAAATTCAAGATCTTTTTTCCTACAAAATTTGCATTCAGAAGTTGCCAAAGGAAGCAGTTCCAGTAATCCATTTCACTTAAAGTTCTCCACACATTAAACTTTTCATTCATTAATCTTTTCTTTTTTTTTTTTTTTTTTTTTTATAAAAAACGAGAAAGATGTAACAGAATTATTTGGCGTAATAGACACGTCCTTTAAAAGTATCGAAAGCAATTTTCTAAATAAATGTGTTTTTAACGTGCTACGTTTTAGTACATATAGAGCTTTAAAAACTATCTTATTGTAGTTTTAATTGGCTAATTGATTAGCTAATTGGCTAATGTACTTAAATATCTCCGTTCCACATACATTACACTTCATAAACAAATTGTCGGACGGGCAGGGAGAAACAATGAGGTATTTACTTTAATTTTTTCATCAATTTATTCTGTAAACATTACTACCTTTTTTTTTATTGGAGGTTTAACGACCACCGTGAGCAACTCAAGGGGCTATAAGCAGTCGCCCGTCCCTAATTTAGGATCACTGGTTCCAGGGAAGGGAGAGAGCCAGTGCCGTAAGGCAAACACAACATCCATGCCTCACCGGGATTCGAACCCGGACCCCTTTCGAACGAATGGTCAGAGGCCATCGCTTGCACCACTGCGCCACTGGGGCGGCCATTAGTACTTCGGGACATCGATGTGCTAGAATATAATGTCGTTGGCTTCAACACAAATATGAATTTTATTTATAACAATGACATTTGTTCGTTGATCACATATATCATAATAGATTTCATCAATGTTTAACAATCTGCTCTCCACCAATTTCATTTATATATACACCGATGGTCCATTAAATTATGACCACCTATTTAATAAGCTGTAGGACCCCGTTTAGCCTGCAAAACAGCGGCCACTCT
Organism: Macrothele yani; assembly: GCA_039090855.1. Lineage (NCBI taxonomy): Eukaryota > Metazoa > Arthropoda > Arachnida > Araneae > Macrothelidae > Macrothele > Macrothele yani. The sequence goes on along the minus strand of CM077013.1, from coordinate 28,676,564 downwards.
ATGAAGCATCGATTCGATGAAGTGGCAATAGGTATTCTGGCGTATCTGGTACCATAATATCAACAGCAGGACCTCCAGTTCTCGTACATTTCGGGGTGGCGGTGATTTGGCGCGAACCTGCTTTTCCAAGTTGAACCACAATGATCGATTGGGTTCATGTCAGGTGAATTTAGAGGCCAGGACATTAACAGAAGGTCACCAGCGTGTTCCTCGAACCACTCGTTGACGATTCTGGTAGTGTGGCATGGCGCATTATCCTGTTGGTAATAGCCATCACCATCAGGGAACACAGTTGCCATGAATGGGTGAACTTGGTCCGCAACAATGCACCTGGCAGCTGTCAGTGACTGTGCTATTGGGATAATGGACCCTAAAGTGTCCCAAGAAAGCATCGCCCACAGCATAACACCGCCGCCTCCTGCCTGTTTCCGCCCAACAATGCATCCGGGTGCCATAGCCTCCGTTGGCAATCGGCGTATCCGCGCTCGGCCGTCTACGTGATGCATCAGGAATCTTGATTCTTCACACCACACTTTCTTCCAATCATCCACGGTCCAATTCGATGATCTTTGGCCCATTTCATACGTTGTTGGCGATGACGTGCAGTGAGCATGGGGACACGGCTGGGTCTCCGGCTACTCAGGTCCATGAGCAGAAGGCTGCAATAAACTGTGTGCTGTGACACATTGCCCTGATCACCACTGTTGTGGCTGCGGGTAATTTGTCGCACTGTGACCTTGCGGTGTCTGTGAACAATGCGCGATAGTCTCCGCTCTTCTCTGGCATCAATGAGCTGCGGACGACACACAGCTGGACGAAGGTTGTCGTTTGGACATCTGCACATCACTTTTGATACGTACTCACTACAGCGCCACGTGAACAACCCACAAGCCGTGCCGTTTCCGAGATCGTCGTTCCGAGCCGCCGGGCCGTCACAATCTGTCCTTTATCAAACTCCGATAAATCGGCAGCTTTTCCCATTCTGACTCCGAACACTCTACTAACTTAAAGTCAGTCTTAGGGTTGTATATATACTGGTCTACGAAATTCACCTGCGCCACCGTTAGGTCTCCAGGCGCACTGTTTCTCTATCTGAGGTTGGTCATAATGGAATGGCTCATCAATATGTAATTGGTTTATGGCGTCTGACGTCGCCTTTTGATCTCCAAGAGTTTTTTTCCATCTTTCACTCTCTCAGCACCATTCTTCCATCAGGCCATTTTGACTAAGTGCTCTCTTTATTCCATCCGGCCATGTTCTCGTAGGTCGGCCTCTATTTTTTCGTTTGTTTGATTTAAATTCCATCGCAATTTTGGGCAGTTTTTCATTGGTCATTCTTTTTACATAGCCAAACCAACGCAATAGTCTCTTCTGTATGTCTTCTAAAATTATTTGACTTCCATCAATTCATTAGTCCTTTCGTTATTTTCTGTCTTCTTGACACTCTAAAGGATTTTCATAAAGCAACCATCTCTACGGCTGTTACTTTCTTTCTCTCTGCTTCTGTTAACCGCCAGGACTCGGCCCCATATAGTCATACACTGAAGAGCAATTGAATTAGAGACAGCTGGCGTTGTGCAAATGTGGCGCTGCGGGCGGCCCTGTAGACGGAAACGACATGACGTATGCAGCGATCCGACAATATAAAGAGTGATGCGAATGGAATCACTAAGAGTCGGACGCAGTATGGGTAAGACGAAGGATCTAAGCGGATTTGATCGTGGGCAAATTGCCGGGGCCCGACGAATGGGTCACTCCATCTCGGAAGTCGTGCGGGAACTGGGATTTTCACGAGCCACTGTGTCACGGGCGCACCGTGAGTACATCGAATCCAGTAAAGCCAAGACGCACAAACAGGAGCAAATGATCGGCCAGGATATCCCGGTAACGTTGACATGTGAGGGATGACGTCACACGTACCAGGATTCCCATTTCAGTCCACGTAAACAGTCCCCAGACGAGAATGCATACCATCCCACCAGCTTGAAGAGTACCCTGCTGGCAAGAAGGATCCATTGCTTCATGTGGTTTGCGCCGTACTCGTATCCTGCCATCCGCATGTACCAACGTGAATCTCGATTAATCAGTCAAGGCAACATTTTTCTACATGTCTAGGGTCCAGTGGCGATGTTCCCGTGCTCATGCTAATCTTTGCACCCTGTGATGTGCGGTCAGCAGCGGTACCCTCGTGGAACGATGACTTCTGTACCCAATAGCGAGGAGATGGTTCTGGATGGTGTGACTGCTTACACGTTTTTGTGCACCAGCGTTAAATTGCCGAGTGATTTCTTGCACTGTGGCCCGTCTATCCGCTGTTACAATGCGAGCTAGCCGACGATGACCCCGCTCATCCACACGCTGTTGTTCACGGCAGATGGCCCTTGCAGGGATGGTTTTATCAGATTAGATGTACTCACGGTGCACCCGTGACACAGTGGCTCGTGAAAATCCCAGTGCCTGCACGACTTCCGAGATGGAGAGACCCATTCGTCGGGCTCCGAGAATTTGCCCACGATCAAATGCGTTTAGATCCTTCGTCTTACCCATACTGCGTCCGACTGTTACTGATTCCCGTCGCATCACTCCTTATGTTGTCCGATCGCATCATACGTCATGTCGTTTTCGTTTACAGGGCCGCCCACAGCGCCACATTTGAATAACGCCAGCTGTCTCTAATTCAATTGCTCTTCAGTGTATAAATACACAGTTGACGTGGACCAGGAACATCAAATAGATGTCATCGAATTGACGACGTGATCCCGTGGTGATCGCCCGTCCGCGGCAGCTGGCTCCTCCTTGCCATCTGATGTTTCCGCAAGTTCCCCTGGCAACCGCCCGTCCGCGGCAGCTGGCTCCTCCTTTCCACCTGATGTTTTCTCAAGTTCCCCTGGTGATCGCCCGTCCGCGGCAGCTGGCTCCTCCTTGCCACCTGATGTTTTCTCAAGTTCCCCTGGTGATCGCCCGTCCGCGGCAGCTGGCTCCTCCTTGCCATCTGATGTTTCTGCAAGTTTGTCTACTGGTGTTAATCCACCGTCTTCTGTGCTTCCTACGAGACATTTGAAAGACTCCAGCCGATTTCCGCCGTTGTCCAAGAGGAAGGTATTGTATGCTTCTCCACACCTCTTGGAGACTGTCTTGACTACTGACATCTCTTTGGTGTTTGTAGATCTTGTGATCTACAAACACCAAAGGTCCAGGGTATGTATTAGCGAGGTCAAGGGTATGTATTATCGAGGTCCAGGGTATGTATTAGCAAGGTCAAGGGTATGTATTATCGAGGTCAAGGGTATGTATTATCGAGGTCAAGGGTATGTATTATCGAGGTCAAGGGTATGTATAAGCGAGGTCCAGGGTATGTATTAGCGAGGTCCAGGGTATGTATATGTATTAGCGAGGTCCAAGGTATGTATTAGCGCGGTCAAGGGTATGTAGCGACGTCAAGGCTATGTATTAGCGAGGTCTAAGGTATGTATTAGCGAGGTCCAGGGTATGTGTTAGCGAGGTCAAGTCTATGTATTAGCGAGGTTCAGGGTATGTATTAGCGAGGTCCAGGGTATGTATTAGCGAGGTTCAGGGTATGTATTAGCGAGGTCCAGGGTATGTATTAGCGAGGTCAAGGTTATGTATTAGCGAGGTCCAGGGTATGTATTATCGAGGAAAAGGGTATGTATTATCGAGGTCAAGGGTATGTATTAGCGAGGTCAAGGGTATGTATTATCGAGGTCAAGGGGGAAGCTTCCTGATGCCTCGTCGCAGAATACGGCATTCATTATAGCACGTTTCGGAGTTCGACAGAGGACGAATAGTGTCTTATCGCGACAGCGGTTTATCGTACCGAGACATCGGCGCCCGTGTGGGAAGACATCCAGCCACAGTGAGGCGAGTATGGATTCGGTGGGTGAAGGAGCGACGGACGGACCGACGTGCGCGATTGCCGCAGCCGCGGCACACCACCGAACGAGAGGACCGGCATGTTGCGCTGCGGGCATTGACCACACCGCCAGATTGCGACGTTAGCGCAGTAATTAGGGTGTGTTGCGCAACAAACAGTGCCAGCACGTACGGTTCGACGTCGTCTGCAGGAGCGGGGACATGTCGCACGGCGCCTATTGCTCCGATTACCATTGACGTTACACTACCGGAGAGTGCGGCGGCAGTGGGTCATTGAACGCCGCACTTGGACTACGGAATGCCACGACATTGTCTTCTCGGACTAATCCCGCTTCTGCCTGGAACACCACGATGGTCAGATCCGTGTGTGGGGGCACCGCGGCGAGAGACTGTATGACGGCTGAATTATGCATCGTCATACCGGTCCGTCGTCTGGCGCTATGGTTTGGGGCGCAATTGGATATTACACCCGCACCCCTCTGGTACGCATCGCCGGTACACTCAACAGCCACCGCTACATCTCCGACGTTTTGGAGTCTGTAGACCTTCCTTACCTGCAGGACCTGCCAGCAGAGACGTTTCAACAGGAAAATGCGCGCCCGCACGTGTCACGCATCGTGCAGCAATTCTTCAGGGCCCACCAGGTGTCACTGCTGCCGTAGCCCGCCTGTTTTCCCGATACTGCTGCCGTGGCCCGCCTGTTTTCCCGGTCGCTGATTGGCAACGTAGTGGCCCGGCAAGCACCACCCGCGGCTACGCCTGATGAACTGTGGCAACGTGTGGAAGCAGCCTGGACCGACATACTCCAACCCACATCCAAAGCCTCTTTCGTTCGATGCCGCGGCGTGTAGCGGCCGTTATTGACAGCCATGGGGGCCACACGAACAATTGATGTCTGCGTGTTCCGCAAGTCACACGGGCTTGTAAGCCCAATCGTTTCATCTTTGTATCTGTTGTTATGTGTCCAGTAAATCTGGCTTTGCTATCTCGTGTCCTTCTTGGTGTTGTATTTTGGGTGGCCAGCAGTGTAGTAACGTTCTAATACTCAGTTGTTCTATGCTGTATGCCATGAAAAACCGATCCGTAGATGCGCGGAATCTTGGCAAAATGTGTGTTTAAGCACTTACACCAATAAATGGATTGTTACTTTAGTTAGAAATAAAGACGTTTTTCTTTTAAGCGTGTAAGACAGCACGTATGCGGTTATACAGAGGATTCACGCATTTTCAGAACGTTTTTGATAAGAAATTACAGGAAAATAAAAAGGGTTCAAGGAATTGCAACTAGCAACAGCGTATTAGATGAGCAGGAAAGAAACATCTGCTAAAGTTAAATATCGTCTGCTAAGAGTCTGGCGCGCGCAAACAAGCTGTGAATAGAAGATTGTGTTTTTGCTCTTTTGGAAGAGAAGTATTCGTATTCTGTAATTAAAAAACGCTGTGAAAATCATGGAATTGGCATTATGTAATATAAGCAATATGGTCGATAATAGAGGAAACAATCGTCAAGCATTGCTTTTAACAGGAAAAAGAACATCAAACGAATATTGAAAGAAGTTACGCACTTTTACGACTATTTCAAAAGTAAGGACTCTGGTCTTAAAAGAATCCACTGACTTAAAGTACAACCGCAAAGTCGTTAAAAATCTCTGTATCAACTGTAGACAACAAAAAAACAACAACAAAGATTTGAATCTGACGAAAAAAAACAAAAACAAAACATAATGTTCATCGCTTTTGCCTAAGCACTTGGCTGAGCGCAGAACACAGTGTAGACTTATTCATGGCAAGTTAACAAAATCATGCAATGCATTGATTATGATACACTTTCCAACATACCAGAAATCATTATTCAAGTTATTACTCAAGTTATGAGGATAATGGCTGTGGAATAAACCATGCTCGTGTGCCCTGACCTTTGACCCCTTTTCGATTATATTCAACAGAACCGGTTCAGTATATCACCGGAGCAACATACTAAACTTTTGTCGCAATAGAAGCATTTTTACTCAAGTTAAGAGGATAATGGCTGTGGAATGAATCTCGATTCTGTGTTCTGACTTTTGTCCCCTTTTCGATGATATTCAACATAACAGGTTCGGTATATCTCCGGAACAACATATTAAAGTTTTGTCGCAATAGAAGGATTTTTACTCAAGTTAAGAGGATAATGGCTGTGGAATAAATCTTGATTCTGTGCCCTGACTTTTGACCCCATTTCGATGATATTCTACAGAACCGGTTCAGTATACTTCCGGAACAACATCATAAAGTTTTTCACAATCGAAACATTATTACGTAAGTTATGACGCATAAGAGCGATGGAATAGATCCTGCTCCTATGTCCTGACCTTTGACCCCATTTCGTCCATTTTCAATAGGGTTCGTCCCCAGGTGGTCTCCTACCACATACTAAAATTTCATCGAAATCGAACCATTTTTACGCGAGCTATCGTGCGGACAGACAGACAGACGGACAAAGCTGGAGCATATATGCTTCTTCAACCTACGGTTGGAAAGCGTAAACAATTATTTAGCCGGAGACAAAAGGAAATTTATTGTGACTGTTAATGAAGCATGAATCTACCTAAACGACTGTAACAAAAATAGGTTGATTCACCATCGCAAAAGAACCGAAAAAGTCTTACAAACTTAGTTTCAAGAATTTAAGAAAGTTTCAGTAAAGGATTCATGGTTATAGCCGGTTTCTCGCACAATGGTAAATTAAACTTAAGAACAGTTGAAAAGAATGCTAAAATAAATTCTACGTATAACCAAAATAATGCTTTAAATCCTGTATTTAAAGAGGAAATAACATTCATTTTTCTGCAGAGCCGTAAAACAGCAAAAATCCATTGGATAAAGCCACCAATCTTACATCCAATTCTACCACTCTACTTGAAAAGCTGGCAAAACGAGACTGATATAAAGTCAATACCTTTTGCTCATATCTCTTCAAAGTCCTCTGATATTGTCACCAATGGACTATTGTGCATTCGGACTGATAAAATGTGGGCTTTCTAAACCCAGACCTAAAACAATGATTGGACTATGAGAAGCAGTGGAAGAGAAGTGGAATGAAATACCGCTACGAATTTTAAGAAATGCGCAGTCATTATGGAAATCTAAACGCAAGTTTATAGTCCAGAAAAAGGGCTATCGGATAAAATATTTAATAAAGAAATAATTGTATTTAAAACATTAATTACACCGAGGAGCCTTTCCATTATGACCACCTCCAGCCCAGAGAAATGAGCGCACCTGGAGACCGAACGATGGCGCAGGTGAAGTTCAAAATGCAGTATATATACCACCCTAGGACTGGCTTTCGGTTAGTAGGGTGTTCGGAGTCAGAATGAGTAAAGCTGCGATTTATCGGAGTTTGAAAAAGAATAAATGGTGATGGCACGGCGCTTCGGAACTACGATCTTGGAAACAGCATGGCTTCTGGGTTGTTCACATGACGCTGTAATGAGTACGTATTAAAAGTGGTGCACAGGTGGCGAAATAACGAAAAGCCGTCCAGCTGTGTGTCATCCGCATCTTATTGATGCCAGAGGGGAGTGGAGACTGTTGCGCATTGTTCGTAGCGACTACAGGACAACAGTGCAAAAAATCACCCGCAGCTACAACAGTGGTAGTCAGGGCAATGTGTCACAGCTAACAGTTCATCGCAGCCTTTAGCGCATGGTCTTGCGTAACCGACGACTCAGCCGGGCCCTCACGCTTACTGCACGTCGTCTCCAACAACACATGGAATGGGCCCAAGATCATCGAGATTGGACCGTGGATGATTGGAAGAAAGTGGCCCGGTCTGATGAATCAAGTTTCCTGGTGTATCAAGTTTCCTGAGAGGATATACCCATTCCATTACAGACAAAGCTGTTCAAAAATTTAGGAAACCGAAGCTCGTCTGCTCACTCACGCCAATAGACAACCCAATGCGACAGAATTGGGCGGTTATCCCATTTGTTCCACAGATATGTTTCGGAATTACAAAAATTCTCAAAATTTTTAATTTCAAAGTTATTTTCAAGCCCATAAACAAGATAAATTTTTATGGAACAAAATAATACGTCGAAGATATAAATTCCTGGGGAATTTATCAGATACCTTGTGAATGTGGACTTTCATATATAGGATAGACTCGCAGGCCTTTAAATTTCCGATTGAAGGAACACAAGTCCTAAGTACGGAATTGTGAACTAAAGAAGTCGCCTATAGATCAACATTGTCACGAAAATAACCATAATTTTTTTTTTTTTTTTTGAAAACGCTACGTTCATCGATAACTCTGACTCGACTATCAAGCTTAATGTATTAGAAGCTTTCCATACATACCGGAACTCTTCACAGCTTGTTAACGACATGACGTCGACTCCATTTCTTTCAAGCGCGTAGAAACAACTCACCAAAAACCGTAACCATTCAGAGCTCTGATGATGTCACAATGATTTGAATGTTTACGCTCCATTCGACCTGATGATGCCGAGCCAATAGCTCTGCGAAACTATACACTGAAGAGCAATTGAATTAAAGATACCTGTCTAGTAACGTGTAGCACCACCTTTCGCCCTAATGATGGAGGGGATTCGTCTCGGCATGGACTCGACAAGACACCGGAAGCGTTGGGAGGCCATACGGATCCACGACCCCGGAACAAGCACCCACAGTTCACGAAGATTTGATGGAAGGGTGTCAGAGCCTCGAACATCTCTCTCGATGGTATCCCAGATGTGCTCGATGGGATTGATGTCAGGTGACCTAGCTGGCCAAGGAAGCGAGGTCACGTCGGTGGAGTGTTCATCCAACCATTCGGATACGATTTGGGAGCGATGGAACGGTGCATTGTCTTGTTGCAGGATGACGTCCCCAGTGGGATGTTGAAGACGCGCAAACGGGAGCAAATGGTCGTCCAAGATATTCCGGTAGCGTTGACCTGTGAGGAACTATATCACACGTACCAGGGGTCCCATTTCAGTCCACGTAAACATTCCCCAGACGCGAATGACACCCCGACCAGCTTGAAGAGTACCCTGCTGGCAAGAAGGATCTAGGGTCCAGTGGCGATGTTCTCGCGCCCATGCTAATCTTTGCACCCTGTAATGTGCGGTCAGCTGCGGTACGCTCGTGGGACGATGGCTTCTGTACCCCATAGCGAGGAGATGGTTCTGGGTGGTGTGGCTGCTAACACGTTTTTGTGCACCAGCGTTAAATTGCCGAGTGATTTCTTGCACTGTGGCCAGTCTATCCGCTGTTACAATGCGAGCTAGTCGACGATGACCCCGCTCATCCACACGCTGTTGTCCGGCAGTTGACCCTTGCAGGGATGGTTTTACCGGATTCGATGTACTCACGGTGCCCCCGTGACACAGTGGCTCGTGAAAATCCCAGTGCCTGCACGACTTGTGAGATGGAGTGACCCATTCGTCGGGCACAGACAATTTGCCCACGTTCAAATGCGCTTAGATCCTTCGTCTTACCTATACTACGTCCGACTCTTACAGATTCTCGTCGCATCACTCCTTAAATTGTCAGATCGCTGCATATGTCATGTCGTTTCCGTTCACAGGGCCGCTCACAGCCCCACATTTGAATAACGCCAGCTGTCTCTAATTGAATTGCTCTTCAGTGTAGTCGATGTATAATAAACCCTTGATTGTGGCAAACGCTGGTAGTTTTACTTTTATTTCAACACCACAAGTTTTGTAGTCATAAATTATGTATTGGTATATTAACAATTATCTAATAAATGGTTTTGCAATCGTACTGACTTTATGAAAACCTTCTTGTAGGTCTATAAGGGCATCCTAACCAATTAATCGCGAAACACTGGGCATGACAGAGTCACTGCCTGAATTAACTCCCCGCCGTTCATAGAAACTATCTCAGAATTAAATAAACTTCTAAGTGTGGGATGTAAAGGCAAACCGGACCAAACTCTCACGGGCACTTATGCGCATGTACTCGCTCACACAACGATTATGAATCGAATTGAAGCGCCCTCGGACTATAATTTAAACAGAATTTAAAGCTAGAAATAGAGGATATTATATGCAGAAACTCATAGGGAAAAAACTGGAACATCCCTTACGGCTGAATTTTGCTACCCGTGTTAGTGCCTACACACATGATTCAAACGGTCAGGATGCTATGAAAAAAGTAAGTGCCTTTAAGTAGCATGAGAGCCGGAAAAAAGCACGCATGCGACGTTCGCAGTTCCAAGACCGTGCTTGTGTGTTTTTTCTATCACAAGGAGATGTTCATTACGAATTTGTTGAAGAGGGACAGACGGTTAAACAACAATGCTTATTTAGAGGTGCTGAAAAGATTACGCAATTCCGTTCGAAAGAGAAGAGCTAAATTGTGACCTGATAATGCCCCAAGCAATGATGCGCAAAATGTTCGCCACTTCCAGGCTAAGAAACAAATTACCGAATTGGATCAACCACCCTATTCACCAGACGTAGCCCCTTGTAATTTCTGCCTCTTCCCTAAAAGAAAAGCTGCAATAAAAAAGACGAGGAATTTGAGACATTTCTGACGTCCAGCGTCAGAAACAAAGGAACTGAAGATAAAGGAACTGAAGAGTATCCCCGAAACAGAGTTCCCGGTGCGTTTCCAGCAATGGAAACATCGTCTAATTAAATGCATAGCTACGGAAGGGGATTAATTCGAAGGTGATAGTGTCCGCTAGTGCACATGTACGCAGCCATGTTTTGTACAGGGGCATTCCTGGAATTAAATTGTCACACCTCGACCCCCTTAGCGAAAACGTTAGCTGCGTCGTAGTTTTTGAGACCGACACGAGAAGGTATTCACTGAAAGTGTATTTCCTGTAAAAGGATAAAACTGCGAGGTATGCAGTGGTGTGTAAAAGTATTGAACCACCTGCAAAAACCGTGAATTTTTAAGTTTAACTCTTTGTTTAGCTAACTAATTTTCATAGTTATTTCACCATTTATACGTCATTCGATGCAAAATTTAATGGAAATTTAAAAATGTTTTAGTTTTTCCCGTAGCTACATATATTCTTAAGATGTATTACAAAAATCATGACCGGCCAAGTCGAAATTATTATGAAAAGAATAATTTATCCAATACACAGGTTTACAGCAATAAATCGTTTTAGTAATTCATAAGGAATTAAATAACGTTTAAATACAGAAATATGATGAAGCAAAATTATAAAATTTACCTAATGTTTTTTTAGTCTTTAGCTTTACTTGCAGCTTTGCATCTTACTTTGAATAAGGTATTGTAAAAGATTGGGTTGAACAATACGATTTAAACTTGAATTACATCTTCAAAATTCAACTCATCTTAAATTGGTTGAATTTTGGTTGCTGGCTTCTTTTTTGATAGTTCATACGACACTTTGAACTACAAATTTTCGATCGGGTTTAAGTCCGGTGACTGTGGGGGCGAGTAAATGTTCTGAACAGTTTTTCCTAAAAGTAGTCCCCTGACTGTGGTGGCCAGTCAAGATGCTGAACAGTTTTTTTCCGGAAACCACCTTTTCTCTCACTACTTTAGCACGATGACAGGGAGCATTGTCGTCTTGAAAAATAAGATTGCCATCATGAAGTCTTCTAGATAATGGTAGTATCTTGTTTTATAATATCCAGATGTATTTCTAAGCGTTTACCGTACCATCGACAATATGGAGGTTCCCAACGCCATGAGCACACATGAAACTCCACACCATGAGCACACATGAAACTTCACACCATGAACACACATTAAACTCCACACCATGAGCACACATGAAACTCCACACCATGGGCACACACGAAACTCCACACCATGAGCACACATGAAACTCCACACCACGAGCACACACGAAACTCCACACCATGGGCACACATGAAACTCCACACCATGAGCACACATGAAACTCCACACCATGAACACACATGAAACTCCACACCATGAACACACATGAAACTCCACACCATGAGCACACATGAAACTCGGCACCATGAGCACACATGAAACTCCACACCATGAGCACACATGGAACTCCACACCATGAGCACACATGAAACTCCACACCATGACTTTCACCGGATGCTTAACAGTAGTCACTAAGCAACTTGGAAGGAATTCTTCATGCTTCAATCTCCTTACATAGGCCCTAGTCTGATTCCCATTAAGGCAAAATTCTGATTCATCACTGAAAAGAACATTTTCTCATTGCTTTGTTGTCCATGAGACATGCTGTTTTGCCCACTGAAGTCTATGCTGTCTTTGATTTGCGGTTAACAGTGGTTTACGCTTGCCTTTGCAGCCAGCCACGTAATTCGTAGAGAAGCAGCCTCCTTCTAACAGTAGATTTACTAACAGTAACATTAGTAACTTCAGGCCATCTTTGAAGCAATTCAGGCGAACTGGGCCTCCCATCTTCCAAGCTTAACTTTCTGAGCACTCTGTCTTGCCTAGTTTTACTCTGTCCGCTGTGGACAATTCCGAGTTTTAACCATTATTGAGAATGTGCACACATTAAACCCGAATAACAAGAAACGACCACTACAATGCACTAGTAGCTATGCGTCGACCAAGGTGGAGTAGGATCAGGATAGCATTAGGAAGCAGCAAATCAGGTAAAAGAATGTCTATGACTGACAGTGGGCGAATCCTGGTACAGAATGAAGGCCATGCGGGCCGTAAATATGCAACATTGTAAGTAATTCTATGCCTAATACCAACCGAACCATATAATAACCCCTTATGGGTTTTAATAACAACAACGCAACATTGTGTATAGAAGTTGTCCAATCTACCCGAGCTCCAAGAACTGTCATTTTTAGAAAACAAACACGGCCAGCAAAATAGGTTATTTAAATTTCTGCAGCCTGCCAACCATAAATACAAATCATACTGAGAAACCTGAAAATTCCTAGTGTAAGTATTTTTTTATCCTTGCATATGTAAGAGAGGTAAAGGTGAGCATGGTCTCCCGTCCTGTATTATTTTCATCTTTTCCATTGCAGTCCTCCTTGAAAAAGGTATTTCTAACAAATCTTGAATAATACTTTTATCGACATTGTCTAAACTCATTGTTCGGTGAGAAAGTTTTAAAATTCTGGAAACATTGTTCAGGTTTTAAAGAAACAAACTACATAAGTTGCAATAAACACAAGGATCATCACTGCTTTAGTCACCAACACCATTTACTGCATAACACACAGTTAAAAATCTACAATCTGCAATCTTGCCCAAAGAAGAAAAATTATGTTTGGTTGCTGCCTGCAGTCAACGGAAAAACACTTTCGAGAAAACGTATGCGTGTTTGCTGCCGCATGATTTGATAAGCTAACAGAACACCTGTTTTCCTTCACCGTCTCTTGGTTCTGCCGTTGAAACCCACGCATGCGCTAAAGCATAATTCTGAACCGCAATAAGGCTGTGAGCTCTCAGCATCCCTAAGTACTTTTGAGCTGCCAACCATAACAACAACGCACAAACTGATGATCGTTGTGGTTGGCTTCCCAACCACAACGAGGGGTGAGCGTGAGCCATGGAATGATTGAAGCTAAGCATGTGCTCTGGCGTTATACAGCTGATTTGAGCATTCCAGCTTTTTAAGAAATGGAATTTTTGTTTGTTTTCATTTACATAAGATGTAATGTCAAATATTCTAGCTTTTATGCAATGGAATTTTTTTTTTAATTTCGGCAGTTTTAGTGGTCTGGCGGTGCACTACTAGCCATACCGCAGCATTCGCCACTGATGATTGGCTGTAACAACTGATGCGCAGCTAACGTGAATTTCAATGTGTTTCTCAAACCCGTATTTTATGTCATATCTTAAGAACAGAAGTAGCTAATGGAAAAGCTAAGTCGTTTTTTAAATCTCTATTAAATTTCCCATCTAATGACATATAAACGATGAAATAACTATGGAAATTAGTTAGTTAAAGAAAGAATTAAACTTAAAAATTCACGGTTTCTGCCGGGGATGCAATACTTTTGCACACCAATGTACCTCTATTAACCTTTCTTTTGAGCTTCTGTTTTCGTATGTAAATTTCGTTACTCCTTGGTTAAGGTTTTCTCACTGAACGGAACATTACTTTCCAGAACAGCTTGCACATTTTGGCAACGCTGACGGAGAAGGGCAAGAAGTGGGGCACTGGAGTCAGGAAGAGATGAAAAACTTGCAGATTTCGAAATATAGATGAGCTATGTGCTGGAAGTATATGACGGAGATTTCCATGTATACGATTGCTATTAAAAGTCACTTTATGAATTACGACCTGATAATTGTCGACGAAAGATCATTTGCGACTGAAGCTTCCTGTTTGCTACCACTTTGTGCACAAATAAACAACCAGTTAATGTTGTGGAAGTTCGCTGATTCTTTTCATCCCGGCCGTTTATTCGTTTAGTTTCTTCTAATGTGATTTATGTTAAACTTGTTAAGGCAACAACTTCAACTAATAATATTACAAGTAACTGAAAACACTACAGTTGCGATCGAACTTTTGAAAGATTCAGGATTTCTAATCGTTATGCATCTTTATTTATGGAAGCATGCAACACATGTTTGCCCAACGAGGCACCAGATTTCGGGAACACCATGGTTTAGGAAGCAGACAGTATTTACTTTCTCAACGTCAAAGGCGCGTTTTTAGTTGTTTAGTTGAAATTGTTGCCTTGACTAAACTCAAACATACTAAATCATACTAGAAATAAATAACTGAATGAATGTCCATGGTAAATCAGGTCAGTAAACTTACATAACATCAACTGTTTTTTTAGATCCACGAAGTGGTAACGCACAAAAAGTTTCAGTCATCAGTACTCGTTTGTCGACTATTCTCAGGTCGTTATTCGTCGAGTGATCTTAATAGTAGTCACATATCATCATCATCATTGTCAACCATTATCTATCCACTGCTGGGTGAAAGTCTCTCCAAGCCTCTTCCACAACGGTCTGTCTTGTGCCAGTCTCCTCCAAGTTACCCCCGCATACTTTCGAATTTCATCCACCCATCTCCCATGTGGTCTTCTTCTGGGTCTTTTCCTGTCCCTTGGAATCCAATCTAAAATTTCGACTGTCCATCGATGGTCTGTTCTTCTGGCAGTAAGTCCAGCCCATTGCCATTTCAGGATTTTACTATGATCATGATGTCTTCCACTCTTGTCATTTTTCTGATCCACGAGTTCCTCTTGTTATCTCTCCTGATTACACCAAGCATGCACCTTTCCATGCTGCTTTGAGTTGTCTGCAGCCTTTGTATGTCTCTTTTAGTTAAGGTCCACGTCTCTGCTCTGATAATATAGTGTCACATATACACTATATTATCAAAAGTGTTCGGATACTACTAAAATATTTGCATAAGTGCAAAGAAAGGTTGCATATGAAGGTGCGCTCTGAGTGGGGAGGTACATACATAAAGTTGAAATGCTCTGTCGTGTTATCAGTAACTTTGTGAAGTAGATATGCCGCGTAGACGTCAACTTTCCGAATTTCAGCTTGGGCTGGTCATAGTATGTCATTGGAGGAACATTCCCATACGGAGCATTGCATCTCAACTAAACATACCAAAATCGACTGTAAATGATGTCGTGAAGAGATGGAAGCAAGTCCCTGCAACTACAGCAAAAATACTGCGACGTGCCTGCCCCGCAGGACGCACACGACATAAAGGCAGATAGCAGCGAGACAAACGTCTGCGTAGCTGAGTTGGTAGAGCGACTTGTTCCGGAATCAGAGGACTCGGGTTTGATTCCCGGCGTGGACCAAAAATGACAGAGAAATTTACTTCGCTATAATGGCGCCCGAACTTCCCGGATGACCTGGCCGTTAAAGATTTCGCAATGGTGTGATGTTATTTCCACAGGAAAAATAAGAGAATCCCTTCTTCAGCGCTTCGAAAAATAAATGTGTGTGGTGTTGCATTCCACACACCTGATTGGCTGGGAGTTCTCAAGTGCACGTTCTTCAGCGGATGGCTGCCTACAACGATACATGGTCCTAGCTGACCCGTCGGCCATGCCCCCGGTCCTCTTTCGAGGGAAGGGGGGATGTGACGTGTCTGCCCCGCAGGACGCACACGACTTAAAGGCAGACAGCAGCGAGAACGAACGTCTGCATAGCTTAGTTGGTAGAGCGACTTGTTCCGGAATAAGAGGACTCGGGTTCGATCCCGGCGTGGACCAAAAATGACGGAGAAATTTACTTCGTTATAATACGTTCAGGAACACCTCACAAACTGATGGAACGTAACAGAAGAGCCATGGTAAAAAAATGTTAAGAAGCCCCATTCCTCCTCTGCCGTTTCCATCGCTGCTGAATTAGAAAATGCTTGTACTGGACCGTTTAGTACCATAACTATTTGCAGAGAGTTGCACAATGTGGGCTGCTATAGTAGGAAGGGGCACACGAGAAACACATCACTGCTGTGAATGAAAAGTGGCGTTTGGAGTGGCGTGTCTTCTGTCGTTCCTGGACTGTGTGCGACTAGAAAGCTGTTCTTTGTGTGTGTGTGGAGTGATGACTCACGCTTTTCACTCTTCCAATCTGGTGGGCATGTTTGAACTTGGTGAACGATTTCCGTCGCACTCTGTTCTTCCAACTATTAGTTTGCATGAGGCTCAGGGCAACTGGTCTCTAAGCCAGACGTCCAGAAATTTGTATCCCGCTTAATCCTGCGGACAGGATGGCCTGTTTAAGCTGGATTCAGGAACATCCAAACTGGACACTAAATCAGAAAGCAATGTGCTCTTCACTGATGAGTCCAGATTCAGTTTACAAACTCATTCTCGTCGAAAAATCCTCTTGAGAGAACGGAAAACAAGTTACAATCCCAATTACAACAGAGGAGGAGGTGGAGTCATGGCAATTTGGTGGAGGTGGAGTCATGGCGTGGACTATGACTCCACTTCTACCAAATAGTGGAGTCATGGCATCTTGCTGAATGGGCGTACAGAGCGGCATATCTTTGATAGAGGTACCATTAATGCTGTAATGTACAAAATGATATACTATGGCCTCATGTGAGAGGTGCCGTGGGTCTAGAGCTGGTATTCATGGACGATAATGCACGCCCCCACAGAGCTCAGCTGGTGAATGATTTACTCCAAAGTGAAGATATCCAGCACATGGCGTGGCCAGCAAGGTTCCCGGATATGAATTCAATAGAGAATGCATGAAATGCACTAGGAGGGGGGGGGGCGAATGGCATCGCATCAGCATCCGCCAAGGATCATTCCGGTGATCCCCAATGCTATTCGTCAGGTGTGGGACTTGTTTTGCCCACAGAGCCGTTGGACAATCTGCTAAGCAGCATGAGAAGTCACTGCGAGGCTTGCATGGCTGAAAGAGGTCACCACATCCCTTATTAATCATGGCGCACCAGCCTTTTCTCAATTTTTATGCACTCGGTATGAAAATCCCTGTGTTAATTTTTGTAAACTTGCATAAGTAATGCAATTAACTTTGTTTCATAACCAGTTTTGTCTTTTTTGCAATATGCTATTATACAAGCAACCCAGTTTCGTGCCTGTGACGGAGTAAGTCGCTCTCGCAACTGAGCTACGCGGATATATATGTGTTCTCACTGCTATCTGCCTTTATCTCATGTGCATCCTTCCGGTGCAGGCACGTCACATGCCTTTCTGACAGTTGGTTTTTCAAATATTCATGGGTATATTGATTATACTTAACTTTTGGACATGAGTGTAAAAAGAAAAGTTATATTAGAGAATACGTTACAACGTCACAGATATTTTTTGGCAAAAATGACACTTTTGAACTTCTTTTCTGGGGTTGAAGGACGTTTCCAGTCACTTTATAACGAAGTAAATTTCTCCGTCATTTTTGGTCTACGCCGGGATTCGAGCCCGAGTCCGCTTATTCCGGAACAAGTCGCTCTACCAACTGAGCTACGCAGACGTTCATTCTGATTGCTAAGTGCCTTTATGTCGTGTGCGTCCTGCTGTCAGGTACGTCACATTCCCCCCCGAAAGAGGGCTGGGGGCATGGCCCACGGGTCAGCCGTGACCATGAATCGTTGCAGGCAGCCATCCACTGTAGAACGTGCACTTGAGAACTCACAGTCAATCTGGTGTGTGGAATGCAACGTCACACACATTTATTTTTCGAAGCGCTGGAGAAGGGATTCTTTATTTTTCCTATCTTGCGGTGTGGAAATAACATCACAATATTGCGAGATTTTGAACGGTCGGGTCATCCGGATGGTTCGGGTGCCATTATAACGAAGTAAATTTCTCCGTCATTTTTGGTGCACGCCGGGATTCGAACCCGAGTCCGCTTATCCCGGAACAAGTCGCTCTACCAACTGAGCTACGCAGACGTTCATTCTGATTGCTATGTGCCTTTATGTCGTGTGCGTCCTTCTGGCAGATACGTCACAACTTTATCTCCTGCTTTCAGGGCCAAAATGGTGCAACCACGTCTCGTCCCCAGTGGGAGTCTTTTCCAGTAAACCTGGATCATCTTGAGAATGCCAATCAAGATTAGAAAGACATTTTTGGCAGAGGCGACAAGTTTGAACTTCTTTTCTGAGGTTGAAAGACGTTTGCAGTCCATACTTTGTGTCATGTTTTCAGGGTCAAAATGGTGAAACCACGTCTTGTCCCCAGTGGCTGTTCTTTCCAGTAAACCTGGATCTTCTTGACAAAGCTGCATAAACTAGGTGGATATCTATTCCCATACTTATTTGTTTGTGTTGTTTATTCAGATCTCTCAGGACTCAAGTGACACACACTTTCCGATATCCTCAGTTGTCATGCTCTGTTGCTTACGTGGAACCATAACATATGCTCAACATGTCAGTCACAACAAACACAGTAACAAGTTGGCCTTCTTTAATGAGAGATTACATACGACTGACATAGTCTTCAGTTGGCGACGTTAACGGACACTCTGATCGAATATCGTCAGTGTGTGTGTGAAAAGAGGAATTCCTCTGTGACGAACTCGCGTCTCCTCACTCCGGAGGGAGTTGCTCCTGAAGATTCGTCGTCTTGACACGTGCTTCAACGGTGTAGTATGTCACATCATCTCCCTCTTAATTTATTCGACGTAGGAATACGTCTAACTCCGCGGTAGTATGAGGCGACTTTCGGCGGACCGTCTGTAACAAAAATAGGTCCCACTTGAAACCATTATAAAAATACGTGCCGCACACTAATCGTGTTAGCATATTCGTAAACAGCATGGTGTCCAATTCGCGTACTGCGCAATACATCGTGCGCGCGACGCTCCCTGTGCGCGAGGGAGATGATGCAATATTTTTGGGTGTGCCGCAGCATTTGAATCAGTCTATCTAGGTAACCGTGAGCGCACAACGACTGCGCGTGGTATCGTTTTAAAACTCTCGACGAGATCTATTCAAATATATAAATAAAATATAGTAGTGGTTTGAACTGAACATTCTAAAAATTGTCGTGAAAGAAATACGGAATTAGACCATATAATACAAATTTTGAAAATGACAGTCCGATTTTTGATGTAAATGTGACAAGGTTGGTAAATCAGATAATATCCGAAAACTTGAAAATTTTCATCGTCCTGGAGCGCGACTCGAATCCGCGTCTCCCAGATAGCACCAGGGTATGCTAACCACTACACCACCCAGAAGGACTAAGTCTCAAGTTTCCAATCACTAGTTTCAAGCATACCCGGGCGCATATCTGGGAGACGCGGATTCGAGTCCCGCTCCAGGACGATGAAAATTTTCAAGTTTTCGGATATTTTCTGACTTACCATCCTTGCCACATTTACACCAAAAATCGGATTGTCATCTTCAAAATTTTTATTATATGGTGTAATTCCGTATTTCTTTCATGATTTATCTGTACCTCCGGGCGATAGAATTCTTAACCTCCAGATTCGATAAATATAAATGCCGGTTGCTTCGACTAGCAAATACTGTGATGGTTATATTCAAATTAATCGGAAACTTGAGACTTGGTCGTTCTGGGTAGGGTAGTGGCTAGCATATCCGGGCGCTATCTGGGAGACGCGGGTTCGAGTCCCGCTCAAGGACGATGACAATTTTCAAGTTTTCAGATATTATCTGATTTACCATCCTTGTCACATTTACACCAAAAATCGGATTGTCATCTTCAAAATTTGTATTCTAAAAACTGTTTTCTTGTGAACACTTGACAATATCGCGGTTTATCTGGACAACCGTGAGTGCAAAACGACTGTGCGTGGTATCGATTTCAAGTTCTCGACGAGATCTGTTCAAATATATGAAGAACATATCGCAGTGGTTTAAACTAAAATTATTAAAACTTGTTTTCGTGTGAAAAGGGTAACCTTTTCGACCATACCATGGAATTCGCAGAGTAAACGCAAGCAAAAGTGGAAAAAATAGAAACGAGAAGCAAGAGCAATGTAAGAAGCCCAAGACGTCTGCAGCCCAACAGGTTAGGAAAAGTGTACAGCAGCATACCGATCATGGTTAGAAAGGGATACAACTGGTTAGAAAGGGATACGGCAACATACCGATCTTTATGTTGGGCGATTTCAACTTGAGCATCAAAGACAAAACCACTTACGAGAGATTCAAAGAGTTTATATCCAGAGATCTCGGCATGGATGCTGTAACAGATCCCACGCAGAGAATTAGGTTGGGTACTTCGTGTATCCATCTGCTTTGTGTCCGCAATGTATCCAGCATTATTCGTAAAAATTATATAAGCTACTTTTTATATCCTAGACCTGTGCTGGCCAAAAAAATTAAATAAACGCTTTGAAACCATACTCGACTATCTCATTTCAACTCTCCTATCTGCTAGTCGTTGTCCTACGTTCCAAAGTGACGGCTCAATCAGAACTGAGCCGACCTGTTCTTTAGCACGTCTTTTGTAAAAAAAGATCGTGCTTCTGTTATCGGTTTGTCCGTCAGTCCGTCCGTCCGCCTGTACCCACGATATCTCTGCAACTATTAATCCGATTTGAAAAATTCTTTTTGCGTTGGAAAGCTTGAAGTATGCAAATGATGATCCTTTATTTTTTTTATGATGTACAATTTCGCCGGTAGAGGGCGTAAATGCAGATGATATCAATTTCAAAAATACGTTTTATTCCGCATATTTGCTTCTAAACATCCGATTGAAATTTTTTTTTATCTTTCAATTCTATTTATGTCGAAGAGTATTTTAGATATAGTTACTATTTCAAATTACGCATAGATTTTCCGCTAGGAGGCGTAAAAGTATATTACATTTTTCCCGATAACTCTTCTTCTAAAACTCCGATTTGAAAAATTATTTCTTCAGCGGATACATCTCCTGATGGAAAATCTTTTGCATATAATTTAAAATTTTGGTAAAGAATACTTTGGCCACCAGGGGGCGTAAGTGTTAATTTTTGCTTCTGATGTATTTTCCATAAAATCGGAGCTTCTAAAATATCGATTGAAAAAATTCTTTCTTGGAGTGATGTCACTCACATTGATAAACCTTTTCAGAATATTTTCTTTTTAAAATATCCCACAGTTTCTCCGCCAAGGGGCGTAGATGTACATCTTATTTTTGTCAATATCTCTACTTCTAGGAGTCCGATTTGAAAAAGTTTTTCTTTGTTGGATAGTGTTTTCCGTGTGAAATGTTTTTCATATAATTTCAAAATTTTCAAGCAATTCACAGACTTTCCGCTAGGGGGCGTGTCGGTAAATTGAGTTTCCCCCTATATCTCTGCTTCTAAATCTCCGATTTGAAAAATTCTTTCTGCACCGGATACAGCTCCTGATGGAAATCGTTTGCACATAATTTCTAATTTTTGTAAAAAATAGTTTGGCCACCAGGAAGCGTAAATCTTAATTTCTGCTTCTGTTGTATTTGCAGCAAAATATGAGCTTCTAAACTCTCGATTGAAAAAAACGTCGTATGTTGACCGATACTACTCATGTCGACAAACCTTTTAGAAACATTTTGTTTTTAAAATAGTGCATGGTTTTACGCCAGGGGGCGTATATGTATATCTTATTTTTGTCAATATCTCTACTTCTAGGAGTCCGATTTGAAAAATTCCTTCTTTCTTGGATAGTGTTTCTAGTGTGACATGTGGTTCATACAATTTCAAAATTTTCAAGTAATACATAGACTTTCCGCTAGTGGGCGTAAATGTAAATTGCGTTTCCCCCTATATCTCTATTTCTAAATCTCCGATTTGAAAAATTCTTTCTGCACCGCATACAGCTCCTGATGGAAAATCGTTTGCACATAATTTCTAATTTTTGTAAGAAATGGTTTGGCCACCAGGTGGCGTAAGTCTTAAATTCCGCTTCTGATGTATTTGCAGCAAAATATGAGCTTCTAAAATCTCGATTGAAAAAAAAAGTCGTTTGTTGACCGGTACTACTCTTGTCGACAAACCTTTTAGGAAAATTTTCTTCTTGAAAAAATGCATGGTTTCTACGCCAGGGGGCGTAGATGTATATCTTATTTTTGTAAATATCTCTACTTCTAGGAGTTCCGATTTGAAAAATTCCTTCTTTGTTGGATAGTGCTTCCGATGCGAAATGTTTTTCTTATAAATTCAAAAATTTCAAGTAAATCATAGACTTTCCGCTACGGGGCACAAAGAAAATTGCGTTATTTCTGCTCCTAAAGCTGCGATTTGAAAACTTTTTCCTGTATCGCCTACAAGACCTGATAGAAAACATTTTCCACATAATTTCTAATGTTTGGTAAAGAATGGTTTAGCCACTAGGGGTCATAAGTGTTAATTTCTGCTTCTGAAGTATTTGTTGCAAAATCTGGACTCCTGAAAACTCGACTAATTTTTTTCTTAGACCGATACCGCTTATATGGATAAACCTTTTGAGAATTTTCCTAAAATAATGCGTGGTTTTCCCACCATGGGGACGGGACATAAAGTCACATCTTATTTTTGTCGATATCTCTGTTTCTAAGATAACGTAAGCTCACGATTCCGTTTACAGCAATACCTGAGGGATTAAAAACCCGATTGAAAATCCCTTTTTCTTTCGTCAGATTTATTGTCTTCCATTCCGGTTCCATTGACTTTGAATAGCTTTGATAAATTTAATTTGCGTCAGAACGGATTCAAAAGACGTGCTTATTACACCCGAAAATTCGATTCGAAAATTCTTGTTTTTATTATTATGAAGCGAAGAAGGGACATTATTTCCAGATATGTTTTCATTATTTCCAGATATGTGGAACGAACATCACACAGTGTTCGAAGAATCCAACGGCTAGTAGATCCATTTTTACGTTCGCTCGTCAATGTGAAAAAGGGAATTTTCCGGTGATGACTCTCCTCGCTCCGGAGTAAGTTGCTCTAACCGACTAAGCTACACCGACGGAGTGAATCTCTGCAGATTTGACACGTGATTTACCTCTGTAGTACATCACACACACACGGACATCATGCCACTCAGTAGAAATGACTCAAACATCTCATTTCTTTCTAAGTTTCGTCGCCTTTGCCTATAGGTCTTTTAGCAGGTAATCATTCAGAAAGAATTAGTAACATTCACCTCTCTAAACGACGATTTTGAATAACAAAGCTAAGGGGAAAGAAATGCTTACTGATGCGGAATTTCATTCGTTCCAGCCGCATTCGGCAAACTTCTTAGGCACGGATACATTGTTTCCAACTGATTTCCCTCCATTTAGCTAAGTTAATTGGTTCCAGCCGGTTAAAAATTATCTACCTATTCTAAAACGTTCATTACGTCCGTACACTAATTACCATACTGCGCTGCCATTCTATGAATTTCAGCGGGTTACGCCATAGGAAGACTTCTAATGCTAGGTTGTTCAACAGGTGTGCAATAGGAAGAGGAGCTGCCATGCTTACATACTCACCGCCTGAGCGAAAATGACGTACAGTGTTGGACGATGCAGGTGTCACCTTATCTAATTGCGACGTGTTCAAAGTGATTTGTTGCGGTCGCTTGCGGTATCAGTTTAATTCGCGAATTGCCTTTTCTTATCGATTTTTCTTGCATATAAAATAGGCAATGTGCACAATATTTTTCAGAGTGACCGACATCGGTGTCCAAAACGTTCAGAGTGACCGACATCGGTGTCCAAAACGAAGTTTCGTAATTCCATTTTTCAAAGTTGAGGCACAAGTTCAAGTGAAAATTGCACCCTTAGTAGATATCTAGACATTAAAAAATCGGGAAGGTAACCAAAATATTCTTAATAATTTGATAGCGTAGAAAAGCCAATAGAAAAATAATTATTCAAGTAAAACATTTACGATCAGAGATAACAAGAGGAGAACATCATATTAATACTACCTAGAAGGTTAAAAAGTATGTTATTTAAAAAAATATATATATTATTCAAAATACGCAATATACACAAAAAATATTTTACAATGAATGGTATTCATAAACCGAAAACAGAATATTTGGAGTTGACTTTTGGAAGTAGATGTTATTATCTCTTCATGTAAATGTACTTGTGTTATATAAAATTGATAATGTGTTCAATAATCTTAGTTATTATTAAAAACCTAGTACAGAATGAAATATTTACAAGTCTAATAAAAATTGGAAAGAGAGTGAG
This sequence comes from Macrothele yani, assembly GCA_039090855.1. Classification (NCBI taxonomy): domain Eukaryota; kingdom Metazoa; phylum Arthropoda; class Arachnida; order Araneae; family Macrothelidae; genus Macrothele; species Macrothele yani. Next base: position 28,652,140 of record CM077013.1, on the reverse strand, counting down.
ACAAGGCTACACCATATCTCTCAAACTCTTCTATTCCACAATGCAGAATGTCTTTCAATCATTGAACCGAGAAGACAGGGGAAGCACATTAATAAGATTATTTAAACTACCTTCGTTTTGCAGATGACGTAGTCATCTTTTTCTTTGCAAATGATCTCTCAGAGCTGCAAAGTATGATCCAGGAACTTGCTGACATGACTAAAAAGAAGTGTGACTAAAGATAAACTTAGAGAAACCAAGCTGGTGCACAATGTTTTTACAAGAACTGAAGATTTTGAGGTTGATAGGAAATATTTAGATTTAACCGGTAACTACAAGTGCGAATCAAACAGTAAGTTCAATGATCTCGTTACGTAGACAAGCATAGCTGTGACAGATTGGTGTTTGGGGCGGCGAGGGTACGTGATCTTCCCACCTTGCGGATGCAATCGCCAATCTTCTAACCGCAGTTGCCCCGCAGTTGTAAGGGAGTAAACATGGCTGCTCCTTTGTCGGAATGCTCCATCGTCGAACAGCAAATTGTCGGAATGCTCCATCGTCGAACAGCAAATTGTCGGAATGCTCCATCGTCGAACAGCAAATTGTCGGAATGCTCCATCGTCGAACAGCAAATTGTCGGAATGCTCCATCGTCACTGTTCGACGATGGAGCATTCCGACAAAGGAGCGGCCATGTTTACTCCTTTACAACTGCTAGGCAACTGCGGTTAGAAGATTGGCGGTTGCATCCGCAACGTGTAAAGGTCACGTACCTTCTCCTCCCCAAACAGAAATCTGTCACAGCTCTTCTTGTCTACGTAACGAGAGCATTGAACTTACTTTCTGATTCACCCTTGTAATTACCGGTTACATCTAAATGTGGTGAGATTTTTGTGGGCTGAAGGTGTGCAACTGGCTGAAATTCCTCGTACGATGCTCGTGCAATATAGGCAGAACAAGAGTATGAGCTAGAGACATGTGTACAAATGGATAGAAAAGTTTCAAGATGGTAGAACGAATGTGTTTAATGACGCTCACTCGGGCTCTCCGCCAAGCTCTCGCAAAAAAACCCATCTGGACTGCATCGATGTGCTTAATAAAGAAGATTGCTTGATTATTCTGTCTGAGATCACCCAAATGGTAAACATTGGCTATGGTTCTGCCTTCTCAATAGTGCATGACGATCTCGAATATCATAAAGCGTGTGCCAGTTGGGTGCCACGGCAGTTGTCTGATGCGCACAAGCAGAAGCATCTGGAAATTGGCAGAAATGTTTTGCAGCGGTAAGAATCAGGTGCCAGTATTCTGAAGAGGATTGTCAGTGGGGACAAAACATGGGCCATCATTACGACCCCGAGAGCCAAAGGCAAAGCACGGAGTGAAAGCATCCGAGCTTCCCATGCAAAGAGAAGCTCAAAGCTGTCCCTTCGGCACGAAAATTAATGCTGGCTCTCTTTTTTTTTTTACATGAAAGGACCGATGTTGAACACTATCAAGCACAGGGTGACTCAAGTAACAGTCGGCCATATTGTGACTTGCTGAAAGACAAATCGAAGCCAGCAATTTGCACAAAACGACGGGAAATTTTATCCAAAAAAGTGCTGTTGTTGCACGACAACACTCGTCTACATACGGCAGTGACAACTCAATAAACAATTACCGAGTTGAAGTTTGAGGTGTTACCACATCTTGCTTAAGTTCCGATCTGTCGCAGTGCGGCTTTCATGCCTTCGGACCTCCAAAGACGCTTTTCGAGAGGTACAGGAAGCGGTACCTTCGTGGTTGCAGGAACAACCCAAAACATTCTTCTCTGCAGGAATCTAGAAGCTTGTAGACAAAAATAAAGTATGCGTTGAACGACAGAAGGACTATGTTGAGAAATAAGGTAACTGGCATCTGTATGCCTCTTAGTTTCTTTAATATACGACAATATTGATCTTACTTTTTGATTTACACTCGTACCTTTACCATGAACAACAGATATCAAGCAAAGACTAGATCGAAGAAGAAATTAATCTGCGAATGAAAATTCGTTGGAGAGCATTTGAAAGAAACATGCCAATTTTCAAACGCAATAAACCATTATGTCTTGAAAGAAAACTGTTCAATCAATGTATCTTTCCATTTCTAACTTATGGATCAGAAACATGGCGATTAACAAAAGAAAGCATACCAAGGCTGCAGACAACTCAAAGAGGCATGGAGAGGTGCATGCTTGGAATGATAAAAGGAGAAACTCGTGGATCTCAGAAAAAGGACAAGAGTAGATCTTCACTGAACGACAGGAGGACGTATTGCTAGGAGAACTGAGCACCGTTGAACAACTGAGATATTAAACTGGATGCCAAGGGACAAATAAATTCCAAGTAGAAGCCAACACGGGAGATGGGTGGATGAAATTCGAAAAAATGCTGGAATGACATGGAGGAGATGGGCTCAAGACAGACAGTTGCGATCGAAACTTCGGGAAACCATCATCTTCGGAAACCATCATACTTCAGGAAACCATCATACTTCGGGAAACCATCATCTAGCAGTAGATGGATAGTGATTGTTGATTATGATGCACAGAATACAGAATTGATGCGCACTGCTTTTACAAGAAATGAAAATTTGGAAGTTGGTAGGAAAAATCTTGAGGTAACACCCACAACCTTGAAGAACAGATATCAAACGAAACCACATGGATGAAGATATTAATGAGCCTATAAAACTTCGGTGAAGTGTATTTGGAATGCAAAAAAAAAAAAAAAAGAAGAAAAAAAGATAAATTCACAGCAGCAATTTATTATTATGTGACAAAAGAAAAGTGTTTAGCCATTGCACCCTTCCACTTCTTACGTATGAAGCGGAATCATGGACCGTAACTAAAAAAGACATACATAGAATGCAGATAACTGAAAGAAGCATGGACAGATGCATGCTTGGTGAAACCAGAAAAGATAAAAAGAACTCGTAGATCATGAAAATGACAGAAGTTGATGATATCTTGATCTAACTAAAGACTCTCGAGTAGCAATCGGCTGGATATATTGTTAGAAGGACAGACCACCATTTAGACAACTTAAATTTAAATTCTAGAGTGAATACAAGGGTTAGGAAAACACAAAGAAGAAAGCCACGTAAAACCACAGTAACATGGGAGTGATTTGCGATTTGCTCAAGAGAGAGAGAGAGAGAGGGGGGGGGGACGCCGCCCCGGTGGCGCAGTGGTCTAAGCCATGGCTTCTGACTATTCTTCTGAGATGGGTCCGCGTTCGAATCCCGGTGAGGCATGGATATTGTGCTTGTCTTATGGCACTGACTCTCTCCCTTCCCTGGAGTCAGCAGCCCTAAATTAGAGACGGATGACTGCTTACATCTCACTGAGTTACCCACGTTGGTCGCTAAACCTCCATTAAAAAAAGAGAGGGAGACAGAGAGAGAGAGAGAGAGAGAGAGAAAGAGAGAAAATTGCGGAGGAGGCATGGGGAGATCTTCATCCATCAGTGAACTGAGAAAGGTTGGTGATGATGTTACAAGGAGATAAGAAAACACAAAGAAGAAAATTACGTAAAACTGCAGTGAGACGGGAGAGATTTGCCCAAGGGAAGGAGAGTGAAAAAGAAAAGGAGAGAGAGAGAGAGAGAGAGATAGTTATGGAGGAGACATGGGGAGATCTTCATCCAGCAGTGAACTCAGAAATGGTTGGTGATAATGTTACAAAGGAATAAGAAAACACAAAGAAAAAAATTACGTAAAACTACTGTGACATGGGAGAGATTTGCTCAAGCAAGGGGGAGAGAGGGAGAAAGAGAGAGAGAGAGAGAGAGAGAGTCATGGAGGAGACATGGGGAGATCTTCATCCAGCAGTGAACTGGGAAAGGTTGGCGATGATGATACAAAAAGATAGGAAAACATGGAGAAGAAAATTACGTAAAACTATAGCGACATGGGACAGATTTGCTCAAGAGAAGGAGTGAGAGAGAAAATTATGGAGGATACATGGGGAGATCTTCATCCAGCAGTGAACTGAGAATGGTTGGTGATGAAAATGATGATGAATTGAGAATGGTTGGTGCTGATGATTATGAATTGAAAATGGTTAGTGATAATGATACACAAAGTGATAGGAAAACAAAAAGAATAATAACGTAAAACTGCAGTTATATGGGAGAGATTTGCTCAAGAGGGGAGAGAGAGAAAGAGTTGTGGAGAAGACATGGGATGACCTTCATCCAGCAGTGATAAATACGTGTGCATTTACGCTTTTTGGGGGCAAGATAAAAAAAATCACTGAATTAAAAAAAACCCGCTTAATAAATAAAATATTGTTCTCGTAACTCAAGCTGCCGAACAGTAAAAAATGTCTTCATATTCAACTAGCAGTTCGAGAAATCGATATAAGTACATATCATAGATGAACGGAAGGCTATTTTGATATTAATAGCATGAGCTTTTGCACATCCCGCAGCAGAAGATGTTCTAACAATTAAAGTAGCGTATATGGACAATACTGCTGATTATTCTTTCGAAAATGATTGACAAACGTGCTGAATACTTTTTAAAAATATAAATACATTACTTGTAATTAGCGATTTTTCCCACTTAAGAAATAAATGCCTTTAAAGTTAGTGACTGAGAATGAACATCTTTTAACAGTCACAAAAATACGAAATCCCATTTGGAAAGTTGATACACTTTAGCCTGCCTTTCTACAGAAATTCATAATATCTTCTTAATTCTGATTACATTTTCAAAGTAGAAGGAAGTACGTATTTTCTTAGTCGCAATAATTTGCTATCAACTGTCAAAAATCCTGAGCACCGGTGAATTTTCTTAAAATATTGCCGTTGTCAATTACTCGCTTGTGCAACACGAAATTACGACTCTGTTTAATTATAAATTGTATCACGTGTTATCTGCGAGATCTAAGAAGAAGCTGTGCTTTGTCATAATAGGTAACAGAATACACGAGGGATCTTCCTCCGGGGATTTTCAGATCGAGGTCAGACGATGTCTGCACACTAAAATGGAGGCCTGACCTTGTATCCTCCCCCACCAAACAGGTCGTAGCACCTCAGGTGGTTTTCATTTATTGCTTTTTGGATAATATATTTTTTTATTTTACTTTAACTCTCTCTTGTCTCGTGCACTTCCTTTTTTTTCTGAAATTTATCATATTTCGGTGCAAACACGTGTATCCACTGATTTTTCTAGGGATTCCAAATTAGTATAAATAGCTGGGAAGAATCTCAGCAAAATGCGTCGGTCCTAGACTTGTGTTCTAACGTTTAGTTCTCCACCGGTTCTGAGTTTTTTGATCCTAACTTCAGTCGCAATGAAGGTAAGTGCATCTACGTTTTTTACAAATAAAGCTAAATTAAATTTAATGCTTCGTTTATCGAACTTTGAACAAATACGAAACGCCGTAGACCATCTATTAACTGAAATTCATGACCAGCATGATCATTCATCGTCAAATTAAATTATATAAATGACGATATAATCATCATTAAGAATTATTCTCAATACAATGATGGGAGAAGACACCCTAAGCCTCCTCTATAACTCTGCGTCTTGAGCAATTGTTTTCCATGTCATTGCTTTCGAACTTTGTCGACAGATCTTTCCCGTGATCTTCTTCTGGACCTTTTCTTATTCATTTGTATTCAGTCAGGTATTTAAGTTTTCCAACCGTGATCAATCCAACTCATTGCCACTGATATTGGAGACGTTCGTTCTCGTAATTTTTCTAATCCACGAGTTACTTTTCCTATCTTTCATGGTTGCACCAAGCCACATATCTCCATATCCTAGGATCTGCCCGGAGACTGTATATGTATTTTTTAATTGAGGTACATATCTCTGATCCATAAGAAAGAACAGAATAGATGCATTGATTAAACGTTTTCTGTTTAAGACAACAGTAAGTTGCTCTTGAAAATTCTACTGATTCTGACAAATCCACTTTAGCCAAGTTTTGTACGTCCCTTACCCTCTACTTCGGTGTAGTCCTTGTTTGATATCTCTTGATCAAGGTAAAAGTAAGCATCAGTTCTAAATTCTGTCCATCAACCTCTACATCTTGAAACCAAATTGGTGTACAATGTTTGTAACAGAATTGTACACCAATTTTGTTTTCTGTAAGTTCATCTTTAAACTTGCTTCTTTACTCTTGTTAGGAAGTTCCGGGATTATTGTAGCTCTCACGATTATGCAGCTCTGAAGAGGCACTAGAAACAATCACTATGCCATTAGATAAACAAAGGTGGGTTTAACAGTCTTCATTGATATTTACTCCGTTGTCTTCCCAGTTCAATGATATAAAACAGATTTTGCAATACGTCGTGAAGATCTTGAGAGATATGGTGTCAGCTTGCCTCACCTCCTTTCGAATTTTCGTACGCTTTGTGACCTCAAAAGTGAACCTGAGCATATGCATAGATATTAATAATAGGATTAGCGTATGCATCTTCGAAACCACTGGATTTCAATGGCATTATAACTTCTGATGGTTTCACGGACGGCGTAACAAAGCACAGCTAATTATCTTTGTTGTTTAGGATTTCTTAAGTTTTCCTTTCCAGCTAATTATCTTTGTTGTTTAGGATTTCTTAGGATTTCTTAAGTTTTCGATCGGATAAGTGAAGCCTTGATAGACCCGGGTATCTGTGTTTAAAGCTTAGAACCTCTCAAGTTTAGGTATAAAAGTTATGTTTCTCGTTTTCGGAAAGCAAGACAGCGTTTTAAAGCTTAATTGCTATTATTAGTGTTTTTTGGATAGTTAACAATTCACGTAATCATCAAACCTATAAGGGGCCCCTCATCCATATTTCAGGGTCTCTCGTTCCAATAAAGGAAGAGATCCTGCGCTGTGGGAGAGGCGTAAGGCCCTTGAATTATCCGGGGCCCGAATATAAGCCTTGTTTGAGTAATTGTCCTGTAGCCGCGCTTCTGCCCACTTGGGCAGAGGAGCGGGCTTTTGAGAAATCTTTGACACGAAATAAGATGGGAAAATGTGGTATTTAAAGGCTCAAGTGTCAAAAGATTTCATGGGTGAATGAGATTAGAAGTTTAGGCAGTGAGGATAATATCACGCTAGTCCATCGTGTATGTAGCTAAAGGAAAACAGCTAAGTGAGCTTCCTGTATATGTATAATGCATGGAATTCTGTTAATATGTTAACATAATTAAAATTTTGAAATATGACGTAAGGTGTACATTGTTAAATTCTGATTGTACAGGCGGGGAACTCGAATTAAAACTGTCTTGTGCCTTATTTGGAATAAGTCAATTTTTGGAGAATAGTTCCATTTACTTTAAACTATTGAAGATTATTTAGAAACTAACTGCTCTGAAAAAAATTTTTCGGTTTTAGAAAACTTTTCAGAATACATATATTTGGATTTTGATACACTTTCATAGTATTTGTACAAAAATGCTGTGAGCGTAATTTGATTCGCTGATGCTCTTATCAAAAAATTTAATAAAAGGTTTTATGCAAAGGTCAGATCTCATGTCAGGTAAGTATAAAAATGAAGTTTTCAAATTAGAAATCTGACATCATTATTCAAACTTTAGATTTTTATACTTATGAGCATGAAATCCGATCTTTTTATTAGTTCTTTTATTCAAAAATCTGTCTATAATTGGAGAGAAAATATTTCGAAAAATTCATTTTCAAGGGGAGATTTTTTTCCATATTGCGGTTTAATGAAAAGAACTAATAAGAAGAAAAGAATGAAGAACAGAAAGGCCTATACGTTCTGTTAATCTACCAGAATCAAGTGACTTTTATGCTAGCTTTATCACACAAGAATAACATGTGGAGAATTCAGACCCGTGATCACTTAGCTATGTTTATTGAGTATAAAAGAAGGTAGCTCAGAAACTGAAAGATTACTCTATGCGGTTTGCTTTTATTTGGAATTTAAAGTTCGTTAAAGAAAGGCATTTCGATATCTGAGATAAATATATCGATATCATGATCGCGTAGAACATAGAAAGCATTAAGTATCATATTCTTATAACTGAACGATTCTTGTGAACTGCAAAGACCGGCGTCACATCTCTGAATTAGGATTGCTGTATGTAGGAAAAGCAGTGAACCAGATCCAAAGAACAAATATGACCTGCATACGGAACCTGAGTATCGTATAACAAATAATTCATTACGCCACCTAACGGGAAACTTTTGCAGCAAACATAGTGGAAAATCTACGAGACGTTATGGTCACGGCTGCATAAATTGCACGGAAAAAGTATTTTCCAAATCGAATATATAGAAACGCCGATATGACTTTACATGTTAATATGCCACAGCGTGCTCTGGCGGAAAAAATGAAACCTTAGTGTTTTACATAGATTATGGCTAAAGTTAGCAAATACAGAAAGAACTGTTCGAATTCGACAGTGAAAAACAGAAATATTCTTGAAGAAAAACTAAATTTATCCCATTTGGCGGAAGTAGTTCAATGAAAAAACGCAGGGAAGTTTACAGAGTATTTTTCTCGTAAATACAATTACAACGAAAAATGTTTTTTCGCAAAATGACTTGTAGAGGCAAAGATATATTTCCAAGGAT